>CM065729.1:44618065-44620565 GCA_033310375.1 Conus canariensis | reverse complement strand
ATGGTGCAGAACATGCACCATTTCAGATTAAACATGACCATCTTAATAATTCTCATGTTGCTTTGACATGCCGAATGATTGAACCTTAAAATTATTCGTGTTGTTGTTTCCTTCATTATTTTCACACACACACACACACACACACACACCACACACACACAACCACACACACCCTCCTTTGTTGTCACACACACACACACACACACACACACACACACACACACACACGCGCGCGCGCACGCGCGCGCGCGCGCACACACACACACACACACACACACACACACACACACACACACACAAACACACACACACACACACACACACACACACACACACACACACCACACACACACAGAACGTACATCAAGTTACATGTGTGGTTGTGTGCCACATCCCAAACTCCAAGACGCAAATCAATCCATAAATGCAAGGAAAACACCCCTAAAATGTGATCCAGGATTTGAACACACCTCTCTCATCTCCTTATCACTTCTGCTCCCCCCCCCCCCCCCCCCCCCCCCCCCCGGTCCTCCCATCTCCCCCACTTCCCAGCCCCATCCAGCCCACCCCCACTCAACTCCCCCTTTTTGAAAAAAAAAGAAGTGAATAACGGAGAGAAAAAAAGTATGAACTAAATGAAACGGAGAATGTGTTAAACGTTCGCGCCCCCTGGTATGGCTACATTTCAGTTTTTAGCCAGGGGAGGCTATTCCCGAACTAGCTGCCCTTTGAAGTGAGTTGTTTACCCAGATTGAACAACTGGAGTCTTTGTTGTCAGCGCTGGAGGCAGATGGGGCTCGTTCATCCGAGAACAGATTGGTGGTTTACGTCGATGAATCCTCCTTGGAACGTTGTGACGGGAATAGGTCTAATGTCGACAAGGGCTGGTTTGTAAGATGGTTTGAATAATCTGCCTCGAAGTTTATGTTTCGTTCTTGTCGTGCGTTCGTCTGTCTGTGCGTCTCTGTTTGTCTGTCTGTCTATATGTCTGTCTCCTGCTTCCGCTTCACTGTCATTCATGATCTGTATCTTCTGTGTGTATTTTGTCTCTGCCTTTCTCTGGTCTCCTTAAAAATTCTTTTCTTCATGTGCAGTGTGTGTGTGTGTGTGTGTGTGTGTGTGTGTGTGTGCGCGCGCGCGCGCGCGTGCGTGGGTAGGTACATGCGTGCATGCGTACACGCGTGCGTATGTGCGTGCGCGCGTGTGTGTGTATGTGTGTGTGTGTGTGTGTGTGTGTGTTGTGTGTGTGTGTGTGTGTGTGTGTGTGTTGGGAGGCTGACAGATGAGGGTGCTGGAGGGGAAAGGATGAAGGGGAGTAGATAAGACGAGGGGTATACAACAAGCAACGTTCGATTATTTTTCCATGACACATTGAATTTCAAATTGATTTGCAGTGAGAGTGCATTCAGGGGAACGAACAACACTGTGTAAAGTTACCCAGATGACAATGCCCATCACAGATTGTGAGGTTTTATTTCAGTTAATGGTAAAGACAGCTGATGATGATACCATGTGAGGTGAGTGTGCGCGCCGCCTATGAGATGGTTTGAATACAGGCTGTGTGACTATGTGTGAAAGAGGGGATGTAATAGTAGTGTCACTGTTTGTACTGTCGTAGCTGTTCACCGTTTAACTTTTCATTTTATTTGGTTCAATGTACTGTTTCTTTCGCATCTATAGTTAAATAGCGCTTTGAGCATGTCTACCATTTCTTTCGGGGAGTTGTGCTGTAAACAAACTACAGGTTTGCATTCACCATCATCTTTATCATCATCAACATCATCGTTATCTTCACTAGTCAATTATCACCATCACTGTCATTATTATTACATTATTACACAGCAGAATCCTCGCACCCCCAGCTCCTGAATAAAAAAAAAAGAAAGAAAAAGAAAAGCTCTTTAGAAAACATACATAAAAGAATAAGGAAAAACTGTTGTGAAGTTCGCTAAATTTACGAAGATACAATCAGTTTCCAGTTTATCGTATTGCATGCAGGTCTTCGATTACACCACATATACTCAGTCTGCGCTCTGAGTACAGTCAGTGCCACCGCAGTTGCCTGTGAATCTCTTCCGATAACCACGCATTACAATTGTTGAACGTCTTGTTGCATAAAAAAGAAATACTGCACAGTCTTGCCACTTATGGTTCTTCCTTCTCTTAACGCGACTTAGTTACCCCCTCTCCCCCTTCCCCCAATAAGATTACATTTTTCCACTGCATTTCTTGCTTTTCTCTCTCTTCTATGTCCTGTCAATGGTATTACTAGCAAGGTAGTGAGTTCCAATGTCGCCAGACACCCAGCATATTTACGGCCCCTCTCAGCATCTTGTCTTTCTGGTGGTACCAGTGTCGTGTTACATAGGTCATATACCTATATGGTTCCCACCCCTACCGGCTCTCTTATTCTCCTGGTACGGTGATCTCCAGTTGGTCTGCTCCATCACCTGAAATAGACGTGGATGTAAAATCTGATTTTTCTACACGTTTTAATTTT
>CM065729.1:44608065-44610565 GCA_033310375.1 Conus canariensis | reverse complement strand
CCGTATATGCGCTCACCTGTCTCTCATGTCAGTGACACACTTGAGCGACGCGATGCTGGTCAGGAGAGCGAGGTTGTGCCAACCAGCGACAGCGTGAATGAGCACGTGCAACACACACTGCGTGCCAAATCAAAACATTTCTCTTTTTTGCTGTGGAATGTGAATGGGTTGTTGACAAAAATGTATGATTCTGATTTTACTTCTTTTGTTTGTGAATTTGATTTTGTTTGTTTAGTGGAGACCTTCATGGAGGAATGTCAGTGTGATGTTTTTGCCGGATACAGATTGTTTTGTAAACCTGCTGTAAAATTTACCAAGCATGGTAGACGTTCGGGAGGACTTGTTTGCTTGATAAAAAATGACCTTTTCCAGTATGTCAAAAGTGTTGATGTTGATCATGTCAATTGTTGCATCTTTTTGATTGACAAAGAGCTGTTTGGATTGGATAAAGATATTCTGTATGTTTGTACATATATACCCCCAGAAGGATCTCCTTTCTATACTCATTTTGATATAGACAATGGCATTAGTATGCTTGAAGAGTGTTTAACTGATTTTCTGTTACATAGTGACGTGTATATTATTTTAGTTGGTGATTTGAACAGTAGAACTGCTGATATTTCCCAAGAATACTCTGTGAAAAATAATTTTGACCCACAATTCAATAATTTGTCTCTTAATTTGACCCGGCAATCAAACGATCTTACTTTGAACAACTATGGGAAATTATTTTTGAACATGTGTACTGCATTAGATCTGAGTATTTTGAATGGCGTGTGCAGAGGCGACCATGAAGGTTGCTACACATTCATATCTGATTCTGGAAGCAGTGTCACAGACTATTTTGTATTCTCTCGTGAACTTTTTATGACATTGTTTGATTCCTGCAAACTATCTATTGTTGAACGTATTGATTCTGACCATTTGCCAGTGACTGCAGGTGTTGTTTTCCCAAAGCAACATTTATCTGATGTTTGTACGCAAAAAGAGGATTTTGTTATATACAAACTTTTGTGGGACGACAAGTGTGCTGATAAATATACCAGTATTTTGTGTAGTGAGGAAGTACGTACCAATATTGACCTTGCGATTGATTTAATTGATGTTAACGTGAACGATGCTCTTAAAGCTTTTAATGATTGTATGAGAGTAAGCGCTGAATCCATGAAAACACGTATATCATTTGATAATAATGAAAATTCAAGTAAATGGTTTGATTTAGAATGCAAACTTTGTAAAAGAAATACCAAAAGATTGTTGCAGATATTTCGTCGTTCTGTAAAATTTGAAAAGAAAAAAGAATTAATTATCGAAAAAAGAAATGAATATGTTATTGCCAGACGTGAGTATAAAAACTTATTAAAGCTGAAGAAGAAACAATTCAACAAAGCCTTATTAGACAAACTTGTACTGACTGTGAGAAATCAAAAGGAATTCTGGGATGTTGTTAATAATGCATCTTTCAAAAGGAAACAGCCCAGAAATAACATATCAATTGACTCTTGGTTTCAACATTTAAAGCTTTGCTGGAAACGGATGCTGACAACATAGTAAATGAGGACTCAGTTGAAAACACGGAAGACTATATGAATCGTCCAATCTCTGAAGAAGAAATACTGCTTGCTTTAAGAAAGTTAAAGAACCGCAAAGCAGCTGGTCCCGATGGCATTATTGGCGAGCTCTTTAAGTATTCGAATGAACAGGTTATTCATTTTTTCTTGTTATTATTTAATAAACTATTTGATGATGGTATATTCCCTGATAACTGGTCTGAATCTATTATTCAGCCAATTTTCAAGAAAGGTGACATCAATAACCCCAATAATTATAGGGGAATTTCTCTGAGTGATATTAGCAGTAAAGTATTTGGTATGGTGATAAATAACAGATTGCAAGAATGGGTGGAAGGAAACAATATCACAGGTGAATATCAAGCTGGATTCAAAAAAGGATATTCAACAGTCGACCACATGTTTTCTTTACTAGCTCTCATACAGAAGCAGTTCTGTTACAATAGAAAACTTTACGTTGCGTTTATAGATTTCGAAAAAGCTTTTGATACGATAAATCGAAATCTTCTCTGGCCAGTTCTCTTAAAGAATGGTATTAAAGGTAAGTTATTTAAATGTATTAAAAGCATGTACAATAATGTTAAAGCGAGAGTTAGATGTGGTTCTACGTTTACTGATTACATTGCCTGCACATCAGGATTAAGACAAGGAGATGCCTGCAGCCCTGTTCTGTTCTCTCTTTTTATTAACGAATTGGCGATAGGAGTTATCAACAATGGAAGACATGGTGCTAGATTCTCACTTGACGTGTATGAGTTATTTATTCTATTGTTGGCTGATGATGTTGTTTTGATGGCGGAGACAGTTACAGGTTTGCAGACACAATTGAATAGCCTACAGCATGCCGCTCAATCTCTTCAGCTTAAAGTTAATATGACAAAAAGCAATATTATAGTCTTTCGGAAGGGTGGCTATTTGAGTGTGAGAGA
>CM065729.1:44590565-44598065 GCA_033310375.1 Conus canariensis | reverse complement strand
AGAGTCTATTGCAATATTCCTTGCAGCTCTTATTATTTGGTCTGCTTGTCAGCCTGAGGTATGGGTGAGATCACCATTCATGGCTTTTCAGACAGTGTCTGAGGTGGCTACATCACAAAATGTTTCAGGTTCGTTACATCCCGGGTCCTATACGTCACAGGTTCTTTAATGTTGTTCACAGCCAAGCTGACTGCAAGGTACCACATCAGGGCTTATTGTTAATTAGCCCGACTCTACTTTTAACCCAAACTCTAACCAGCCGCCGTAGCGAAGTACTTAGCGTCGCGGACTCCAGGCTAAGAAGTTGTGGGTTCGATTCCCACCAGAGTCATGTGGGATTTTTTCTGCTCCGACCGGCTACTACCCAGAGTTTAGTTTGCTAAAGGTTCAGTTGGGAAGACTGGAACCACACAGTCGAGATTCTTCCACTTAATGGATGCGTCTCTGGGAGTGTTGCCCAAATCTCCTGATCAACACAGCAGGTGTCTGTATCTTTCTGGTCTGGTTGACGCTGGGATATATCCTGAAAGTAAGCTTAGAGTACAACCCCCTCTTGCAGTCTCAGTCCGGCATAGAAATTCCCAGCATCTCTTCATTATCCTCATTTAAAAAAACGTCTTAAATTCTGCAGCCCTAAATACCCTGCTCTCATAGTGCCCTCAGATTCGATGTCCTTTCCATGTGTATGGCCTTGGTTTTAGTCTGTCAGGGTCACGTCACCACTATCGGCAAATTCATTGGGACTGTCGTTAGACAGATATGGTGGTGCCCTCTGGAGAGACAGCTCACTCGCGCCGGCTCCGCGACTAAGCAATTATCGTCCTTGGTAGGGCGCTTAGTAGGTGGTGTTCTGCAGATGTTGGATTGAAGGCACGCTGTAACACAGCCGTGCACATAAGTGACTCGGCAGCAGTGCAGTGTCTCCTCCGCTGGGTTGCCTCTTGACGCTTTGACATTGACTGCTATCTGTGGATTGCCAGTGCTTGGGGCTGTGGCAGGCCAGGCCTGGGATGTGCTGTGGACGGGGGGTCGGAATGAGCGGCATAGGTGCAATGCCACTGAGATGGCATAGATGATGCTATAGCAATAAGAAAAAAAGAAAAAGAAAAAAGGAAAAAAAGAGAGACCCCCCCCCCCCAACCCTAACTATAACGTATATCTAGATTCGATACATCCGAGATTATTAACCCCAGCCTGGGGACGTATCACACCAGGGAGTTATTGACGTGATCTCGTCTGAGCTCCATCTATGGCGATTAACTGCAGGTCCTCTACGAGCCGGCAGAAGAACAGGCCTATCATTTCTCAGGGTTTATCAGATCTCACATTCTTGCCTGTCAGAATCTTGGTTCTCTGCATGTCTTCTAAGATCCGGCAGAAGGACAGGCCTATCATTTCTCACAGTTCATCAAATCTCACATTCTTGGCTGTCAAAAATCCTGGGCAGGTCAAGATATTCCCATCCGCTTCTTCTCCTCCTCCTCCCTTCTCCTAGCCCCCTCCTACCCCACTCCCACACCCCTTCATTCCCCAACTTTTCCATCTCCACACTCCTTTCCACAGCAGGAACATTTTTACGATGAACCATTGTCCTTGGGGATGAGGAGAAAAACCGACGTCACTTCCACAAAAGGCTTCAGTTCTCACCTTCTCGGCTTTCAACACTTCTCCACGCCCGACTTTCTCACCTAACCTCCCCCCCCCCCTCCCCACCCTTCATCCAACTTCTTTTCCTCTTTGCCCCTTCCACTTCATTCCCTCTCTCCCTCCCTCCTTCCACCTTCACTGCCTCTTGTGTTTCTGCCTCCTGTGTGGCCACTGGCCATCATTGTCTGACAGTGACCGTGAGGTCCGCCACCTTTAATTACAGCTTTGGTTTTCTTTTAGGGGGAGGGCAATGGGCAAGAAAGGGGCGGTAGGAAGGTGGGTGGGACGGAGGTGGGCTGAGAGGCCAGGACAGACCTGTCTGTCTGTCTGTCTGTCTGTCAGTCAGTCTGTGTGCATGTTCTGCCCTCTTTGAAGTCGGTTGCTGCCGGTACAGGTGGATGTTGTTGTTGTTGCCCTGATTGTCTTTTCAAGTCATCAGTTTAAGTTGTCACTGCTGACCTGATGGAAGGCAGGCGGCCGGTCGTTCTGAGAGAGAGAGAGAGAGAGAGAGAGGAGAGAGAGAGAGAGAGAGAGAGAGAGAGAGAGAAAGAGAGAGAGCAGATTTGATGGCAGAAAATGGGGGAAGGGGGAGCAGAAGGGGAGGGTTGCCGGGTGGGAGTGGAAAATGAGGGTTCAGGAAGAGTCGACAATATGAGGGAGGGGTGTAAGAAAAGATTTCAATCATAATATGTTGACTTTAACACAAAACAAAGAATGCAGGACATTATGTTGTTGCATTCTTAATGAAGAGAAAGAAAGGGAGTAGCATTGGTTAGAGCATAACTGTTCATCATCATCATCATCATCATCATCATCATCATCATCATCATCATCATCATCATCATTGTCATCATCATCATCATCATCATCATAAGTAGAGGTAGCAGTAGAAGTGGCAGTAGTAGTATCATCTTTATCATTGTCATCATCATCATCATCATCTAAATTATCATCCTCATCATCATTCTTATTATTGTTGAAGTTAATACTATTATTGCTATTGTTCTTATTCTTATCATTAGCACCAGCAACACCAGCATAATTTATCCATTTTAGCATACAAAAAAAAAAAAAATTTCCAAAAGAACGTTTACTGTTCACATAAATGGTCATTTTGTTCCAGTAAGGTTCACCAACACTCATCAATCTGGACTTTAAACATATTTTTGGGGATAGAAACTGAATGCACATGAAAGACTGTTTGTCAGCTTGATGTTTGTTTTTACATACATGGTTAAATAAATCATTTTTGATCACTGATATACTGTTTGAGATATTCGTTAGCACTGGTGAGTTGCCTGAAGACTGACCAATCAAAGTTAGTACTGAAGATACTCCCCAATATCCTATGTGGTCAACCTTATTTTCTATTTTCACTCCAGAAACGAAAATAGAAAGTGAAATATATGGAGACGTTTTGACTCGTTTGTCTTCTTATTACATGTGCACGCATCTGATTTTAAAAGCATTTCATTGACCTGATCTGTTCATGTTATGCTGCAGATTATATATTAGTACATTCCTTGAATGGTCATTGACTAAATTAAATCATCACCTGCAAATGCTTCACGTGTCGTTATTATTGACACAGTATGATAGTAAATATATGAAGAGAATAGTAACTGACCTACGACAGCCCCCTTGGGTACAGTATACTTTACTGTTATAACATCGGATTCTAAGGTGCTTGTAGAAACTAGGGATTGCGTGTTTGATTGAAAGGAAGGAAGAAGCTGAATAGTATAGCATAGATAGCAAGTATGAATACAAGAAGAGAGTGTTTAGAACTTCAAAGCAGAGAGAGAGAGAGAGAGAGAGAGAGAGAGAGAGAGAGAGAGAGAGAGAGAGGAGAGAGAGAGAGAGAGAGAGAGAGGAGGGGTGAGAGAGACCTTCATTTAATCAAGACATGTCTGGAATATTTACATCAGAGACTAGAAGGAAACGCATGCGCATTGGCCTCATTTGGAATAAGCACACAAAAAATCATATCTATCGCGTCACTAAAACATCACAGTCTTGGTGCAATATACAGGAAAGTACCTTGTGGTACCTTGTGTGCTGTGTTTGTGTATATGAATGTACAACCTGAAAGCTAAAACACAACTTTCATATTTTTACCTTTTCCGTTCTCTTCAAAATAGATGATCTTCGTAATGAAGAAATGAAAGTCTCGTCCAAAGTGTACCAAAGCACCGATTATAATGCTAATGATTAAAAGAGACACAGTTTCGACAAATATAAACAGAATGGACACGTTTCAAAATGAGTTACGGTCACTGAAAAAACATAACCTGTTGATAACTCCTTCGAGACGGTCGGAAATGAATGACAGACAATGACCATGACAGTCGAACAGTCTGTTGCAGATGAGAAACAAAACTTCATTAAGGGCGAAGAGAACAAATAAAATTTCGTTAAGGGCGAAGATACAAATACTGAGAGTGAGGTTTATATAGACAGTGTCCGAGAATCAAATGAAGGCATGGATGTGAATATGTTTACCTAAAATCAGATCTGGCTTTCTGTCTCAAACGTGCAAAACAAAGAAATGTGTAAACAGATTCTCAAGCAAAATAAACAGATTTTCAAGCAATGTTTCGCTGAAGATAAGCAGGGTTTTCACATTTGATGATAAATAACACTACAGCTGTTAATTGCATTGGTAGCATGAGGACAAGTCATTCACAAAGCTGTGATTCGGTTGTGAAAATATTGGGGCTTTGTGTTGAGAGAAATATTTGGTTGTCAGGACAAGTCATTCACAAGCTGTGATTCGGTTGTGAAAATATTGGGGCTTGTGTTGAGAAAATATTTGGTTGTCAGCGGCGTATGTGCTAAGAAAACAGATGTGATTGTTAGAATATAAACCTTGATGGTTAATCCACCGAAACAGGCTGTAACCACCCTTAAATTGGAACCAGGTGTTGATTTGTTAGCTTCGAGAGCTAATTATCAGTTCTCCAGATGAAAATATTGCATGCCTGGTGTGTTTGTCATATTTCATTGTCTATCCTCATTTTCCATGCTCCCCTCCCTCAGTTTCTGTAGTTTCTTCGATACTGCTGAAAACAGACACCGAAAAGGCCCGGGAAGTTATTGTAGTTCCGTACTGACCCAGCTAAATATGGTTCCCAAAGTACACAAACGTTTGACAGAATGGCAGGGAAAAATTGCTACAATTTGAAAAATCTTCAATACAGACACTTCAGTTAACCATGTGTAGAATCTCAGGAAAGGATTCAGAAACTCATGACTTCCACAACAAGAAGCTGAGATCAGAAACATCCAAAATCCATGCACACTAGATCAGAGGCTGAAAAGTTATACAAGCAAAAGGAACATTGATACCATTCATCCACATCTAAGTTAAGCAATACATTTTCAAACAGTACGGTTCAAGTCAGGTGTTAGCTGTATTATTGACATCTGTGTTGGAAAATCAGCTCTTTCGTGTCATGTGGATATTATAGAGTGTGACAGTGCTTTGGAAATAACGGCCTGGTTCGGAAATTAATGAAATGTGTATATGAACTTTCAACATCATTTCCTAAGCATGATACAACATGAGCTGAAAATAATATTGTATTCCAATGTCTAGAAAATATGTATTCACATGACAGATTAACGTTGTAAGATCTGTCTTCAATGGTTGTAATGCATACTGCATTTTGTCAGGACAATGATGCCAGACTATGCACAAACTACCCGTAGACGGCGTACAGTTACTTGATAATAAGTCCATTTTTCAAATATATTAAGTGCTTTAACAGTCTGGGTAAGAGCACCCCTAGAATAGCTGGCATTCCCTGAGAGTGGGAAACTATGTGTCGTCAGAATACTCAAAGAGTACTTTGCTAAAAAAGAATACAAAAAGATGAAAAGAGTCTGTTCATCAGTGACCAAAAGCCTCATGGACCAGTGTCAACAGACACTGTTGCATGCTGGATTACAGACACTTTGACCAAAACAGGTAGGTATTGACATTTTTCCCTTTAGTTCTTTCAGTACTCGCCAAGCAAGAACAACAGCAACAAAAGAATATGGATCAGCCTCTCCTGGATTCGTACCTGCGAAAATCTTGAAACATGTGGGTAAACCAAGCACAAACTTGCCAATATAATCTTAATTGGTATAAGTATTCTTGTTTAAACACTCGCGCACTATAACCTCTGAAAAATGTCTTCATGTAAACGTTCCAGACATGACTCGGCTAAATCACTACGAGCATTTGAGTACTTACCGCCAGCTAAGTTGAGGGTTGCTCCAGATTTAGCTGTGATATGTCACTGGAACGTTGATGTCATGTCCCACCTGAACAAAACTGAATGTTCATCCAACCCATTTCACTATTTTCATTTTGGTGGGACAGACAGATTGTGCCAAAGTAAATTGCACCAACTGAAAAAATAATTCAAAGAGTTAGTGAACATTGCGTGATCTGAATGAGGATAATGCACATGCATTTCTTCCTATTATTTGACATAAACGTGCTAGTAACATATCCTGAATCCGGAGCAAGCTTCAATTTAAATTTATGATGGTAAGTACTCCCACGCTTGAAGTGACTCATTTTGTATTTGGAGGCTTCCTCTTCAGTAAAAAGTTTAATTAATCAACATTGGATTTACTTAGCCTTAGATGCTCCCGCGTCTTGCGACGCATGAGGCAGTCAAGTCGCTCCACTTGCACGGTCCTCAGCCAGTCTGCTGATGTCACTCCATCCTCTGTCAACATTGGGTTTTCAATCAACATTAGACTTTCAATCAATATTCGCTTATCAATTAACTTATTCATGCAATGTTGATGTTATCCTTCTTTCGTTGGTATTGATTAAAAATACAATTCGCTTTCATTAGATAGTTGACAAAATTGCCACTGTCTATCAGTCCTGGCTTGGACCCCCAAGATCGGCTGGGCTAGTAACAGCACCAACTGAACTGAACTATCCTTGTTACCAAGACACGTTTCCAGTTAACTTCATAACAACGTTCACAGCCAGTCAGAAGCGAACTGTAATTGGCCATAATGTCACCGTTAATTAACCCCCGGACCTGAGACATTCAAAAGCACGCGTATGGTCTTCCTGGGTGGCCCACAGGTGATGAGAGGAAGGAAGGTCAGAGCTGATTACGCTAAAAGGTCAAAAGTTCTCGTCCACACTTCATCACCTTTTTTGACCGGCCTCTCTGCCCTACCGCATCGGGGAGGAATGAAAAAATAAAGATAAGAGAGAGAGAGAGAGAGAGAGAGAGAGAGAGAGAGAGAGAGAGAGAGAATGGTAATACCGAGCATCTACATTGAACAGGCCCCCATACCATCCCAGAATACCTCCAGAGCAAAACCAACAGAAGCTGAAGCACCATCCACAACGTTCTGACAGTGCTGACCGTGCCAACAGGAGGACGTTGACTGTCTGCCGCAAGTCACAGGCGATGCAGGAGTGTCCAGATATATCCACCTTGGGGCAAATGCTGCTAGCATTCAACGCAACGAAATGACACCCCAAGACAGTTGAGAGACGTCCGTTATAGCTGGAAATGACTAGTTCCCCCCCCCTCTTTCTCTCCTCCTCCTCCCTCTCTCTCTCTCTCTCTCTCTCTCTTCTCTCCTCGAAAAATGGTGGTATGGCGATTTAGAAGTTAAAGTTGCAAATAACTACAAATACTTAGGTCTAATTTTCACAACTAAACTAAGTATGAGTAAGGCATGGATGGAAATGTATAGAAAAGGAAGGAAAGGAGTTATTGAGATTTTAAGATCTTTAAGGAAGTTGAAATGTATTGAACCTACATTTTGGAAACTTTTTGATTCACAAGTGGAACCTATGATAACATATGGAGGAGAAATATGGGG
>CM065729.1:44570565-44585565 GCA_033310375.1 Conus canariensis | reverse complement strand
AAAAGGAGTGCCCTGTGCAAACACCACACGACTGTTTCTTCTTTAGTCAACCCCTACAATCCGAGGCGAAGTAGACAGCTGGCCCGGTGGAATATATACAAGGGTTAGAATGGACTGAGTACCGTGTCTGAGGTCTGAGTCTGGTACACGGCAGGTTTTTTTTCCCTCTCTTCCCCTCCTTCCTTTATTTCCCAGTAGAAATGAAGTATGGGTCTGGGTTCTTGTCTTTCGGATGAAACAATAAACTGAAGTCTCGGGTGCACCGTGCGTTTAGCGCACGTAGAAGAATCACCGCAAGAAGGGATTTGCCCTGCATTCTACTGTAGGAAAATCCAGTTGAAAATATTGCAGTCGCTGTACCTTGTCGAATTTCAAACATGTGGAGTGTGTTAAGACTAAAAAGATAACATGTTATGCAATGCAATGCATAACAACACAATATAATACCAAAAAAAAAAAAATCAAAGCACGTCTATCCAATCTAATTCAATCCAATTTAATCCAACACAAATCAGACATTATGTATTATCGTCTTTACTGTATACAATACAAGGTAATGCAATCCAATCCAATCGAATCCAATACAATACAGTACACAATTCAGTCTGATTACATTTCATCCAATCCAGTGCAATCCAGTCCAACCCAATGTCACTCAAACATCATGTAGCATCAACAATACCATATACACCCGACCATCGTCGTCACCATCATCATGATCACTCTCAGCAGCAGCAGCAGCAGCAGCAACAGCAAAAGTAGCAGCAACAGCATTATCATATCCTTTTTTTCTTTCTCTTTCTTTGTTTTATTTGGGGGGGGGGGTATTGTTGTTGTTTTTGCATGCCTTGTTCTTTATCTAACACCAAGATGATCTCTATGAAAAAGGAATCAACTTCCAAAAAGCTTCGGAGTATTAAGACGAAGACCAATGGCAGGTCATAAGAAACTGTAACTCTGACATCTTACCCATGGTAGCACACTTTGAAAACTTTAAACGTCAATGTTTTCAACAAAAAAAAAAAAAAAAAAAACAGCTTCGGATTTTTTCACCGAAAGACCCTTTGAGTGCGTCATGGCTATCACGTTTCTTCCAGTGTATTCAGTGTCTCCCTGGAGAATAAAATGCATGAAATGTTTTTGGAATCAAAACCTGCATATCATAATAGGCCATTACTGATACTGCTACCACCATCAACACCACCACCGCCACTACCAGCACCACCGCTACTGTTACTATTACTACTACTGCTGGTGGTGATGGTGGTGGTGCTGCTGCTACTACTACTACTGCTACAACTACTACTACTACTATCACCACCACCATCACCACCACCACCACCATAACTATCACTACTACAACTACAGATCGTTATCATCGTCATCACTAGCACGATCACTAACTTCCATTTTTGTTCCTTTTCCTTGTCTTTTTTCTTCTGTGACACTGGTATTTCTCCTCTCTTTCATGCCTTTGTATTTGGCTGTATCCTGTCTGTCGTTCGACCTTCTTTGGTGTGCGTGCGTTTGTATTTATCTACTTCTGTCAACTTCTTCTTTTTCTCCGTTCACACGCAGTACTTTCAGTATACATTACTGATAAATCAGGGATTTTCTGCTTGAACAAATCATCTTCATCTTGTACAATTTGGCTTAGCTGATTTGGTAAACGTTTGTCTTTGATCGTGCCTATTTTAAATCACGAACGCAAAATATAAAAAGTACATTTTTTTTCATTTTGTTCTTATATCAATGCGTTAACATAAAGTAATGTATGTATTTGTGGACGTTCAGAGGGCTAAAAAGAAGTAGATTTACAGCTGAAACTGAAATCTAAAAAAAAGGAGAAGAAAACGTAAAATAATAATGATAAAAAGAGAAGAACAATACAACAAAGACATGGTTTTCAAAAAAACGAACAAAAAAAAAAAAAAAAAAAAAAAACGAGCGAGAAAAAAACACAACGAATTGAGTCTTTCACCATAAGTTCACTCAGATGAAATCATGCAGACAATGTAGTTGTTTGGAAAGAAGAAGAAGAAGAAGAAGAAGAAGAAGAAGAAGAAGAAGAAGAAGAAGAAGAAGAAGAAGAAGAACAACAACAACAACAACAACAACAACAACAACAATAACAACAAAAACAAGAGGAACAAGAAGAAGTACAGCAAGAACATGAACAAAAATACGAACAACGGGAAGAAAGTCTGAAGAAAAAAAAATGAAAAAGAGAGGACAAGGAAAACGAAGAAGGAAAAAAAGAAGGTGGAAGAGGAGGAAGGAGAAACAGGATCCTGAGGAGTGGAGCTGGAGAAGGACAAAGAAGAGCAGACTTGCGATAAACAAACAAACAAACAACAACAACAAAGAAAAAAGAAAGAAAAAACAGAGAAGTACTAAGGAACCAACACAGAACTGCTACTTTCACGTCACCAGGCAAAACAGTAGGGGTGGACAGGTATGCTACTTTCACATCACCAGGCGTAAATAGTAGGGGTCGACAGCCATGCTGCTGCCAGATTATGACGTCGTTTACGGAACAGCAGAACCACCAGACTGAATGGTGCTCTGATAGTGCCAGACTTATTTACCAGGTCTGGCAATATAACGTGACTGTCGGCGTCTTTCTGCCGGAATCCTCCGACCCAATCGGGCAAGCAAAAGAGGTCGAAAGGTCAAAGGGCAACAGAGACTTGGAACAGTTAAAAGGTGTATGTTATCCATGAGATGTTCTGCTTGTGTCAAGTTTCTTTTCATCTGTTCTTGTGATTGGTCAAAGTCAGTGGAGAATAAGACAGGACTGGACAGGACAGCATACGAAGGACAGAACAGAACAGATACAGGTGAGGCAGGATGGATAGGTTACAATACGATAAGACAGAGTAGGACAGGTTAGGATAGGACAAGATAGGGTGGGAGAGGTTAAGATAGGAGACGACGGGATAGGACAGGACATGTTAGGTTGATTGTATATGAAAGGATTTCACATAGGATAAGACACTATAAGAAGGTCTGTGGTTGCAATAAGATAGGACGGGAAAAGATAGGTTGATAGTATCTGACAGGATAGTATAGATTAAAATGAGATAAGACATGACAGAATAAGTTAAGACAGAATAAGCAAGGATAGGGCGAGTTAAGGCAGGGCAAGATAGGATTTGATAGGTTGAGATAAAATCGGACAGTATAAGACAGGTTAAAATCATATACAATGGGATATAATAGGTTAAGATGGGATAATACAGGATAAGAATAGGTTTAAGGTATGAGAAGGCAAGACATAGCAGGTTACGATAGGACAAGACAGGACAGGAGAGGTTCAGATGTGATAAGACCTGCTAGGATAGGTTAAGATTGAATAAGGCGGAATGAGATTGGTTATGATGGAATAAGACGGGATGGTAGAGGTTGAGATAGGATAAGGATAGATGAAGATAGGATATGACGGGACAGGATCGAGTTAGATAGGGTACGAGAGGATAGGAAAGATTGTGATGAAATAAAACAGGTTAGGATAGGTAGAGACAGGCTGAGAGAGGATAGGATAATTCAAGTTAAGGGTAACACAGGACAAGACAGGTTAAGATGCGATGTATTCCTTTCCATTTAATAGCATTAATTAATGTTGATGTTCTCTTTACAGTGATCTCCTATTTGTGGTGGAGATTAAAGAAAAAAAGAAAACATCACACGCACACACGTGCGCGCGCGCGCGCGAGTGTGTGTGTGTATATATGTGTATATGTGTGTGTGTGTGTGTGTGTGTGTGGTGTGTGTGTGTGTGTGTTGCGTGCGTGCGTGCGTGCGTGCGTGCGTGGTGTGTGTGTGTGTGTGTGTGTGTGTGTGCGCGCGCGGCGCGCGCGCGTGTGCGTGCGTGTGTGTGTGTGTGGTGTGAGTGTGGTGTGTGTGTGTGTGTGTGTGTGTGTGTGTATGTGTGTATGTGTGTGTTGTGTGTGTGGTGTGTGTGTGTGTGTGTGTGTGTGTGTGTGTGTGTACGTAAGCGCGTGCGTGTGCGCGTGCGTATGTGAGAGTATGCATACGTGCATAAGTGTGTGTGTGTATGTGTGTGTGTGTGCGCGCGCGCGCCGCGGGTGTGTGCGTGCGTGTGCGCGTGCGTGTGTATAAGCATGCTTGCGGGCGTATGAGTTTTTGTGTGTGTTTGTAAGTGTGCATGCATGTGAGTGCGTGTACGCGCGTGAAGCGTGAACGTGTAGCTGTTGTATGGATAGTATCAGTTTCCACATACCTGTTTATCTCTCCGGGACAAAAACTAAAGTCATCGGGAAAAACGCCGGAGCTTGCGCAATCCACAACCTTTACGTAAATGTCTGGGTGCGCACTCATCTTTCAGTCTCTTTGCCCGTGTCTGTTTGTCTGCCCGTCCGTCTGTCTGTCTGTCCCGTTCCCAGAGTTTGGCCAGGGAGGTAGTCTTGTTCATTATGTGTACATATGTATGAGCATATGTACATATGAACGTGTGTGTGTGTGTGTGTGTGTGTGTGTGTGTGTGTGTGTGTGTGTGTGTGTGTGTGTGTGTGTGTGAGTTCGTGGGTGCGGTGTGTGTGTGTGTGTGTGTGTGTGTGTGTGTGTGTGTGTGTGTGTGTGTGTGTGTGTGTGTTTACGAGAGAAATTGTAAGTGAGGGAAGATGGGTAAGTGCGTGCATATATGTTTGAGCAAGTGAAAGAACGTGCGAGCGAGCGTGCGTGTGCGTATGTGTGAGTTTGTGTGCGTGCGTGCTTGCGTGCGTGCGTGTGAGTGTGTGTGTGTGTGTGTGTGTGTGTGTGTGTGTGTGTGTGTATGTGTGTGTGCTTGTATGCGTGCGTGCGTGGTGTGTTGTGTGTGTGTGTGTGTGTGTGTGTGTGTGTGTGTGTCTGTGTGTCTGTGTGTCTGTGTGTCTCCGTGTGTGTCTGTGTCTGTGTGTGTACGTGCGTGCATGTGCGTGCATGTGTATTTGTGTGTATATGTGTTTGCACGCGCGCGCAGTGTGTGTGTGTGTGTGTGTGTGTGTGTGTGTGTGTGTGTGTGTGTGTGTTGTGTGTGTGTGTGTGTGTAAAAATCAGAAAAGAAATCTATAGAAAAAAAAACGAACGAAAATAAACAAAAAAGCAGGAAAAAAAAGCGAAAGAAAGACACAAGAAAGAAAAGACTGTTAGAATAGAAAGAAAGAACGAACGAAAGAAAAGGAAGAAGATACAAATAAGAAAAGAAACACAAATGCAAAGAGAAAGAAAGAAAATAGAAAGCAACGAAGGAAAACAGAATATACAAGAATGCCTGAAAGTGAATAAAGAACTAGAAAAAAAAAAGGAACAGGACAGAAAAGAAAAAAGAAAGTAAGGGGGGGGGGGTAAAAAAAAAAGAAAGAAAGAAGACAGTAAGCGCAGAAGAAAGAAAAATACGAATGATAGAAGAGGGAAAGAAAGAAGAAGGACAGAAAGAAAAACACATCTGTACTTAATTATTACCATACAGACATAATGATGATTAATACGCACATCCGTTCGTCAACTACTAAATTATTCTAAGAAAGAAGAACGGAACATAGAAGTCGAGAAAGAATTTTTTTTTAAAAAGGAAAGAAAAGAATGGAGATAAAACAAAGGAGACGAGAAACAAGACAGGAACGGGGGGGGGGGGGGGGGGGGGGGGGGGGAACCGGAAGAACGTCAAGTGTGTGACGTAGATCGTCAGTAAAGTGCCGCTTTTTTTTTTTCTTTTCTTTTCTTTTTTGGCCATTATTTATCTGGTTTGGGCATATGGAAAACTCATCACCTAAGACAAGACATTTATTCCTGCTGAGTAGTAAATGCGTACAGCTTGACATTCGATGAGTAAAAACAAATTCAAAGAAAGAAAAGGGTATTGCATAATACCAAGGGTACTGCACTCTAATACACACTGAGTGAGGTTTTGAAAAAAAGAAATCGAGCATTCTAGAAGACTACAGGGAGACTCAGATCTCTGCCAGCGTCCAAAAGATGCTGGACCCGCCCTTGAACATATCCTTAGGACCAACGCCGCTCATTCCGCCTGTAACACCCCCCCCCCCCCATTCCCCCGCTCTCCCTCCTCCTTGTTCCAGCCTGGAAGGGGAGGACTTGTTAGATTGACATGTTCCTTGTATAATGGGCAGCATTTCTTTTTTTTTTTTTTTTTTGCAAGATCTTACTAAACTCTTCCTGTATCTTACCTTTTAATCACAATCTTCATTGCCGATCTGGATGACAACGTTGATGGATTAATCCTTGGGTTATATTCCATTTTTCCACCACTTTCGTGAAAATCGGTTCACTAGGTTTTAGCATAGTCTTGCTGGCAGACTGACAAACGGATAGATGCCAATAACCTCTTTTGCGTATTAAACACACACACACACACACACACACACACACACACACACACACACACACACACACACACACACACACACACAACAGAAATGAACAACAAAGCACACATAGTTGTATGTGTACAAAAAATGGGGAAATAAAAAAAAAACTTACTAAAGCATGTAAACGTAGGAAATATGATAAGTAGATGTGTAAATGGTAAAGAAGGATTAAGAACATAATGAATGCATTAGCAATCACATAAAACAGTAAATACACAAATGAATATATGCTTTCCTAAAAGTTAATATCCCCAATAGCCAGATGTAACACCTCTTTTCCTGTACAACCGACAATAACAAGAGAAACAGCAGCAAAAATTAAGTAAGAAGAAAGCAGCTATAAAAAGAAGAAAAGCAAAAACAAAACCAAGAAAAGGCGACGATAGAAGAAGAAGAAGAAGAAGAAAAAGAAGAACAAGAAGAACAAGAACAACAAGAACAAAAAGAACAAGCATAAGAACAAGAGGAATTACAGCAACTACACAGCAAAAATCATTACATTGATAAGCTCTATACAAATTATCCCTTCTAACTTCAACTTCACGTATTGTTGTTGTTGTTTTTGTCAAGTCTCACCAAATCCCAGACTACGTGGCTCGCAGAGGAGCAGCCAAATGGCCACGTAAAGAAGACCAGTCTTGACACTGCAGACAACTGCTAGGAAAAGAAACGATCAAGTTTGCCTGGACATTGACCTCACTGGAAGGTCTCTCTGCCATCACACCGCTTTGATCAGGGAAAGTACCTTGTTGGAAGTGGAAAGCAAATGATCACAGAGAGAGAGAGAGAGAGAGAGAGAGAGAGAGAGAGAGAGAGAGAGAGACGACAGACAGACGACAGACAGACAGAGACAGGAGAGAGAGAGAGAGAGAGAGAGAGATGGGGGGGAGGACTCCATCTTGTCTTTGTAGAGAAAAAAATGCCTGGGAACGTTTTCCGTTCACACATTCACATTTCACCCATTCACCACTGCTTAGAATTCCAGCCTGGCTAAAAAGTGCCATAAAATAAACAGAACTAATGCCAGGTATTTTACCTGGACATTGACCTGTTTGAAATGAAGTCGAAGGGAAAGGAGGAGGAGGAGGAGGATTGGGAGAAGAAGAAGAAGAAGAAGAAGAAGAAGAAGAAGAAGAAGAAGAAGAAGAAGAAGAAGAAGAAGTAGAAGAAGAAGGAGGAGGAGGAGGAGGAGGAGGAGGAGGAGGAGGAGGAGGAGAAGAAGAAGAAGAAGAAGAAGAAGAAGAAGAAGAACAACAACAACAACAACAACAACAACAACAACAACAAGATGATGATGATGATGATGATGATGATGATGATGATGATGATGATGATGATGATGAAAGAGGTGGAGAAGGGGGAGGAAGAGGGGGAGAAGGAGAGAAGAAGGAGGAGGGGTGGAGAGAGGATGAGGAGAACAAGAAGGAATAGGAGGAGCAGTAAGAGAATAAAGACAACAACGAGGACTGGGAAGCAGAAGAAGAGAGATGACGATTATGTAAAGGAATAAAAAGAAGAGAGAGAGACAGACAGACAGAGAGAGAGAGAGAGACAAAGAGAGACACAGAGAGACAGAGAAGAAGAAGAACAACAACAACAAGAACAAGAACAGCAACAACAACTACAACTACTACAACAACAAAATAACGACTACGACAATGACGAGGATGATGAGGACGACGACGATGACGAAGAGGAAGAACAAGAAGAAGAACAAGAAGAAGAACGAGGTAAAGAAGAACAAGAACAAGACGAAGAACAAGAAGAACAAGGACAAGACATAACAACAAGAACAAGAAGAAAAAGAACAGGAAGAAGAACAAGGAGAATGAGGAGAACAAGGAATTTATGAAAAACAAGAACAAGAAATTTAAATGACGAGAAGAACAAGAAGAAGAAGAAAAACAAGAAGAACAAGACGAAGGGTGAGGGGGAGGTGAAGAATAAGGGTGGTGAGGAGAGAAAGGACTCTAAATTGCAGTAACACAAGCGAAAAAAACTTCTTGAGCATTTTCAAGTGTTTATCTTTTTACAGTGTGTTAAAATCGTAAGTTCTTTTGATTTTTCAAGTATCGTTACAGACATATTTATATTTTCATGTTGGTTCTATGTTTCAGTGGAGGACCGTTCGAGAATAACGATTACTTCAGTTCAGTTCAAGCCATCAGCTCCCGCTGGAGCAAAGGCCATCAACAACAATCCGCCAGCGCGCCCTGTCTTGGGCTGCCCCTTTCCAATTCTCTCCAGGTGTGTCCCGCTCTCTTCCTCTCTGCATCCAAGTCTCTCCTCCATGAATTCCTAGGTCTTCCCCTTCTCCTCTGTCCCTGTGGGTTCCAGCGCATAGCATGTCGCGTAATGTCGTCGATGGGCTCTCCTCAATGTGTGGGGCCTATCCAACGCCATTTCCTCTTTTTCACCTCTTTCTCCGCAGGGAGTTGATGTGTCCGCTCCCACAGTTCCACATTCCTGATGGTGTCTGGCCAGTGGATCTGAAGTGTCTGTCGGAGGCAGCCGTTAATGAATGTCTGTATTTTCTTGGAGATGGTCTTTGTTGTTCTCCACATCTCGGCGCCATACATGAGTACTGACTTGACATTAGAGTTGACAAATCGTATCTTGGTTCGTCTGCCGACATGCCTGGGGGTCCAGATGTTCTAATGATTACTTAGTATATTGAAATCCATTGTGTCTAGGTACATACGTGATGACATGCGAATCGGTATCTCCAATAAATGTCAGGATAAAGAGTTAGAAATCTGCAGTCTTTGAAAACCTCCAGAATTCATGCGCTTACTGTGGGATCGTCTTCCAAACTCCTTTCTTGTTTATCAGTTTACTTATCTATTTATCTAGCTGTAGCTCCTCCCTATTGTAACATCACGGCTTTAAAGAGGGTGTGGCGTGTATGGGCAAGTCTACGCTCTGTGACAATTCCTTGATAACCCTCAAAGAGATGTTTTGTAAAATACTGTCATACTGTTACAAAACACACACACACACACACACACACACACACACACACACACACACACACACACACACACACACACGCATGCATGCATGCATGCATACACTCACGCAAGCCCGCACGAAATAAAAACAGAGAGAGAGAGAGAGAGAGAGAGGGGGGGGGGGGGTCACAGAAGATACTCACTTTGTTACGGATGTAAGTCGATTGAAAAGACGTCAACTGGAAAAGAAAACAATATCGGTAACCCATGGCTTCCAAAGAGGTCAACATTAAGCGGCACAGCGCACTGACTTGCTGCTGGTCTTGCGTTGTATTCAGGGGCGGATGGATTGAGGAATCGGGAGGGAAGAGGAGAGTGGAGGCACGTGAGTTGTTACAGGAATTCAAAACTCCCACCCCACCCTCCCTCCTCACGCCACCGTTCCAAAACATTAAAGCATCAATACGCTATGCTAGCGACTCTTCAACAAGCTTTTAAAAGCATGCGAAAGACAGGAAACAAACAGATAAAAGGACAGATAACAGCAAAGAAAAAAAAAAAGAAAGAAAAGAAATATGTCATAGCGCTGGCATCAAAACAAGACACGTCATCATCAGTTCTTCTATGGAACACTGAACATAGCAGGTTGCTTGATTGTTGGCACCTGATAGCCCCTTTTATCCCCCCTGAGAAACCTCCCCGTTGCCCCCTCCTCTGCGACTACCCATCCCCGTTCTCCTTCGCCTTTGCTTCTGCGAGTCCACTTCTGTCCATTGCCAGTTCAGAAGCAAAACACCCCTGGATCCCTTAATGAAGAAATGATGCATTCCTCTTTTTTTCCACATCCCTTCCTGGTCTTCAACAGAAACCCCGAAGCATTTTTTTCTACAGCGTCTTTGGCCCTTATTATTTTCTTTTTACCGACAACATGCAGTCCAAAAACAGGTAAGAGAAATAGCTCACATAAACAATCTAACACTTCCCTTCGCTGTCGCACAATTTTCATACTCACACTGGTTTGCTTCCTAAGTGGATTTGGTCAGTGACCGACAATTGATAGGCACAGATTTTATTCATCGAATGAGCAGACAAACATAGCTGCGCTTAATTGATCTGTATTCTTTCTTCTTTTGTTTTAAAATAGCTAAAATACCCACACACGCCTCGTCCTATTAGCAACTCAATGCTCAGTATACAATTGCACATGCAGGACATATAGTAGATAAACCAGCTCTGGCTGAACAAAGCAGAAACTATAACATCAGCAACAACATGCGATCTAACAGTGAAATGCGCCTCTTCTAAAATTTGAAAAAGTGTTTGAACTAACTCCGCTGAACACAACACGGACAAACGAATCACAAGAAAAAGCGCGACGCGTTTCGACCTCCTAGGTCTTCTTCAGGCAAGATAAACAACACTCAGGACAACGAAAATGAACGAACGATAGATAAGGGACTGCTCGTTCTTCAATTTCGTTATCCTCAGTGTTGTTTATCTATCCTGAAGAAGACCTAGGAGGTCGAAACGCGTCGTGCTTTGTCTTGTGATTTGTTAGTCCATGTTGTCAAGCGGAGTTGGTTCAAACACTTTTTAAGGGTTGTTTGGATGTCCGCTCACAGTCGCCTTACTTTGCAAGTAACTACTGAAATCCACGTCCTGTTAGCATAAGACACTTTACAAAAGACAAGTGCTGTCCTCAGACTATGGTCAGAACAAGACGCAGGGGTCATGAGAACAACCTGCAAGCACCTGCTAGGTTAGTTCGTCTGTGCGGAATGGATTCCTGGCTGTGTCAGCTTCGGATCTTGACAGCCAATATTGGCGGCAGAGAAGACCACAACACGCCGGGAAAGGAGACGATGACCCCGCCAGATCTTCTCAGAGATCCTCATTCAAACTGCAAAGGGCCGCAGCAGTGAGAAATAACGAAGATCTAGCGTAAAGACGGTCAGAGAATATTTTAGATGTTGTCTGTCTGTCCGATATCGGAAATACGAAAAGCCGTCTTTGAGAGAGATGCTAACCCTGTGCGCTAATCCCATTCCTTGCTCACTTGAAGTTTGCGTCCCATCCTCTCTCTTAGACGCTGTGGATGTCGCACGAAAAACGTGGGGGGAAAAAACTGGAGGATTCATCACTTCTGGATGCTGACCCAGTCAAGAACCTTGTAATAATTGAGTAAGATCTGTCCAAGCTATTTTCGACAGACAGACAGACAGACAGGCAGATTGAAAACAAAACGCTGAATCACTGTACTGAGTATTCGTGCAGGGTGAAGGACATGGAGAAAGAGATGTTCCGAGGATATGCTTGAGGGCGAACAGGGATCACGCATTTGGCCACAGTTCTCTCTCTCTCTCTCTCTCTCTCTCTCTCTCTCTCTCTCTCTCTCTCTCTCTCTCTCTCTCTCTCTCTTCTCTGTGTGTGTGTGTGTGTGTGTGTGTGTGTGTGTGTGTGTGTGTGTGTGTGTGTGTGTGTGGTCGCGAAAGGAGGGATAACTGGGCAGTGCTACTGTCTCCTGCTCTCCATTCGTTCGTCAGCCACTCCCCGACTTCGCTTTAGCAGTCAAGCTGGTTGGTACGGGATTTCCGGGGGACTTGTAACACCCGCCACCCCACTAATCCTTCCCTGCATCAGATCCTAGATTAAGAGGGAAGGAGGACAAGTATCTTCGCTTTTCACCAGTTGTCAGTTCCACTGTGCATAGTACAGGCAGTCACCACTTCCTGTTGATCTGGTTTGCTCTCTGTCTGCCTCCTGTTGACAGGTTGGCTGTCTGTTGGCCAGTGTGCCCCTACGGGTATCACATATATAAAATGCTGAACAATTAAGTAGTGGGGGAAAACAAGCGCAGGCTAACAATTTTTCCATCATTATAGAAATGATTTGGTAAAGATTTTACCCTTTAAAAAAAAGGGGGGGGGGGTGGATATGAAGAAAGTGGGAACATAAAATTAAGAAAATATATCATAAATATGAAAACCCTTCACTAGCTGCATGAGAGAACCATCATAATCCCTCTCGAAGGAGGATCTATTTATACTGCCTGCTCCTAGGCCTTTCGTTCGTTGGATCGGGCTCATCAGGGATATATATATATATATATATATATATATATATATATATATATACACATACATGTATATACACTCTGTGTGTGTGTGTGTGTGTGTGTGTGTGTGTGTGTGTGTGTGTGTGTGTGTGTGTGTGTGTGTGTGTGTGTGTTTTGCTGTCCCATCTTCTGTGCCACTTCAGTGGCATCGCACCCACGCCGCTCATTCCGACCCCCTTTGATCCAACATATGCAGGAATGACACCACCTGTTAAGCCCCCTACTGACGACAATAATTGCTTAGTCGGGGAGCTGGCGGGAGGGCGCCACCACGTCCGTCCAACGACAGCCCCCATGAACTTGCCGATACCGGTGACGCCGACAGAATCAAACAAAGGTCGTAGACGCGGAGAAGACATCAACACTGAGGGCACCATGAGAGCAGGGCGTGAAGGGACACAGAATTTGAGACTTTTTTTTAAATGCTGATCAGTGAGAATGAGGATAATGAAGGCGGTACTACGGATTTCCATTCTGGTCTGAGACTGCTTATGGCAGGGCTGTACTCTACGCTTATTCATGGTATATCCCAGCGTCAACCAGGCCCGAGAGCTACAGACACCTGCAGTGTTGGTCAGAAAATTTGAGCAACACTCTCAGAGACGCATCCATTAAGTGAATGAAACTCGACTGTGTGGTACCAGTCTTCCCAACTGAGCCCGTAGCAAATTCAACTGCGGGTGGGAGTCGTTCAGGCATATCATTATCATTACCTGAGAGGGTGGCCAAGCCAACTGAACATTTTGTGTGTGTGTGTGTGTGTGTGGTCACTGTGCTCTCCGGAAATGGTTAGCGACCTGTGCAAGCGAACGAGACTCCGACGTAGGTGAAAAGAGGGTAAGTCTGGTTGTGAGGAACTTACCGTTTCAACTCTTGATCAGTGATGAAATACATATGAGACAGGAAACAAAAAGCAATAGAGAGAGGTAAGAGAGATTCGGCTAAAGAAATAAGGAAAATAAGAGGGGGGGGGGGGGGGGACCAACAACAAAAACAAAAACAGTTCTCGACTCATTGCGTTGGCCGACATATACCTGACATTATGTTTAAAAAAGAAGAAGAAGAAGAAGGAGAGAGGAGAGAGAGAGAGAGAGAGAGAGAGAGAGAGAGAGAGAGAGAGAGAGAGAGGGGGGGAGGGGGGGAGAAAGAGGGAGAGGATGGATGGAGGGAGGGAGGGTGGAAGAGTTGCGTACGGCGGTTAAAAATTAGTTTTTAACATCAAAAGTCTGCATGATTTTTTTATTTTTTTTTATTTATTTATTTTTTTTACAGTATATCGAACATAGAGCTACGGGGAAAAAAAAAAAAAAAGAAAACTCCAATTGGGTCTGTCTTGATAACCACAATAATCTATCTATCTATCTATCTATCGAGAGAGAGAGAGAGAGAGAGAGAGAGAGAGAGAGAGAGAGACAGAGACAGACAGAGAGAGAGGTGTATATATATATATATATATATATATATATATATATATATACATGATTTTTATGTACATAATTTGTAGGATAAAGAAGATTCTTTGGTGTTAAAAGAAAAGTCGCAACGTTTCCTCCAGTACAGCCTTCGTCATGAATTTGGTAAGAACGTGACGTGAAGAAAACACACACACACACACACACACACACACACACACCACACACACACACACACACACACACAGTTGCTGCTGTCGGACGTCGACAAATCCAAACATCAAAAAAAAAAAAGGAAGAAAGAAAAAGTAAAAAAAAAAAAAAAAAAAAAAAAAAAAAACGAAATGAAAAGAAAACAAACAAAATCTTGTGATCCTGCAGTGAACATTGTTTCCTTCAAAAATATCACAATTATGATGATTTATTGACTGTCTCTGGACATTGGGCGACACGCCCCTGTGAATGACAGCCCTGTTGTACTCCATTGCGGGTTGGGACTCCCATGATGTCATTACCACGTCAGCTTCCCTTCTGGCCCTTCACACCTTCTCTGGCCCCCAGGTCGTCATCCTTGATGGTTCCTCCGCAATCCAGACTCCCTCTCCCTCCCAGACCACCGCCATCTAAAACATGCTACCAACTTCACCGTCTCGACAGTCACCAACCCGCACCGATGGTCACAAGCCCCAATGAGGAATATGCACCGGAACGCTATCTCTTAGCGTTCTGAGACGAAGTAGAGCCCAAAACCAAAATTAAACCATTAGTTGTCACAGCACCGCACCCTTCCAGCACCCGACCAATCATAGTGTAGAATTTCATCGGTGACATCACGATCTATAAATACATGGAAAAAAAAACATATTTGCTATCCGTTTTCAAGTCATAAAACACACCCATGGCCGTATTTTGGTACCTGCTGGTTTTCCGCACAATGGTCCTAATCCATTCAATCTAAATTGTCTGCTTTGCGCCACCTAGCACATACCTTGATGCCAATATGTGTGTGTGTGTGTGTGTGTGTGTGTGTGTGTGTGTGTGTGTGTGTGTGTGTGTGCATATATATATATATATATATATATATATATATATATTATATAATGCTTTGCATCACTTGTGATGACATTACTGTC
>CM065729.1:44560565-44563065 GCA_033310375.1 Conus canariensis | reverse complement strand
ACACACACACACACACACACACACACACACACACACACACACACACACACACAACACACAGACAGACAGAGAGTTTCAACACAATTACACACTGCATCACCATTCAAATTCAGACACATGAGAATCAAAATAAAAGAAATAAATCTATTCATCTCTAATACAGCACATTTGTTCCACACAAACACTACACCACTTCATAATATTCAGTTCACAATTGCACCGTACGTCTCCTCGACTTGGGTATGTTTCTGCCCCAGTAATCGAAGTGTCAATTGCAATCACACTGACACGAGACTGCCTCTGATTGATTTCGCAGTCAATTTCACATGCATCGGCCCAGTGCGTGGGTGCAAGTGACAACAACGTCCGTGTTACTCAATCCCCGTGCTTTGCGGAGAGGGATCAGGTCGGATGCAAATCTGCTTGATACTACTCAGATCTGCTCGGTGTGGGTCTTTTAATCCTTTCGCTATGCTCACATATGGAAATTATCTTCTTTTTTTTCTACTATTTCTCCTCAAATGCTCTCTCTCTCTCTCTCTCTCTCTCTCTCTCTCTCTCTCTCTCTCTCTCTCTCTCTCTCTCTCTCATACACACACAGGTGTTCATGAGCACGCCTCCTCACCTTCTCTCCCACCCGCCCTATAAACATAAGCGCATGCTCGCTAAACACACACACACACACACACACACACACACACACACACACACACACACACACACATGGACACATGCATACATGGACACACATATGCATACACGTACACGTACCCACCACCACCAACCCAAGCATCCGTCCTTCACAGACACACACAAACGTACGCACACATTCACTTAAGAGCGATTGCGCACACTCGCACTGGTTATATTTATCGGAATTTTTTTTTTTTTTTTTTTTTTTTTTTTTTTTTGGGGGGGGGGGGGGGGGGTCTATTACTGCATTTAGCGGAAAAGCAAACAACAAAATACAACAACACTCATACTGGGCTACTCGCATTGAATCATTTCACTCAAACACTCTTCAAAAAAAAAAAAGAAGCAAGACTGCCGTCAGTCAGTCATTCCCCTGACCGCTGGGTCGTTGGGGGGACGTGATGAGGCAGCCGCCGTTTCTCTCCAGGCTTTTCTGTTGGTGGCTGTCTTGAGGAGATCTGCCATGGTCATTTTGGCCCAGTCCTTTATATTGTCGGACCAGCTCTTTCTCTGCCGTCCTCGTCTGCGCCCTCCTTCAACGGTACCTTGAAGGATGGTTTTGGAGAGGGTGTTGTGACGAATGACGTGGCCAAACCATGCCATCTTCCGTCGTTTGACGGTTGCCAGAAGTGGTCCGTGGGGCCCAACTAGGTTAGTGACCAGGTTCCGCACATAATCATTGGTCTTGTGTTCTTTGTAGGAGATGCGGAGTAGTTTCCTCAGGCACCTGGTCTCAAACGCCTGGATTCTTCTTTCTGTTTCGGCCTTCAGTGTCCATGTCTCGCAACCATATAAGAGGATCGAGACCACTAGTGACTTGTAGTGCCGGAATTTTGTGTGGAATTTGATGTTGCTCTTCCACACTCTGTACAGTCTGGCCATCGCTGCTGATGCAGAGTTGATCCTGATTCGGATTTCTGTTGTGCAGGTGCATCTTTGGACAGGGTTGGTCCCAAGTACCTGAAGCTGCTCACTTCTTCCAGGGGCTCACCATTCATGGTTATATTGGCACTGCTGTTAGTCGTGCTGTTGACCATGACCTTTGACTCTGTGCTGACCTCCATGCCGTAGGCACTTGCTGTTGTGACAAGTCTGTTTGTGAGATCCTGGAGCTCGGTGTTGCTGCCCCCCACGAGGTCGAGGTCGTCTGCGAAACGAAGGTTGCACACCGGCCTGCCGCCAATGCTGATGGAGGTGTGGTGTTCTTCGAGGGTCTCTTGCATGATTCTCACCAGAAAGATGTTGAAAAGGACTGCCGTACCAGCCTTAAATGTTGTTTCCTCGTCTGCCAGTGCCTGAAATCTTATTTTTTTGACAGTGTCCGAGAGTTATGCAGGCCTTTCATAGAATCTGATCCCCAGGAGTGCGCCATAAGCTCTCAAAAAGAATGGAGAGAGAGAGAGAGAGAGAGAGAGAGAGAGAGAGAGAGAGAGAGAGAGAGAGAGAGAGAGAGAGAGAGTCGAGTTGGCTGTTTTCGATTGTGATATGTTGTATTTATTTTCTGCGAACATTTTTGTCTGTATATGTGACTTCGTGCCCATACTATAAGTGTCGTTTCCATAAATACAACATAGAAAGGAAAAAGAGAAAACAAATAACAAATACATTTCAAAACTGAAAACGTTAAAGAAATAGGAAAAGTAGGGAGGAAAAAAGAGAGGAGAGCGTAAAGAACAAGAAATAAAATGACACACCACACACACACACACACACACACACACACACAGAGAGAGAGAGAGAGAGAGAGAGAGAGAGAGAGAGAGAGAGAGAGAGAGAGTAAGTATCACGGTAACTCCTGAGGATAGTA
>CM065729.1:44555565-44558065 GCA_033310375.1 Conus canariensis | reverse complement strand
GGCCGTCTTTAGCAGCTTGCTGCCTGGCTTAAATATTTCATAAACCATTCAATTGAGAGGCTCGTTATGCCAGTTGGTGAATGTGGACAGAAAAAGGAAAGTTCGATATCACAATGTGTCTTCATTGTGGGAGTAGTATGAGAGCCTTTCGTAACTGCTTTGAAGTGAAATCAACCAGCCAACCAAACAACCAAATTAGCTGCATTCAAGCCCACAGCAACTGTACTCTTCTGAGAAATATCCACGCCACTACTGCGACACTCTAGAAACGTGTTGCCTTGTTCGTTGTTGTGATTGTGACTGTTGTTGTTGTGGTTGTGGTTGTGGTTGTGGTTGTTGTTGTTGTTGTTGTTGTTCTTCTTCTTCTTCTTCTTCTTCTTCTTCTTCTTCTTCTTCCGTTGGTTTTTGCATTCTTATTCTTGTGCATGTTCTTGTCCTTTTTGTTGTTCTCTGCCTGCTCCTCCTGCTTCTCATCTTCTGTCGCTTCTTTCTTTGCTTTCTCATCCTCCTCCTCCGTCCTCGTCGTCGTCGTTGTCGTTACCATCATCATCATCATATTCATCATATGCATCATATTCATCATATTCATCATCATGATCATCAACTTGTTGTTGTTGTTGTTTTCTTCTTCTTCTCAGCGACAAATGCTAAAATTCATCATCCGTTTTTTTTTAATAACTATTATGAACTCTGAACCCTTTCCTTCGTCGTTAAGACTCAGCTCTTTCTTCGCCAGTTTAATCCGGAGTAAATCTCTCGGCGTGTGACTCATGTCTCATACAGCAAACACTACCCGAGAATTGCTCGGGTAGGTCTTGGCAAGAGACCTTTTTTTGTTGTTGTTGTTCATTGAGGAGGGGTGGGAGAGGGAAGGAGCACAGCAGGGGAGGGGGCTTTAAGGAGAAGGGCATGGCCGGAAATTGTGAGGGGGCTCCTAAAGTGACCCTCCAGCCTTGGCGGCGTCCTTTGATACGGCGGAGGGTATTACCTTGAGGCTCTGTTGGTACTAGGATTTGTGAAGGGTGAGCGACTGGGCGGCAAGGCTTGCTCCTTGTGACTACCGTTCAGGTAGGGTGGGGGGTGGGGGTGGGGGTGGGGGGGAGAAGGTTTGGGGACATAACAGGTAAGATTGTAAAAGAAAGAACGAGCAAGCAAAAAGAAAACACGAAGAGGTTTTTTCTTTCTTTTTTTTTTTTTTTTTTTTTTTTTGGGGGGGGGGGTAAGAGGTTTTTTTTTATTTTTTTAGAGGAGCACCTGGAGAGAGAGAAAAAAAAAGAGTTTCAGGCCGAGGAAATGAGAAAAAGAATGATGAATGGAATAGGGGAGGGGGCGGGGAGGGAGAAGAACATAGGAAACCTCAGTCAGCGTAGGCACCCTCGACGCGCTAGCAAGAATCTGTTTCTGTCTGTCTGTCTGCCTGTCTGTCTGTCTGTCTGTCTGTTTCTCTCTCTCTCTCTCTCCTCTCTCTCTCTCTCACGCACACATACACGCGCACGCGCGCTCACAAACAAACACACACACACACACATATACATCTACACGCGTGCACACATACTCCTAGCTGTGCCACCCCCACCCCCACCCCAAACACACATAGTTCGTGCGCGTGCGTGAGCGTTAGCATGTGCAAGTGTGCAATTATGCGCAAGCGTTGTACACACGTTGTGCCTGTGTAGTGAGCTCGCGGTGCATGTGTGAATGAAAGTGGAAGTGTGTGTGCATGTGTGAATGAATTGTGAATGTGTGTGTGCATGTGTGAATGATGTGTGAATGTGTGTGTGCATGTGTGAATGAATGTGTGAATTGTGTGTGCATGTGTGAATGAATGTGTGAATGTGTGTGTGCACGTGGAATGAATGTGTGGATGTGTGTGTGCATGTGTGAATGAATGTGTGATGTGTGTGTGCCGTGTGAATGAATTGTGAATGTGTTGCACACGTGTGAATGAATGTGTGAATGTGTGTGCCGTGTGAATGAATTGTGAATTGGTGTGCACGTGTGAATGAATGTGTAATGTGTGTGTGCACGTGTGATGAATGTGTGAATGTGTGTGTGCAGTTGAATGAATGTGTGAATTGTGTGTGCACGTGTGAATGAATGTGTGAATGTGGTGTGCATGTGTGAATGAATGTGTGCGTCGTGAGAGAGAGAGGGTGGATATAATATACATATATATATATATATATATATATATATATATATATATACATAGAGAGAGACAGACAGAAGCATAGAGAGAGAGAGAGAAAGGGGGGGGGCAGAGAGAATAAGCCCAAGAGAGACAGAAAGAAACCGGCATAGGGGTGAGGGGAGTGGGGGGTGGGGGGGTGAGGGATGAGTGGGAGAAACGGACAGACAGACAGACAGACAGACAGACAGAGGAGGCGGAGAGGGGAGGAGGGGAGGAGGGTGAAGACTGACAGGTGCAAATCCTGTTTTGATGATGATGGACAGGCCCCTACGTGGTTGGCTTGTTTACGTCCAATGCTCTCCCTTCACG
>CM065729.1:44548065-44553065 GCA_033310375.1 Conus canariensis | reverse complement strand
TACCAGCGCACTTGTACCTGAGCCAAAGTTATCTGTTTTGATAGGTTTTAGTAATTACTTTCCTGGTGATTACAACTGATCATCACATCAGAACAAAACAAAAAAGAAAAAAAAGAAGGGAAGAAAAGAAAGCAAGTGACGATAAAAAAAGCAATAGCAAGGACACTGATTGTTTTCATGCAAGAATAGCAATGACTAATGTTTACATCGTCTTCATCATCCTCATTCTCATCGATCAGCATAAAATGTCTCAAATCCTGTAGCCCTTCATGCCCTGCTCTCATGGTGACCTCAGTTTTGATGTCCTCTCCATGTCTATGGCCATGGTTTGATTCCGTCGGGGTCACCGGTATCGGCAACTTCATGGGGTCTGTCGCTGGATGGACATGGTGTCGCCCTGCAGAGAGAGAGCTCACTCATGCCGGCTCTGCGACTGAGCAATTATTGTCTTCAGTAGGGGGCTTAGTAGGTGGTGTTCTGCGTATATTGGATCAAAACAGGCGCCACTGAACATCACAGAAGTGACTCGGCAGCAGTGCAGTGTCTCCTCCGGTGGGTTGCCTCTTGACGACTTGACTTTGACTGCTCCCTGTGGATTGCCAGTACTGGGGCTGCGGCGGGACGGGCCGGTTGGACGGGAGATTGGAATGAGCGGCGTGGGTGCAGTGCCATTGAGGTGGCACAGAAGATGGGACAGAAAAAAAAATTCTTGAACAACCCTGCAAGGGCCTGTATTTCTCGGGCCTGATTGTCACCGGGATCTAGAATTGAAGGTAGCATGGAAACCGATCCTGTCACGTAATCTTTGACCCAAAACGGGACCATCAAATGCACGGCATCAACATGATCATCCCGTCCAGTGCGACGCCATCTTTCTTAGGCTCCACTGCTATCCTCGTTGCGGTAAAACATGTATTTCGAATATTAGTGTGTCGATTCTATATGTCGGTTTACCACCGCGTTCGAGACTGTGCGGCACTCTTGGTAAATATGATGCTGGAAGGTGATGTAAAAAAAATCATGCAGATCATTTTTCGTTAGGGATTGTTATCTTTACAATCGAAACACAAGCACAGTTTAATGAAAAGGAAAGAGAAGAATACAGAACATTTCACACACTTACCATAATTTAACAGTTAATTACAACGTTTCTAAGCTTGTACCACACAGGTGTAGTGCAATATGCCTCAGATAATCCACAAAGAACATGATCTGTTACTTCACTGAAGATGTTAGGATACATTCAATTAATGCAATCTGTTAAAGATGAAAAAAGTATATTCATGCACAGCTAATGTATACACAGCTGATGCATATTGCAAACATTTATGTTTGCCAGTTTGTGAAAAAACCGGACTAAAAAGTCTTGGGGATGGTGTTTAGAGGGGGGGGGGGGGTGGTCACTAACAAAAAAAAAAAAAGGGGGGGGGGGGGGCGGGGTGGAGAATGAAAGTGTTGATCATATTCAATTTCCCCGAGATAAAAAAAAAAAAACAACAAACAAATAAATAAACAAAAACAAAAAACAAACAACACCAAAAAACACCCTAAAGCCACATCTTTTGCCCTAGTTGTTTACCATAGTTTTTCAACGACAACACACGATCCGTTCTGTTTCCGGGTAGGGGATTAGTATCAAGCTTGGTTTCTGGCGGGAAAACGTTGGATGGCTTTCACCTCACTGTTGACCTTTGTATACAAAGTGTTTGCTGTCTGACTGATGCAAGATTGTGTGTGAAAAGATCGCTCTAGTTCTCTGACACTATCCACCTTTCCACGTGACCTGTCTATTTAGTTTTTTCCCCTAAAGGTTGTAGCCGATGAGTAGTATGAAGGGAAGGAAAGGTAGGAGCGGGTATGAGAGGAAGGGCCAGGAGTGTCGGATGCTGGAGGGCTGGGGGTGGAGGTGTGGGTGAGGGGAGAGGTTAGGACACGTATTATACGTGGATTTTAAGGCACCGCAAATCATGTGAACAGAAGAAAATGAAATGGAGGACTGATGCGACAGACGTGAATCATTTTGCTTAAAATGTTTCTTTAATAGACATTTAACGGATCCAAGTACTGGTTCTCTAATATAAGAGAAGCTGCTTCCTTTATTCGTGAAACAATTGTGTGGGAATGGTTTGTTTCTTCTTTGCTTTTTTTCTTTTTTCATTCTTTGTTGTTCTGTATTCTGTATTTCTTTACACTGGGAGGGAAGGATGGGTAGGTGGATGTGGGTATGGTGAGGAGAGGAGGAAAGGGTGGGGAGGGGAAGGAGAGAGGGTGTGGGAGGGAGGCGGAAGTCATTTTGAGGATAATTTACTTTAGAAGTTGTGCGCCAAGGCTTCACGATCTTTGCAATCATTTTCCAATCAACATGTAAAAGTGTATGCGCGTGTGCTCGCGCGCGCGCGCAGCGATCTTGCAATCATTTGCCCACACACACAACACACACACACACACACACACACACACACACACAGAACACCACGCACAGAACACTCAGTGCACGCACTCACACTGTATCTTTTATTCAAATAATTCTCCTTGACTTTTCTGTGTTCATCTATTGTAAAGCTTGTTATGGAGTAGCTGACACAAGCAAGAATGTCGAATGTATGTGAAATCGGAAAATTTCTTGGTGTTTTTTTGTTGTTTGTTTTGTTTTTGTTTGTTTTTTGTCTCATCTTCTGTGGCACCTCAGTGGCATTACCGCCAAAACCCCTCAGCTCCGGACCCCCCCCCCCCCCCCCCCCCCCCCCCCCCCCCCCCCCCCCCCCCCCCCCCCCCCCACCCACCCCCCCCCCTCCCCGTCACACCCGGCTTGTCCGTCGCAAGCAGTCAATGTCAAGTCGTCACTGAGAGGCAACCCACCAGAGGGGACACTGCACTGCTCCAAGCCACTTCGGTAGAGTTCAGTGATGCCTGTTCTGATCCAATATACGCAAGGCATCATCCACTAAGCCCCTTCCTGACGGCAATATTGCTTAATTTATTCGCCAATCCAGCTGAGTGAGCTGCCCCATTCGGAGAACATCCCCACGTCCATCCAGCGACAGTCCTCATGAGTCGCCGATCCGGCAACATCCAGACGAACTCACCAAGGACACAGTCGTGGACAGGAAATTGAAACGAGGTCACCGTGAGAACAGGACGTAAGGGCCACAGAACTTGAGACTTCGTCGTCAGTGCTGACGGATGAGGAAAAGGACGATGAAGATAAGGCTACGGAGTTCCAATCGGTCTGAAATTGCACGACATGGCTGTACTCTAGCTTATTGTCATATGTATTCGACATCAATCAGGCCCGAGAAATACAACACACCTGTAGCGTTGTCAGAAAATTTGACTACAATCTCAGAGACGCATCCATCAAGTGGATGAAGCTCGGCTTTAGTCTTCACAGATGTGCTCATAGTGAATTAAAATCATGTTAGAAGCCGGTCGTCGGCCAAAATATGCGACAAAAATAAATGGCCCTGATGGGAATTGAACTCATGACCTTCAAGCCGCAATCAGCGACGCTTACCACTGCGCAACGGCAGCTCGTTTAAACCAAAAAAAATAGTAAGTATGTTTGTGAACTGAGGTGAGAATGGTTGTATACCAAATCTTAATCAATCTTCGATCGTTACACGTGCAATGGTGGTGGCACATGCCGGAAATTAAAGTCTTGGCAAAAGGCAAGCATCTGCATCAATAACTTTTGATCTGGTGATACATGAGAGAGAGAGAGAGAGAGAGAGAGAGAGAGAGAGAGAGAGAGAGAGAGAGAGAGAGAGAGAGAGGGGTGGTTTAAACACGAAAGAGAATGGGTGCAAGTCTGCTTGCGTATGACTGTTCCTGCTTTGTGCATCACGGCCACACATGTAACTTTATGTAGCAGTTACGACAATACGCGAGGGAGCTTTGGCTTTCGATCCCAGCTGTAACAGACAGCGAAGCCACTTTCACCTCATGTAGCTTCTTCTTCTTCTGCGTACACAGGCTGATACCCCTGCGGACACTCCCTATATGGACAGACAAGTATTAATCCATCTACCCAACACAGGGAGTGGAGTTTTGTATGTATGACCGTTGTTTATCCCGCCATTAAGGCAGCCATACTCCATCTTCGGGGAAGGTGCATGCTATGTGTAACGTGTCATCCATACCAACGGCCAAACTGGCCTTCTCTTCCGAAAGTTGGTGATGGGATTTTACGTGTGTGCAAGATGTTATTCGTGCGTTCACGCACGGAACCTCGGTATAATTATAGTCTCATTCGCAGGACTGTACGGGAAATGGTGTCAGAACTAATGTTAACTCCGAGGGAAAAATCCCCATGTACCGAAACGGCCCGGCGGAGATTCGAACCGCAGCCCTTGGATTACCAGTCCGGCGCTCTATCAACTGAGCTATTCCGACCCCACCTCATGTAGCGTAGCGACTCCCTCACTCTCTGCCCCTGTAACATCTGACAGGCCCGGTATCTGCACCCACACAACTGCATGTAAACACGCGTGATTGTTCGTCTTTGATTTCACTTCGCGGTCTGAAGGGAAAAGAGCGGGACACTTTTTTTGTTTTAGAGCGAACTGGAAACCAGGTTTGTCCCGTCACGGAGTTTCTCTGAGTTTCATGTGACGCTTGAGTTTAATTGCGAGCTTACTTGCAGCGGTATTAGCTTTCCCAACAATTATTGTCCTAATTTGTTTGTTTGGTTGTTTGTTTGGTTTAAACGACTGCAAATTTATGACGTATGGTGCATTTTCAGACCTTGTTCTGAGAGCTAAAAATTCTGTTTAATTTATTTCTGCAATGCGGCTTCTCTAGTTAAATCCACAATTAAATTTCGAAAGAGAGGGGGTTAGTTACCGCCAAGGATACAGACAAACAGAGTACAGGACTAGACACTGTCTAGTCCTGTACTCTGTTTGTCTGTATCCTTGGCGTAACTGTCTAGTCCTGTACTCTGTTTGTCTGTATCCTTGGCTGTAACTAACCCCCTCTCTTTCCAAATTTTGCTTCATTCT
>CM065729.1:44530565-44535565 GCA_033310375.1 Conus canariensis | reverse complement strand
ACAAAACACCAGGTACAAGGTGGTTGTACAACAACAGAGTATAAAATGATGTTTAACGATGGCACATGATACAATTCACCATCAACAACAGAATGTACAATATGAGTCAACAATACAGCATGTAAAAACGATTGCATTATAACAGTTCAACAACAACAACAGCTACAACAACAACAGAGTATAACAAAATGGTTCGAAAACAACACAGTACATGATACGGTTCTACAACATAGTACATAGTATGGTTCAACAGCTGCACCATATACTAAATGGTTTCACAACACACCGTGTAACACGTTTGCAAGACAATGCAGTGTGTGTGTAATTCGCTTCAGGAACATCAACACAATGTATATTTAGTTCAACACAGTATGTAACACAGATCAAGAAGATAGTATGTAAACTGGTTCAACACCAACACAGAATAGAAGCTGGTTTAATAACAAAGCACCGCATGCTCATATAATGTGATTGTACAACAACAACAATAAGGAGTGTGTGACATTATTATACAACACTTGCTCACTCAATCCTCTCTTTGCCATCTGGTGTTTTAGGCGATGGCAAGAGATCTCCACCAGCTGTGTTGTTCGTCCGTTGAATTGACGAGAACCACTTCAGTCATCTTGGGGTTGAAGGGTGGGGGGGGGGGAGGGGGAGGGTGTGAAATGATTTGTGGATACGCAGGTGGCTGATCAAGCCCATGCGTGCACAGAATGTGCGGTGACAATTTGGACAGGCAATGTGGGAGACCTGCTCTTGCTTGATGGCGCGGGCTTTCCTTGCCTGTCTCTTTTGTTGTGCTGCAGCTGTCCTGCTTTCTTCACATGAATTGGCATCTTTGTGGATAGAGTAGCGCCATTAGCTCGACCCATAGCAGTTTGTTTTGATGTGTCAGGATTGGTGTTCAACGGTTTCAAGGATGTTTTGAGAGTGTCTTTGAAGCGTTTCTTCTGACCTCCATGGGACCGCTTTCCTTGTTGCAGCTCATTGTAAAGAGTCGCTTGGGTAGCCAGTAGTCTGGCATGCAAGCTACATGACCTGCCCATCAAGCTGAGACTGCATGCAAGCTACTGCTCAGGGGCCATTTCCAGAGTCATTTCTTTGGCTTTCAGCTGTTGTGCGCCAGGTTCCACTTTAGTTGTTTTTTGTTTGTTTGTTTGTTTGTTGTTGTTGTTGTTGTTTGTTTTTGTTTGTTTGTTTGTTTTTTGGGGGGTCCAGCGCTGAGTTATTTGAGCAGTGAGTTGTGTGACATGTGACAAACGTGTTTCAGCTGTCTCTATCAGCACGCCTGAATGGTCTTTGACATCAGCAGCGTTGCTGTCCTGCGTCGGAGAGCTTCACTGAGACAGTGTTCCACCAGAATATCCTGTAGATACGGCACCAACACTTAGTCTGCAACACTGGCACCTTCTACTCGATGGCAGATGTGGTCTTCCAGCTCTCTGAATCATGCAGAAAAACGCTGAGCACGTTGGTCTCAAAGAATATGATATTCGTGCTGATATTAAGGCAAGGGGATTTCGACTTGAGCTTGAACATGGCGGATGATAGGTTTACTTGCTGATTCTGGTGTTGATCTCATGGTCACGGTCTCCGTCGGTTGTCACTTTACACCTTGAACAAACACGCCTGTTTACTTTTTTTCCAGTAGCTTGCAACTCATCGTGACAGGGTATAACACAAAACATAATACAGGTCAACAAAAAAGCAAAGGGTATAATTTAGTTCGACAAAAAACACAGCAGAAAAAAAACTCCAAGGAAACCCCTTCGGACATGTGTTTTGGCCCTGAATTCCTCACACTCTGTGGGGGCCGGCCCGAATTTAGGTCATGACTCCCAGGTGCCCTTTTGCTATAAGATTTATTCCTGGCTTTGCCGGGATTCAAACCCCAGCACTTTCTGGGTGGGTGGGGATCTCAACGGGCTGCCTTTTTAGATGGATGTCTTATCCACTTCATAATGCCTGTTCCAAGTTCAAGCTTTATGACATTCACGTTTGTTCCTCCTCAACCGGACCTCTTTCAGCTGCCTCTGCCATTGCCTTTAGAGTTCTAGACCTCTTCTCACCAGAAATCCCCAGATGAGTCGGATTGAAATGAAGACGGTTACTTAGCTGCTGACACATCTGTCTTGTATTTCCGAAATCTGGTAACTCTATTTATTTTATTTCGGACAACACTTTCATGTCTCTTATATGATCTTGTTTTACAGGAAACTCCGTTGAGCCGTGTCAGCTACAGGGACGCCCTGAAGGCAAAGAATTTCCTGTTGAGAATCTTCCGTAATTGAAGGAAAGAAGGCTGTAGCTTCAGGTCGCCTATGGATTGTACTACAACCCATTCTTATCACCAGAAACACGAAGGGGCTCCTTGGTGCCTGATCTCCGACGGACCTTTCACAAATAGACATGTTCTTATTGAGTGCTATGATTGACATGACATCAATCGAGATTACTTGTCCCATCTTTTATCTTCATCTTCAACCTGAGACAAAGGGAAGGTCGTAGAAATGAGACAGTAACACCTTTCTTCGTTTGATGTGATTTTTTTTCAATGACAGAATTTAGCTTTCGATAGATGTTTTTTTTTTTTTTTGATGAGTCAGGCAGTTACGATATTCATGCATCAAGAGCTTTAAATGTGTAAGTTGTGTTGTCTTGGTTGTGACTCGGCTCCTGATTTGGTACAGTCTGCGCAGCTTGTCTTGCTCTGTTAGATTGAAGTGAAGGTGGAACGTGTCTGCTGACACGATGGTTTCGTATTGCTGAAATGTCATCTCTAGATTGAGTGTAGGGGAGGGGGGGGGGAGGGGAAGGGGTCCGTGCCTGCGTGTGTGTGTCTGTACGTGTGCGTCTGTGTGTGTCTCTGTATGTCTGTGTGTCCGTGTGTGTCTCTGTGTGTGTTTAGAACACACTTCATGGTGCATCTAGGAACTGTCGTTTAACTTCTCAACTCTGCGCTCTCTGCCGTACAGTATCACTGACAGGTGCTGCCCTCAAACCACTTGTTTTCTGCCGTCAATCGGACCTGTTTCCTGCCCCATTGTCAGTCTGTGTCAATCTTCAGCGCCGCTCTCCTCACACGACAAAGAACTCCACTGTGAATGATCACGTTGGCTTTGAGGGATCATGGGTTTATTTTCCTTTCATTTGACACAAACGTCTCGCGTTACGTCGTCTTAGCGGCTCAGGATGTACACAGTCCCACTTCGCTGTGATCCAGGGGATTAACTGCTTCAATGACTCCCCTGTCAGGTGTAAGAAATAGAACTATCCCCCTCTCGCCTTTTTCCCCCCTGAGCAAAGACGTTTATGTTTTCTCCAGCTTCTGTTTGTTTGTGTGTCTGTCTGTCAGTAGAATTGTTGAAAAAAAAACAACTACCGAACACTTTTAACCAAACTGCTCGATAAATGTCATGATCCCAGGAACGAATCCACAAAAGTTTGGTGTGGATCCGTATTGTGGGTTCGCATTGAACGTTTCAGGATCATTCAATACATTATCACACATTTCTTCTTCTTCTTTTTCTTTAAACATTTTATAACCGTTTTCGAATGTTTTACACTGTAAAGGAAAAAAAAAACAGCTCCTCCACATCTGCCCCCTCACACACACACACACACACACACACACACACACACACACACACATACAAACACCTACCCGTTATTGTTAAAAATTTTACCACGCAAAACTTACTCAACTGATTTGAATGTAACTTAATGGAAGGGTGGTATGTGGTCCAAAGTCAGCGCAATAGATTGTGGTCCGGGTCTCTGTTGCGAATCCGGATGACAGGGCGGATCCAGGCTCCACTGACCACTGAACAGGAACACGGTGATGTTAATTGTGATACATACTTTCTACTAAGTAAAGCAGGCTTAATTCAACGAATATTAAAACTTTTCAATGATGTAAACTTTGACATTTCGGTTTTGAATGTCGTTTGTGTGTGTGTGTGTGTGTGTGTGTGTGTGTGTGTGTGCTTGCGCACGCGCGTGTATTTAAAAGAGAGGACTCTGGAAACGACTTCTTCAGAACATAAGTCATTGATTATTACTTCCCCTTGCGTCAGACATTTTTATTTTCACTCACGATCTGTGAATTTGCGAAGATTCGGTCCTCCTTGGCAGAGGCGTGCGTTTGCCCGAGTACCGTTCTAGTTGTACAATCGGGAGGCACATAATAAGGAAATCGGTCCCAAGTCCTTTATCTGGCTTGTAGATTTTACTCAGTGCATCTGTCTGCCTAGCTGGCTCCTTCTTTTAATTTCCTTTCTTACTCTAAAGAAATTAAAACTGAAGTGCTTTTTTTTTCAGATGGGCAATATTTATGCGTCAAACGACAAATCACAGTTAGAAGTATTTTGATCAAGCACGTTATCACACTAAACTAGGTGCAGTGCGGTTTTATTTGTTTGTTTGTTTGTTAAAAACGGGCAGATTAAAATATACACTGAAGGGGGAGATATTCATTCGTTATTGAAAGTCCGAGTGTCTAAAAAACAGATTTTAGTTACTAAAATGTCTGAATTGGTACGTTGTGTGACGCGAGTATTTAATGTTACTGTCCAATTCTTCTTTTGTTTGTTTTTTTCCCCTTTTTCTATTTTTAAACAGATTGATTTTATATTTTTGGAGCACTAACTTTGTATGCGTAATCTTACTAATGGATTCAGAAATGATTTCAGCCAACTTAAAATCTGTTACATTTGTATTAGCTTAGTTTATATATATATATATAATATATATATATATATATTATATATATATATATATATATATTTATATATATAATGTGTGTGTGTGTGTGTGTGTGTGTGTGTGTGTGTGTGTGTGTGTGTGTGTAAATACATTTCTATTCGATTTGAAAAGTGAAATTCTTCTTTAGCAAGACAGCTATTATTAGAAAGTGAACAAGTCACTGGAATTAGCCGATCAAATTTTTGTTACATTCAACGTCGAGAGAACAATAATTGGCAAGGGGCGCTGAGGAG
>CM065729.1:44513065-44520565 GCA_033310375.1 Conus canariensis | reverse complement strand
GTCATACGTACATACGTACATACATACATACAGACAGACAAACAGACAGACAAACAGACAGACAAACAGACAGACATGCATACATGCATACATACACGCATGTATACATTCATACATGCATACATACATGCATGATGCATACATTCATACATATATACATACATATATACAGACAAACAGACGACATACACAAGCGCGCAAGTGCGCGTGGAGAAACATTGCAACAGTTACCGACAAACAACACTGACCCCTCTATCACTCATGAGCAATACCGCCACCTTGTTCGCTGCATTCCTGATAATCTGACTCTCACCAATGATGAAAGATCAGTCTTGGCAAAAGGTCTGAAATTTATTCCCATTCAGCCTACCACCAATAAATATCAAAACCACGTTGATGTTGAAAGATTGTTTAGAAAATTAAGATGGATGGCTGCACTTGACGGTGTGCCTAAGCCCCCTCTACCAGAGAGCTCAGACATTTTTACCCACCTTTTTCGAACTCCAGTGCTTCGCCAGCCACCTCTTGACAAATCCACTGAAGTTGAACTCTACATCAAAAAGTGTAGAAAAGAAATCTCTCAAGTGAAATCCAAACCTGTCCGCCATTCCAACCTCTCACGGGATGAACAAAAAGCCCTTGAATCACTGAGACAAAGACAAGACATTGTCATCAAACCAGCAGACAAGGGTGGTGCAGTGATGGTCTGGGACAAACAGCTGTACATAAAAGAAGCACACAGACAACTGTCAGACACAAATTTCTATACACCACTCAGAGCATCAACCCTCCCTCAACACCAGAAACTCATCTCAACCACAGTTAAACAAGAAATCAAACATAACAACTTACCGAAGACAGCCAAACTCCTCATAATGACAGACACCAAACAACCCACCTTCTACCTGCTCCCTAAAATACACAAAACCAATACACCCGGCAGACCCATTGTATCTGCATGCAGCTGCCCTACAGAACACATTTCACAGTACTTAGACTCTCTCCTCCAACCCATTGTACAAGGCCTCCCCACATACCTCAAAGACACTACACACACACTCAACATGATTCATTCATACAACACAGATCCCACTTTCCAACCCAGCCTCCTCTTTACACTTGATGTCGTCTCTCTCTACACTTCCATCCCTCATGCTGATGGACTGAAAGCCCTCGCATTCTTTCTTAACAAACGGTCCCCTAACCAACAACACCCTCCCACAGCTACACTGGTCAGACTTGCAGAATTAGTCCTCACCCTCAATACTTTTGAATTTAACAACCATACATTCTCACAAATCAGTGGTATTGCTATGGGGACCAAAATGGGACCATCCTATGCCTGCCTCTTCATGGGACACCTAGAACACCGCCTACTAACCTCTTACACACGCCCAACACCAGAGCTCTACAAAAGATACATAGATGATGGATTGGGAGCCACATCCATGCCAGAACATGACCTCCAGAATTTCCTCAACTTTGCACAGACCTTCCATCCATCCATCCAGCTGACCTACACCATTTCACAGTCAGTTAACTTCCTAGACATCACTATCTCCCTCAAAGATGGACTGCTTCAAACTTCAGTCTTCTACAAACCTACTGATGCGCACTCATACCTGGACTACACATCTTCCCACCATCAGTCCACTAAAAACAGCATTCCATACTCTGAATTCCTTCGCCTACGCAGACTCTGCTCTAGCGAAGAAGATTTCACTATACAAGCAGCCAAAATGTCTGATTTTTTCACCAGCCGTGGATACCCTAGTGCCGTCATCAGTGATGCTCTCAGCCGCACTGCAGCTAAATCCAGAACATCTACTCTGGAAACTAAACCTCCCAAAGAGACAGACAGACCCATTGCCTGCCTTCTCTTCCATCCTCACAATCTGCCCATCTACAGGATCCTGAAGTCTAACTGGCACATAGTAGTAGAAAATCATAAACCTGCTTTTGAGACCAAACCAATGATCACTTTCAAACGTGACAAAAACCTCAACGACCTACTGGTGCGCTCTAAGCTGAACAAAATCTCCACACCTAAGCCACCAGGTACTTTCCCCTGCTCAAAACCCAACTGCAAAATCTGCTCTCACCAAACCAGATGCCATCCTACATGGCCCCACAGGCTCTTTCACTATTAAACGCACTTTCTCCTGCCAGAGCCACAACATTGTGTATGCCATCCACTGCCAGCTGTGCGGTAAGATCTATGTAGGTGAGACATCTCGCACACTTGAGACGCGCATCTCTGAACACCTGGCCGACATCCGCCACCATCGGCCCAAAACAGTCGCTCTACACTTCAACCATGCCCAACACAACATCAACCATGTCAAAGTCTTGGCACTTGGCAATCAAAGAGTGACAACTTGGAACGCCTTATGCAGGAATCTCATCTCATTGCCAAACTGGGCACCGTCCATCCTCATGGCATCAACGTCCAAAAGTAGCATGTACCATTCCACCTCTGCAGCTCCAGCCTGAAATATCCTCCACCTACACACACCCATACTACCCTACCTCCCACTGTTTACCTCAGACATAGGTTGCAGCTATCATCATCTTCCCTTTTCCTACACTATCTGAATCTCTCCATTTGCTACGTCAATCGACTTACTCCCCCCCCCCCCCCTCCCCTGCCCTAGTAATGATGTGTGTAGGGGTGTTGGTGGGTATGACGGTTGCTGGGGGTGGAGGTGGGGTAACCAATGAAGAAGGCTGACATTACAAATGGAACACACACACACACACACACACACACACACACACACACACACACACATACACACACACACACACACACACACACACACACACACACTAAATAGAATTCTAGCTCCTTTATCGTTGGTCGTTTCCTTTCCTTTCCTGGTGCCTTTGTTTCCGCTAGTGTTACTGCACTTACCATTGCTACTATCATTATTATCATCATTCTAGTACTGTCTGCTGTTGTTCATTGAGCATTTCAGCTCCTTTCCACCTAATACCATCCTACCTATATTACTAAAACCATTATTACTGTATCACTATCATCATATCATTACCTTTATTGTTATCTTCATCAACATCATTACATCATTGCAACAACGCTGATGCCATTGTTATTACCTTCATTATCATTTTTAGCATTATACTTATAAGCATTATGTCCTATTATCGCTAATCCCATTGCCAGTGTTAATTGTAGAATTAAAATAATGATAATACTTAGATATAATAACTTACTTTTTTGAAAGAGAGAGAGAGAGGTAGAGAGAGAGAGAGGAGAGAGAGAGAGAGAGAGAGAGAGAGAGAGAGATTGTGTATGGGTGTGAATATGTTGCCCCTCCCCCTCCCCCTCCCCCAGTTAGTATGTAAATCCATCCCCTTCTTCCCTCCACCCTCATAGCATCAACACCTTAAAGTAACATGTACCAACCCACCACTTCAATCTCAGCCCACAATATCCTCCCATAACACACACATACTACCATATCTCCCACTATTTACCTCACACATACCTTATAGCCATCTTCCTTTCCCTTCTCACCACACCCTCTCTATTTCTCACATCAGTCTATTGTTTATTCAGATACTTGTCCACTCCATTTCCTTCATTTGGTTTTCTTTTATTTTCATTTACTATTTCTTCTACATGAACTCCTGTTCCATCTTCCCTCTTTCCTGTGCATATGTTGTGAAAATGTTGATAACTATGCTGAACCCCCCCCCCCCCCCACACACACACACACACACTCTCTCTCTCTTTCTCTTTTCTCTCTCTCGCACACACACACACACACACACACACACACACACACACACACACACACACAGCCACGCGCGCGCGCCGCACGCACGTACGACGCACGCACACACACACACACACACACACACACACACACACACACACACACACACACACGCACGCACGCATGCACACACGCATATACATATACATACATATATATGTATATATATACATATGATATATATATATATATATTATATTCCGTCATTTTTATTTAATTTTATTTATTTGTTTATCTAATCAGTATACCTTTTGTTACAACTTCATAATTAGTATTACAAATGTTATATTCACTACTTCCATTAATGTAATGATTATTCTTTACAATATTTCTAACATTTCAGCTTACCACTTTTCTAGCCTCCTATAGCATCACCACCATCACCGTAGAGTTACTATCACAATTATTAACAAAACTGTTACTGTAATTATTAATATACCTATTGGATTCCATCCTTCCCATAACTTATATCTTCTGTTTCCTTTCTGTTCTTCCTGTCCTCCCCTCTCCCTCCTCCCCTTGGTTGTTGTTGTTGTTCTTGTTGTTTTTGTTTGTTTGTTTGTTTGTTTTCCTCCATACTATCAGAATTAATACCTTTAGTACCATAAATATTATTAACATTGTTATTTTTTATTTATTATTACTTTCATCTATTTATTCTATTACCATTATTTTTCAATTATTTATTTATGCAATTGTTATCATTATTATTATTATTAATTTTTTTAATGTTTCATTTATTTATTTATTTGATTATTATAAAAATGTATTTTCTAAATGTATTTCTGTATTATGCTGTTATTACCTTAACATTCACTATCGTTGTTAGCAGTATAATTCAGTAATACTATTGCTAGTATTGATACTACCACTGGCATTGACATCACCATCGCCTTCGCCTCTGGGACTGTTGCCACGGCAACCCTGCTGTTTAAGAATCCTCTAACCCACTCTCCGTTCTCCCATACCCATACGTATTGACACCGAGATTGGTAGTAATCTCGCCTTTTTTTCTCTCTCTCAATATTTTGACCATTATTAGTATTCCTATCAGTAATATTATTATCATCATTACGACTTTCGACTCACACACTATTTCCCTTCCAACAGCCTCGTTCTCATTCAACGCCTTCTTCCTTGCGCTGAACTCTGAAGCGATCTGAAGCGATTAAAGCTAAGTGAATTTTCGTTGTTTTATTCGTTTGTTTCTCACCTGAGGAAGACCTAAGAGGTCGAAACGCGTTGCGTTTTGTCTTGTGACTCGTTTGTCCACGTTTGTCTGGCGGTTCGCTAACATTTATTTAAAAAAAAAATAACAGAAAGTTAGAAAGCAGAACACAGGACACATCATGAATTCATACTCCTTGAGTTATAAGTTTTGAATACAATTATTGAGACAGACACAGTTGGACTGTCAGAATGTTTATAGTGTCTGAACGTTGACACCTAACCTTCTTCTTCCCCCCCCCCCCCCCCCCCCCCTCTCCAACCCAATCCGTCACTCCCTTCGTTTTTATGTCGTTACTATAATGACAGACATACCAGATCAGTGTAGAAATCTCTTTCGAGTTGTTTATGTATGCATGAGGATTACATGCTAGCTGGTTCCAAGCAGGCAGATAAAAACGAGAGGTAGGGAACTATTTGGTCACAGTCCAGCTGGCACGAAGACAGGATGACGAGTGACTTATGATTCTGGAAACTGACGTCACGATGTCTGACTGAATCAGTGGAAATTCCACGAAATCGCGGTCAAGGCTCTGAGTTCGAATTCCACGGACCCTAAAAAAAAAAGAGAAAAAAAAAGAAAATTCGCGTTGCTCCCCTCCCCCCTCGGATAGTTGTCTCTGTCCGCCCTTTCAAATACATGCATGCACATGTGCAAACTCTCTCTCTCTCTCCTCTCTCTCTCTCTCTCTCTCTCTCTCTCTCTCTCTGGAGTGGTCTTAAAACTGAGTACAGTAACGTCAGATAAGACGGCAGTATGCCCCTTGTAATTATAGATTGTTAGTGATGTCTTCAGCAGAAGTGCTAAGACCTAAGTGAAATGATTGATGGAGGGAGGCTGCTGTTCTGTGACAGTCGGCGTTTGTTTACGTCTGTTTTCATTCAAGATGATGCCACTCCTCTAAATTCTTACAGGGAGTTACACAGCAGCTTTGTTTTTATTTGCTTTGAATTTTCAAAGAGGGGTTGGGTCGTGGGTAGAGGGGGGGGGGTCGTTGGGGAGACGGGTGGAGGGGGCGGGTGAAGGAATTTTCTAATTGAGGCGTGTGACCGAAGAAGATTCTCCATCATGTGTGGTCATGACCACCTCCTTGGTACAGACGATCGGAGCTGTGAAGCTGATGGGGTTCGAAGGACAGTGTAGAGTATCCCTCAAGCGCGAAGTGAGGATCTTTTTATAATGATGATAACATAGCATTTATAATGCGCCCAGCCAGACGTTCTAGGCGCTGGCAATTCACACTCGCGTGTACACAACGGGCTGTCTACCTGGGTAGTGCTGACTGGAGAGCTGTCTGCCGGCGCTTCATTCAACCGTACCCGTGTCATTCAGTCAATGTCGTTCACTCAGTTTCCTTACTTTCTTCATTCTTTCAATTTCTCACGCAGGGTGCATGCTATGTGTAACGTGTCATCCATACCAACGGCCAAACTGGCCTTCTCTTCCGAAAGTTGGTGATGGGATCTTATGTGTGTGCAAGATGTTATGCGTGCGTTCACACACGGAACCTCGGTTTATAGTTTCATTCGAAGGACTGTTCAGGAAATGGAGTGAGAACCAATGTTAACTCCGAAAGAAAAATCCCCCTGTACCGAAACGGCCGGGTGGAGATTCGAACCCGCAATCCAGGGATCACCAAGATTACCAGTCCGGCGCTCTACCAACTGAGCTATTTCGGCCCCCGGAATCTGTTTTCCCTTCAAAGCAGAGAGGTGGCATGAGAAAAGGTATCATTTTGCCTGGTTGACTCCATGAGGAGAATTAAAGGTCTCCTCACACGAAGGAGGAGGAGGTGAGAGGGATGATGCCTGAGCTGGCCAGTAGAAAGAATGGAAAGAGTGAAGACGGGTGGAGGAGAAGGGGAGAGGATACAAGAAACATGTTTATGTGAGAGGAAGAGAAGGCATCGACCTTATGTCTGTGAGAGTAAGGCTGAAAGTTTGGGAATGAGAGGTAGAAAGGAAAGGGGGGGGGGGGGGGGGCTCAAATAGTGGGCAGTGTGGGAGGTTTGAGTGGTGTGTATGAGGGCGTGGGTGGGACAGGATGTTGAAGAGAAAGGGATGGAGGGTTTGGTGGCCTTGACTGCAGTACAAAGATTATAAGGCATACTTAGAGAGAGAGGGAGAGAGAGAGAGAGAGAGAGAGAGAGAGAGAGGAGAGAGAGAGAGAGAGATGCATCATGAGAGAGAGAAAGAGAGAGAGATGCATCATGAGAGAGAGAAAGAGAGAGATATTTATCATTAGAATAACCTTATGTGCACACACACACACACACACACACACACACACACACACACACACACACACACACACACACACACACACACACACACACACATACGCACGCACGCACGCACACACACACACACACACACACACACACACACACACACACACACACACACACACACACACACACACCGCGCGTGCGCGCACATACACACAAGAAGAGAAATAGAGGTGGTGAAGGAA
>CM065729.1:44485565-44488065 GCA_033310375.1 Conus canariensis | reverse complement strand
ACGTCCACTAAGATCCTCACAGCCTTTCTGGGTCAACTGACTGTCCCCCCGCCTCTGTCCCCTCTTAACCTCCCCCTCCCCCACCCCGCCTCCCTGCTTCAACTGTCGCCACCGGTGAACTGGCGACGGGCGGGCAGGCAGGCAGCCAGGCGGGGCGGGCGGGCGGGCGGGCGGGTGGGCGGTTTTCTATCCGCGTCGCGCGTGGTAAGGGAATCCGCTGTCGTATCGTCCGTCGACCTGCGGAGAGACCTTGGAGGCTTTTACTCTCCAAGCACACGCCCGTCAGTCGCACGCGCGATACTATCCTACTAGGCTACTACTGAAGCCAAAGGCAACCAACCAACCCACCAATGAAAAAGCGACCAGCTTAGGGAACGTTTTTTCAAGTGCTGGGTTTAAAGCTGAGAGAAAAACAAAGTTTGTGCGAGGGAGAGAGGGAGACACGTGGATGGGAGATCACTCGGGCAGCGATCGTGTGGTGCGCGGTAGGGTTTTTTTAAGCGAATTTTTTTTTTTTTTTAATAAAAGAAAGGGGGAAAAGCGCGTTTGGTTTGGGCTTTGCGTGATCGCTGGGGAAAGAGAGTGAAAACCTGGGTTGGGGGTGGTGGTGTTATTTCTTTACTTTTTTTTTTGTGGCACTACAGAAGCATTTAAAAGACAGGTCAGGTTGTATGGAGCATCAGCAGGCATAAAGATCGAACACTGGTCAAAGACCCGTCCATCCCAGGCCAGGATTAAAACGAAAACAAACAACAAACAAAAAAAAAGATAAACAGTTGGTTCTCTATCAGAGCCAGACATCAGCGCACACAGACACACAGACACACACACACACACACACACACACACACACACACACACACACATACACACATGCGCGCGCGCGCGCGCGCGCACGCACACACAGAACAAAGAACAGAGCGAATGCAGTGAGGAGAAAGAGCAAGGACGAAGAGAGAGAGAGAGAGAGAGAGAGAGAGAGAGAGAGAGAGCATCGGTGTTTTTCTCCCTCCGAGGACCGGAGAGAGTGAAGAGAGTGAAGTGAGTGAGTGAGTGCGTGTGCGCCGGCAAGAGAGGTAAGCGTGCACTGCTCGAGTTGGTTAGGGGAGCGAGGCCGAGGCAGTCACTGCGAGGGAGAGAGAGGACTAACAGACTGAGAGAGAGAGACAGACAGAGCGAGCAGAGTAGGGAGCGAGTGACGCACAAGTCACAGGACGCAGAGAGAGAAAAAGAGAGCGAGAGACAAGCGTGGCGGGCAAAATACTCCCTGGTAGACTGTTAAGTCAGCATCTACTGACGACTCGCTTGCTGTCCGTCAATGTTCTCTGCGGGAACTTTCTTCTCTGCGTTTTGTTGTTGTTGTTGTTGTTGTTGTTGTTGTTGCCATAGTGTTCCTAAGAGTCTGAAGAATCTTCTACTTCTGATCAGTGCCTGTCTGTGAAGCTGAGGCCGACTGTGATTCTGCACTCTGTCATCAATATAGGAAACAGCAAGTTACTCAACGGGGGATGCGCGCATTTAGTTCACAGTGGAGACCAAGTGACTTGCCCATCTTTTGAGTCTGTGTCTGCAGTTTTAAGGAAAATCAAAGTGACTTGTATTACTTACGAAGTCCATGTCTGCAGTTATAAGGAAAATCAAAGTGACTCCTCGTACATGTGAAGTTTGTGCCTGCAGCCGAGTTACCAAGGCAATAAAGGAACTCGTCTTTCTACATATGAAGTCTGTGTGATGCAGGGAAACAAAGTGACTTTTGTTACCTATGATGTCAGTGCCTGCTACTATACAGGGCTAGTTCCGCCACAATGAACATGTAGCCTGTATTTGATTTTTTTTTCGTGGTGCCTACAGCTAATTCTGTGCTTGTGTAGCAACAGTACTGACAGCAAGAAATAGTAGAGCTTGAGAACAAATGCTTTATGTATTGGATTGTTCTACTCCGAAGAATCCAGACACAAGCTGATTTACAGAAGAGAAACTGAAATCAACCACTACAGGGGAAAGTGTTCGAAGGTTTCGACTGAGAAAATTTATGAAGACCCTATTTTCCTCCGTGCAGCAAATGACTGACAGTTTTACAGACCGGATGATAAGCCGTTAAAGAGAGACAGCGAATAAGAAAGACAGTCAATCAGAACCAGTGAAACACGATATTCATATTGTACAAAGACATTTAAGTTTATTCAGCACTTTCGTAGCATTCTTCAGATTCGCAGTTCAAGGGGAGAGCACCTATTCAGTTATGTCAGCTCCAAACGCAAACGATCTCCCGAGCCAGATTCCTGAATACTGAACGGATCACTCAAGACTCATCATTCACAGAATTTTCCTGAGAACCTTGCATGTAACAAACCTTTGGGGGGTATGCGGAATTCTGCAGCAGAAAAGAAAGCTGATCTCTTCAAACAAAATCTACCTCACCTGAAACTGGTCACTTGCAACTGAACGGTCGACTTCCTTCATGATCGATCGTGTTGCCGAGGATTGTGATCACAAAACA
>CM065729.1:44463065-44468065 GCA_033310375.1 Conus canariensis | reverse complement strand
GCGTGTGTGTGTGTGTGTGTGTGTGTGTGTGTGTGTGTGTGTGTGTGTGTGTGTGTGTGCGCGTGTGTGTGTGTGTGAACATTGACAGCAAAAGCGATGGTATCAACCCCCCGCAAATCTCCTCTGTATTCCCTGCCTCCCCAACTTCGCCTTTGCCTATGTGTAAATGACAGTTTTGATGACGTTGTTATGTTTGAAAACTCATCACGAATAAACTAGAAAAGCGCGAGGGAGATCGAGAACTCGGCCACCAAGGTCGAACAGTCCTTTGCAAACTGGAATTGTAACGGAAGTCTTCTATGCGCTAAATCTTAACAGATACACCTGGGTTTTTTTTTTTTTTTTCTCTCACTGAGATCCAGTAATTAGTTTTGAAAAATTTTAAAAAGTATAGAAGATGTTCCAGTGTTAAATAAAGTGAGTTCTAACTCTCGCCCTCCGGATCTTAAAAATCACAATGAGATTTGTTTTCAAACTGCCCGACTTTGGTGACCACGGTTCCTAAGCGTGTGTCGCCTTCGCTCTCTTCGTCTGCGCGCGTTCTGTCTTCGCGCGATTTGCTACATACTGCGATTAATGCGCGTTTCGTCAAGGCCTATACAATCTCTCATTAACCTTGTTTTCGATTACTTACCTAATAGCGTTTAAACTTTCCTTCTCTGGCGAAACGATCTTGCTGAAACGATCGTAGAAAAAGAGAGAACAAGTTTTGTTGAATAAAGATTAGGCGAAATGCGCTAAGGCGAAACGCGTAAAATTGCACCTCACCGATTTGTGTTAAAGAGTGATGGTTTGCATGGCTTGAACAAATTGTTGGCTCGCGCGCTTCGCCCCGGTTTCTTTCATGGCTGTTGTGTGTGTTGTAGAAGTTTGGGCGCGCATAATGTTGTGATTTTTATCGAACTGAACCTGCTATCATTACTTCAACGGAAGTTCGCTTCATTTCTCAACCCTGCATAATTATGACGGTTCTGTGAAAGTTGTTTGACACTTCAGTTTATTGAAAGCTCACTCTCTCTCTCTCTCTCTTCTCTCTCTCTCTCTCTCTCCCAGCCTATCTGCTCTCCCTTTTCTCCCTCTCTCCTTTTGTACTCCCACAGGGAGTACTTTACAATGGGAACGAAGAAATGCTGTCTGTGTGTCTGTCTGTGAGTCTGTCCGTGGTCAAAATGTGTTCCACTCGCTCCAGACAAACCTTCTGGGCCGATTTTTCTGAAAATTTGTACGTATGTTCATTATGGGTCAAGGATGATGCCCGATGTTTTCTTTTACCAGAATAGCCGTTACTAACAGCTAATACGGCCCAAAACGGTTTTTCTTCTTTATGAAATATCTCAGAAAGTACTTGTATTCAAGATAAAATTGGAGTACGTTTATATGCTTTGCATCTTGTTTTTCCATGTCCAGATTCTAGGATACAGCTCACGTAATTTTAGGAACAACTCTTTGTCTGTACAGAGAACTGTCGACTGAATCACTTTTCCGGCTGATACCTTTGATCTTCTGCGCCATTGTGGCACGCCTTTATATATATATATATATATATATATATATATATATATATATATATATGTTGGATATTTTCTTTTCATGATTGAAAAACCAGTGCGAAATATTAGATTTACGTATGGAGATAACAACAAGAGTTATGAAGTTTTAAGGGCGAAGGATTACAGCTATATTTAGGTTAACTCTGATTGGCTGTGTAATCGGCACAGGCCTGTTCGGATTGGCTAAATTCTTGTTGAAACTGTTGAAACTGTCGTCTGCATTTTCCCAAGTCACATTCTTCCACTCAAGGACACAAATCGTTGGTAAATGACTGTTACTCGAGGATGATAAGAATGGGTGCTGAATTTTTTTGTTGTTTTTCGCTCATCGATCAGATGTTTGGAATATTGGAGTTTCTGTAAGCGACAGCGGAGAGAAGATGATGCAAACGTCATCTCCGTGACTGACGAGGTGAGTGCAGACGACATCGTTTCAATTTCAGTTCCCAAGAGTAACAATAGTAGACGTTTAGAAAAACGACGTTTAGATACCTAGGCTTAAATTAAAGAGAAAAGCACGTGTTCGGTTCAGTGATGGGCTCGTTACCGGTGTATAATGGATTGTGTTTATTTTCCGTCACAATGGATTAGCTGAGCGAAATGTCAGGTAGCAGTCTTGCCGCACAGTTATGTTGTGGTCATTTCTGTTTGGAAGAAAAACTACTTCAGTCAAGTGCTACATTTTCCACTCCCCACTCAGCAGCCCCCACCTCCTCTGTCTCTCCACCCTTCTCCTTTTGCCTCGTCAATCACTCCTAGTGTCATCACTTTCTCTTCCTCTTTCTTCCTCGGTCTTCTTCTTCTCTCTCTACCCTTGTCTGTGTGTATCTTTTTACCTTTTCTCATAAGTCTCTCTGTCTGTCTGTCTGTCTATCTGTCTGTCAGTCTGTCTCTGCCTTTCATTGTCTCTGTCTCTCTCTCTCTCTCTCTCTCTCTCTCTTTCTGTCTGTCTCTCTCTCTCCCTCCCTCTGTGTCTCCCTCTCTCTGTCTCTCTTACTCTGTCTCTGTCTGTCTGTTTGTTTGTCCGTCTGTCTGTCTGTCTGTCTGTCTCTCTCTCTCTCTCTCTCTCCTCTCTCTCTCTCTCTCTCTCTCTCTCTCTTCGTAACAATTTCTTTCCAAGGTGGACAAGATTCTGGGTGCGTAATGATTAGTGATGCACGCACGCACGCACGCACGCACGCACGGATTCCATGTTCTCGTCAGAGTGCGTTATCCAACTTAAACAACCAACCTGACAGCAATCATGATTTGACAGACCTTTTTCTCGCATGGTCTGCATCGTAGCTGATACTACACAATCTGACTCTTCTCTGGTCCCCACAATACTGACCTTTGGCCCTCGTGTCTCCTACCCTTTCCACCCCACCTTCCCACCCCTTAACCGCATCCTCCGAAACAATGCCAGCATTCACAGAAGAAAGTCGGATCAGATAGACTTTCTTGAAAGGGGAGATCCCTGGCTTTAACACCAGGTGACATATCTTAATTCTTTTTTTCCTGAATCTGACGGTCAGCCATAGCCCCCACCTGTCATATTGTTTGTGCTTTGAAACAATGGGCCTCTGAACAAGCCGTTCGTTCCGTTGGCTCTGGGCCAAGCTGGGGGAAAAAAAGCTCCGTTTGATGAATGTTGATGGTTCATCAATTTGACCTGGATCCTTCGAAAACAATCTCTTGAGTGTAAGCAGGTCTGCCCTGTGAGAACAATAGTAGACATTGAGAGAGAGAGAAGGAGAGAGAGAGAAGAGAGAGAGAGAGAGAGAGAGAGAGAGAGAGAGAGATGTGGGGAAGAGAGAGGTGGTGGTATCTTAATGTCACATTTAGTTTTCGTGATAAGTTAAGCAGCATTTCCTATCAAACAAAATGAAAAGACTTTCATACCCCCAGATAACTTTTGTGTGTGTGTGTTTTTGGTTTGTTTATATCCCCCAACGAGGTTTGGGGGTGGGGGTCATATACTCACAGAATGATGCCATGTTTCATCAAGAAATGACATTGCCGCATGCAATGGCTGGATAAGTGCAATCAGAAGGGATTTTGTTTGTTTGTTTCCACTAAGTAAGCAAGATGTGAGGTGATAAATGAATCCACACTGACAAGCAACAGTCAGAAAGGTCCAGAAGAATTCTTCGCCCGTACCACTTGAAGCCAGAGTAAAAGCAAAAGACCTGTCGCTCAGTTTCGTTTGTGAATCTACTTTTCACCGAAACCAGTTAATATGGAAAAGCCTTAGCGGTAAATCACAGTACAGTATTCTTTCATAAAATCTTTGATTATTTTTCTGTTCGTCTTCGTTATATTGAAAGCTTTGAGGTTCGTGAATTTTTAGAATTCATTTACTGTAAATAAAGCACAGTTCGTTTTCATGTAACGGTTGAATATTTTTCTGTTTGTGTTGACAACTTTGAAAGCCTCAGGCCTCCGTAGAACGTGAATTCAGATTTCAGATTTCATGATACCCCACGCAGCCCCTTTTATATGTGACATGCTCCATAATGAATGTGAAATACCTTATTTTTATGTGACCTACCCCATTCTTATGTGACCTACCCCCATATGTATTTGACGTATCCCATTTGAAATTCCCCAATACACATATCACGTACCCCCATTTGTATGTCGAGTATTCGCATTTGTGATTCACGTACTCTCATTATGTGTATGATATGCATCCATTTGTAAGCGTGAGTTAAAATGTTCTCTTGCGTCATGTGTGTGTGTGTGTGGTGTGGTGTGGTGTGTGTGTGTGTGTGTGTGTGTGTGTGTGACTGTTTGCATCTCTCTCTCTCTCTCTCTCTCTCTCTCTCTCTCTCTCTCTCTCTCTCCCTCTGTGTGTGTGTGTGTGTGTGTGGTGTGTGTGTGTGTGTGTGTGTGTGTGTGTGTGTGTGTGTGTGTACCCGGGGCTACAAGGTACAGGACCATGAAGGTGAAGGCAGCGTTACCGCCTATCCGGAGAGGAGTTTGGCCTGGCCAGTCGTAATGATCTCTCCACCCCGTCACCCACCCACCCACCCACCTCCTGCCACTCTGAACAATGACAAAACAAATTGTCAAGACTAATGATGCATTCTTTATCCAATTGTTTTTTTTTCAGCCCTTCATCGATCACTGTTCGACTGACTAGCTCTCGTGATTGAATCTGAGCGTTTATCTTAGTTCAATGACTTGGGCGCTTTCTGTCGGTTCTCATCATGGTGGCATGCTATCCTCTCCTCTGCTGCTCACCTCAATGCTATTTCAGGCTATGCGTCTGACATCAAGTGATATGCGTGTCGAAGGTCAAGCCCACCTACATCTCCTGGATCTGGTTATCAGTGTCGTTTGTACCCTGTACAAACCTTTGATCTTAAGCGTTATTTTGGCCAGTAGGCCTTTGTCCCCGTCATCATCAATTTTCCAAGTTGCTTAGCTTTTGGGAAATTAGATTAGTAACGCTACTACTAGTTCTTG
>CM065729.1:44453065-44460565 GCA_033310375.1 Conus canariensis | reverse complement strand
GGTCGTGTGATTATGTCAGACTCTGGCATCTTTCTGACATTGCAGCCATCGGTCTTGCCATAAAGTCTGGCTAATGAAAGTTCTGACTTGTCCAGTACCGGTCATTCGAACTCTGACCATACAGTCTTTTGTTTACGGCTGCAGACTGAAGGACAAAGTGATACATTTCGTTCTTTCTGCTGAATGTTTTCCTTCTTGTATTGCCGTATACTTGGTCAAAAAAACATTGTCGTATATATACTGACGATGAAATACACGTCCAGATAGGGAACATCAATTCTCGTGCGCTTAGAATCACACCTGCAGCGCTGACAGCTTTTAAAACATCCACATGATCGTGACGCTGGTTGCCCTGCCACCTGGTGGGCCAAATGGGATGTACTACGCTTGGTAAAAAGGAAGTCACGGGAGGCAACCGTGTCAGAGTGGAGGGTAAGGGTGTAAAGTCAGTGATACGAAGGCGTGTACCTCGAGGAGGAACATGTCTGGGGATCAAGCACCAGACCAGTGAGGTGATGAAGTGTGCAAGCCACTGAACCTTGCTATCCTGTGTGTTGTTTACCTGTTATTTAACTGTGAGCTCTAGAGGGGTCCCTTCTGAACAGGTGTATTGAGGCAGGCTCTGTGGCCCAATCGTAAAGTTGATTAGATTGGACGAATCACGGATCGGACACAGTACTGGTAAATAAAAGAGGGATCAAGAAAAACATTTCAGCAGTGCAGTCTGTATCTCAGCTTCTTTTCCTTTAAAATCCATTCCATGTTGATTGCAAACAAGATAAATGTTGCCTTGAAGAGCGAGCAGTTGAAATGGAAACAGTTTCATATATGTTTGGCCATTATTTTAAACATCGTAACTTCGTCGACTGATTGCTCAGAAACGGCAACATTCTCTGTCTCTTCTCTTTCGATTTGTTGTTTTGTATCGATTTATCTACCAGCCTGTTCGTCTGTCCATCTGCGTGACTGTCCATCCAAATGTTCCTATCGTTTCTCCGAGATATGTTTTCAGCGCAAAATTAACACTTTCTTCGGTGTTTTCTGAATTTTGAACACACACACACACACACACACACACACACACACACACACACACACACACACACAAGAAGAGAGAGAGAGAGAGAGAGAGAGAGAGAGAGAGAGAGAGAGAGAGAGGAAAAGCGAAACCCATATAAAAGTTTGGCACTGATTCATACCTGTTACACGTGACCTGAAATCGGACCTCCATGCACGTGCAGCGCGCTGTTCCCCGTAAACTAAAATAGGACCTCAGCTTCAGGGACTTCCGCCTTAGATGATCACAACTGCCACGATCTCAGGAGGGCGGCACGCCCTTTGCCGCCGGCTCACTAAAAATTTCACCAGCTTCCCAAACATCGGCAGCTGCGGTGCCTCATCGTCTGCCCAACCTGCAGTTCCCGTCCATATCTGTATGTAAAGGTTATTAATCCTGCCAGTCCTCCATGTCTCGCTCGCTAGTTCAGTCGTGGTCGTTTCGTCGGCTGAAGATTCGTGTAGTAGTGTGTTAGGTTTGGTTGTGTCTGTTCACTCTGATCTGATCAGCGAGCGTTTAGATAATGTTGATAACCTCCTGTCCTGAACAGCGTGTTTTCTGTTAATTAAGGAATCAGCTCGTTTTGCCGATTTTCGGCGATCTGTCTCAGCCTCCGTCTTGGGGTGGGGGTGGGGTGGTGTGTGTGTGTGTGTGTGTGTGTGTGTGTGTGTGTGTGTGTGTGTGTGTGTGTGTAGGGGGGGGGGGGTCTGTGTACAGGGCCACCGTGCCGTATAAAGCCTGCGTGCATAGAAAACGAGAAAGAAACAAGACAGAAAGAACGAAAAACGAAAGAAAAAGAAAGAAAGAAAGAAAGGAAGAAAAGAAACGTGATTAGAACTGTCAGGAGACGGATTCTGTTTTTCCAAATATTACATATTTCTTTTCATCCAAACTGATTTATGAAAGTACCAAGGCCTACAGGAGACCACAGACCTCACCACATTCGAACGGATCCTGGATCAGCCTTTCGATCTGAATCATCATCACGGATTCACACAAGCTTGGAATGGATTCGTCCATCTATCCACCAATTTTTGATAAAATCGGTTTGGTAGATTTTACGTAATCTTGCTGAAGGGATCCTAAATCCTCCCTTTTATCCGGATTCGTTCTACAGATCCGCACCCAAACGTAGAGTGTTCGTCCTGGAGCAACGCGATGACAGCCCTGATGTGGCCGTTTGCGGTCGGCTGGGCTATAAGCAACATTACCATACCTTACCTCGTCTTTGAGCCAGTGTCGATTTGTCCATCAAATTCTGTTAAATTCGGATGGGTAGTTTTTTGTTGTTGTTGTTGCTGTTGTGACAGACAGATATACAGATAAAGTAGTGGATGCGGGTGGAAACGTCACCAGTTTGGCGAGAGTGATCAAGAAAGTACTTTTAGCTCAGACCTGACTAGCAAGTAGAATAAGGTTGAAAGGGTAGGAAGTGGTGGGAATGGTGGGACAATGTATAAACAACAGAGAGAGAGAGCGAGAGAGAGAGAGAGAGAGAGAGAGAGAGAGAGAGAGAGAGAGAGAGAGAGAGCGAGAAAATTGAAATGGAATAAGAAAAGGTTGGAAGAATAGTTTGGGAAGGGAAAGGTAGGAACAAGCTTGAAAAGGTTGGGAAAGTAGAAAGAGAATGGGGTAGGGGAGGGGGGGGGGGAGAGAAAGGAAAACGTAGAAGAAAAAGAACTTGGAAGAGGTACGAAGTTTCACACTCGTTGAACGCCTTTCAAGTTTTATTTCTCACATTTCTTCGCGGGAACTGTTTAGTATGTGTGTGAGTGAAGGGGACGGGGTGGGGGGTGGGGGGATAGGCGGGGGAGGGAGAGAGTGGAGGAGGACAGGGGTGGAGGGGGAGTGGAAAGGGATGGGGGGAAAGTGAGGTGGGCACGGGGGTGGAGGGGGCAAGGGGAGGTATAAGCCGTAACCTGCCTTTACCTTGCCGCTGATGTCCCCGAGGCAAAGTCACGGTCTAGAAGCAAGTCATTCACGACCGTGCAGGTTTTCACAATGGAGGGTCCCCCCTGCAGTGGGTACACTTTGTCACTGGGGCATAACCAGATTCCCACCGGCCCCTGAAACGCAGTCAAGCGGGTTATATGCTTGCCCATCGTTTGAGAGAAGGCGGGGTGGGTGGGTGGGTGGGTGGATGGATGGGTGAGTCAGAGGTCAGCGGTTTTACTGCCAGAGGCGTTGATACAACACTTACACATACACCTTTCTTCTTCTTCTTTTTTTTTTTTTTTTTATAGAGGGAGCTCCCACGGTGTTTGACTGAGAGCAACAACAACGAGAGAGAGAGAGAGAGAGAAGAGAGACAGACAGACAGACAGACAGAGACAGACAGAATGAGAGAGACAGAGAGAGACAGAGAGGGAGGGAGACAGAGACAGAGACATAGAGAATGAGAGACAGAGAGAGAGAGAGAGAGGGGGGGGGGAGGGAAAGACAGAGACAGAGACATAGAGAATGAGAGAGACACTGACAGACACAGAGAGAGAGAGAGAGAGAGAGAGAGAGAGAGAGAGAGAGAGAGCGCAGCCACTTTGTTTTTGAAAGAGAAAAATAGGTGACAGCAAGCAAATAAGGCAGGCAATCTTTGTTCTCACGACCAAGCAATTACACACCCATAACTCCAAAGAAATGCGGCTTACGGAACCAATTTGCTTCGTATAGACGCAAGCAGACACGAGGCACAAACAAGCAACTTCCAAACCTGTCTCTCCATATGGGCTAAGAAAAGGGCCGGTTAGGGCATACTCTAGAGTCTAGTATGATTTTTTTTTTTTTTTTTTTTTTTTTTTTTTTTTTTTTGCGACTGAATGAGCTGTGTCCACGACCTCAATTTATTTTGTACTGTGAACTTTGAAAGTGTGATCTTATATCCTTGCCCTCTTCTTATTAGTTACGTACAATTGCTGTTTTATGAAAAAGACAACAAGCCAGTCACAGATATTCTGTTAGCGTAGGGTTGTCTCCGATTTGACGACATATAATCGTGTTCTTGTTTGACTTTTGTTTGTTTGTTTGTTTGTTTGTTGTTTTTTGTTTTGTTTTGGGTCTTTTTTTTTTTTTTTTTTTTTTTTGGGGGGGGGGGGGGCGCTTCAGGATTAAAAGGAGCATTGGTCTTTTATTTTGACTGCTGTAAGCCTTGACATAATCTCGAAAAGAATGAAAAGAAATTTTTTTTTAAAAATGGATAGGTGATTTTAGTGGTTTTATTCTTGTTTTTTGTTTGTTTATTTTTTTCCTATTCCTTTGTTGTGTTCGTGTAACCCGTACATGCACCCTCACCGGTCTTTCACAAAAATGATTACGCTGCATTGACTGTCAATGTCTTATAATAAACAAAAACTAAGAACATTTCTTTAGGAATAAACAGTACACAAGATACACACACCTCTTTGTCTCTGCATTTCAGAACCTCTACGCTCTCATAACGATGAAATCAAATAAAACGAGCAAATAAAACGGCTGCCTCGCGGCATTATCACACCCTGTATGTGTGTTGTTTATGTCAAATGGGGTCCTGTTTCCTCCAGAATGCATTACTTGTCACGGGCCATTTCACGACATCTGAGAGGGAAGAGGTTGGGTCTTGAGCCGCGGCAGTATTTCGTCTGGTTTTATTTGGTCGTGTGGTGGGGAGTTGTGTGTTCCTTTTACAGTTATAGCCTACAAAGACCGCACACGATTACACACACACACGCAGAGACACACGCACGCACGCACGCACGCACGCACGCACGCACACACACACACACACACACACACACACACACACACACACCGCGCGCAAGAAACGAGATCCGAAAGGGTCATATTGTACACCTGCTAATCCCTTCAAACATATTAAAACGTAAAAGTCAATATGGTGCAAAGAAAGGTGTCTTCTTTGAAGCGTACCATCGCACCATTTTGTGTTCGAGGCCTTAACGTCTCAACGCTTCACCTTCAGTTCACTTAGGTTCATGTTCTATTCGTAACAAATAACAGTAAAGGTTGATGAACTCTGTAAAGAATGAACCACACTCTAATCTCTTTTATGCCTTATGATGCGACCTTGACTTCTGATTTTTTTATTCAATGAAATCCCTTGCTCTGACTATGAGTAAATACTGTATAGAGTTCGACAATCATTGTTGCCAGACCAGAAGTCTGTGATGTTTACAAGCTTTTCCCAATCCGTGTCGTACTGACCCCTTTCCTTGACCGCTGACCTGAAGACTAATGCCTGTTCCACAGTACTCGATGCTTGACTGAAAAAAAAAATGGATGCGAAAGTATAACTTGCAATTTCCCTGCAGTCTTATCCAAAGGTTGTGTCATGAAATGATATTGATCTTTGATTGACAACAATGTCAACAAAAGCTGTATCTGCAAATGTGATGTTAGTATTTGTCGTTCTACCAAAGTTCGGTTTTGCTGTGAGGTGCGGCTTCTTAGAAAACATTAGTATTTTTCACGGATTCGCACATCAATAACAGAGATAGACGGACAGGTAAGTACATGGACAATCCACACGTACAAGTGTTACTTAGACTGACTTTGCTTATGCATGTTAGCAAAGCACACCTACCGAACGGGTAGATTGAAGGCTAGAAATACCAGAAGCTTCTCCACTTTGTGTAGAGCTAGAAAGGTACTCATAAACACAAACTGACAGTTTGTGTAATTAAAGAGATGCTAAAACTGAATACACACACCAAAAAAAAAAAAAAAAAAAATCAAAAAGCCATATGGGAACGTACTGCTTAATTTATGTCCTTATTGTAACTTTTGTAGGGAAAGGAAAACTGACAAAGCAGACCCCCCCCCCCCCCCCCCCACACACACACACACACAAAGTATACGAACGTTATATGCACATCATTTTTTGTGGACAAATTAAAATTGGGCTAACTGTTCGCAGTAAGCTTTTAGAGAAAAAAAAATCGACGAATGCCGGCCCGAACCAATGGATGAGCGTGTTTTCAGTAACGCTGCATCCTGTCTCAGTTTCCATGGATGAACATGTTTCAGTCAAAGGCAGAAAACTTACGCTTCATGTTTATTTACGTCAACTCGGGAACAGCACAAGAATGCCTTGACGTATCCACGTCTACACTCTTCGTCAACTGCGCTCTCTGCTCTTCCTGTGTCACGAGACCCATGAGAATTCCCTCTTTCAGACCAAAGGCCTATGGTGGCACATCTTTTATGTGTTAAGCCTCAGCTGTCTGGAACAGTCTACCTGTCATCCTCAGGTATTCTAATTCTTTCCCTCCATCCAAGTCTTTGCCTAAAACAAGTTTAAATTTAGTTGCGCTTCATTTGTCTGCATAGTTGGATTGCGCGTCGTGGAACGATCGCCTCTTGTTTTGTGGATTGTATTGTTCATTTTTTTCCTGTTGTTAGTTGCTTTGATACATTATTATTTTTCTTACTTTCGTAAGCGCCTGCAAGAGGGCTCAGGACTGACACGCGAATTTCCATTACTATTTTGTCTGATGATTCGTTTGTCTACGTTGTTCGGCGGAGTTATTTCAACCGCTTTTTAAGATCCATTACTATTGCTGTTATTCAATCACCATCACCATCCACATTTTGATCTCTCCACTACTTACACGTCTTACTATTCTCCAACCCACCACCTGCTGGGTTCTTACAATACATTATTTAACACAGGGGCCTGAAAAACGAAATCGGCAGGTCACTGCCCCCCCCCCCCTCACCCCCCCCCCCCAAAAAAAAAAAAAAAAAAAAAAAAGTACGACCAAGGAAAAATCCGAAGCTGAGCGCAAGGAACACGGTGAAGGGGGGGGGGGGGGGGGGCGGGGGGGGGAGGCAGCAGGAAGGAGACAGCAGACGGTTTGGAGAGACGCAAGTCAGGCCACCTCCGGTAAACACAGGCGTGCCCTTCAGACGAGACCACAGGACCGAACGTCCTTGGCCAAAGGGCTAGCGAGTGAGGGGATAGGAGGGGGGGGGGGTGGATCTTTTGACAATGCAGCATGATCCTGTGGCTCAGACCTTGGCAATGACGTGTCTGCAGGTAGTCTCTGTTGCACTTCTTTAAGGGGGGCGGGTGCGGGTGGGGGGGGGGGGTTGCAAGTAGAGGGCTAGGTGGGAGACACGAGAAGATTAAGGGGAGACAGAAGGCCCAGGCTGTTTCTGCTGACTCGCACCTTTTTCTGTACGTGGTGTTGGATTATAGAGTGCACACGGGCTCCCCCGATTTAGGGGGAGGCGCTATATTCTGAGGTGTGTAATTATCCGGGGGTCCCCGCCAAGGCTTCCTTTGTTGTTGGCTGTCCCAGTTGTGACTAACCTTCGTCTTCTTGCCAAAATATCCCCTGTGTCTGTCTCCATGTCCATCTCGTTGCTGCATTTCACTGCCCACCGTTGTTATCAGCACTGCCCCGTGTCTCTCTCTCTCTCTCTCTCTCTCACTCTCTGTGTGTGTCTCTCTC
>CM065729.1:44433065-44435565 GCA_033310375.1 Conus canariensis | reverse complement strand
GTGCCTGTCATGTGAAGCTTTTATTACCTCTAATGACAGCACAACGGAAGAGTAGCTGACCCAAATTTTCAATGTACTGAATGACTCAACATTCAGGCCATCCCTCATCACATTTTAACAATGATAATTCAGCTGCACCGAGCCACTCGTCTGCTCCCATTTATTTGCATTACGCTGTAGATTCAAATCGGTCGTGTTCCAATCCATTTCCGGCCTCTTTTCCCAGCCAACAAGGTGTGGCGTCAGGATCAGCCGCCATGGCGGAGTGACTAGTCTCGCGGATTGCCAGCTGGGAGGTTGTAGGTTCAATTCCCATCAGATGTAGTTATTTGTGGAATTTGAACTGCCCCGGTTGGCTTCTAACGAGAGCTGAGTTTGCTGTGGGTTCAACTGGGAAGACTGAAAGCACACAGTGGAGTTACATCCACTCAGTGGGCGAGTCTCTTGGGGAGTTACTCCAATTTCCTGACTGACCACTGCATGTAACTGGATCACCCGGGAGTGGTTGACATCGAGATATGTTATGAAATTAAGCACGCAGCCCTGCCATGCAGTCTCAGACCGAACTTGGAAATGGAACTCCATAACACCGTCTTCATCATCCTCATCCTCATCGATCAACATTGGGGAAAAAAAGGGGACTCAAATTCTAGGAACCTTCATGTCCTGCTCTCATCCTCGCGGTGGGTTGTCTCATGACGACTTGACATTGACTGCGGTTGTCTCATGACGACTTGACATTGACTTGCCATGCACTGCCGGGGCTGTGGCTGGACAAGCCAGGACATGGCTATGGACAGAGAACCGGAATGACGGCGTGGTGGGCATTGCCAACGAAGAGACACAGAAAGTGGTAAAGGGAAAAAAAAAAAAAAAAAAGGGGGGGGGGGAAGGGGGGGGGGGAAGCATGGCATCGGATGAACTGAGATCCTGATAAGTACCAATGCCAAGGAAGATGACAGAACTCAGAGGACCGTGTGGCCTGACACTGGTATCAATTTGTGTGTGTGTGTGGAGGGGGGGGGGGGGGTGCAAAATTAAGAAGACAGAGATGAACAACACTGGCGAAGTTTTACCAATCTGCGCTCTGTTTCAACTTTTTTTTCTGTTTAAAATCATGTTCGTCTTCCATACAAGCGAGATAAATATTGTATGGTCGCGGTCAGAATGGACGTTTTTTTTATTTTATTTTATTTTTTTTTTTACTAATTTTGTTCCTACGTTTTTCGCTCATGCACTAAAGTTAATAACGTTCTTCAGTTGGTGCACAGAATCCACTCAATTCTCCCTGTAGAGGGTGCAGTTGGGGCGCCCTTCGCCCAGTCACTGTATGTAAGAGGCCTCTCCAGTTTTCCTGGACTCGCATCATGTTCCTCAGTTCATTCAGATATTTGCTGCACGACCTTGTTGACTTTACTGCGCGACAACTGCAACCAAAATGAGTGGCACCCTTGGTTTTTTGTTTTTTCTTTTTACTGCGAAGTTCGACAATGGGGCATCATCCTGTTTGTCACGATGTATTGACTAACAGCGGCACGGTGTGTGTGTGTGTGTGTGTGTGTGTGTGTGTGTGTGTGTGTGTGTGTGTGTGTGTGTATGTGTGTGTGTGTGTGTGCGTGTGTGTGTGTGTGTGTTGCGTGTGTGTGCGTGCGTGCGTGCGTGCGTGTGTGTGTGTGTGTGTGTGAGAGAGAGAGAGAGAGAGAGAGAGAGAGAGAGAGAGAGAGAGAGCAGATCAGCGCTAACATCAGCACAGTTATATTTCTCGTTGGATACGTCATGGATATCCAAAGCTTTCTACGGTGAAAGTCACAATACACACATATAAATATCTCTTTCTACGACACCAGTAGATCACCATACAATACAATCATTTCTTCCAAGTGAATCACCCGATCTCAATGGAGCCCACTGCCATTGGACGAGGCACTGAAGATTGGCCACCCTTAACTGTTGACACACTTTCAAGAGCTAGAGAGAGACGACGATCGTTCCAACCCTATCCTAACCGGGTTATCAGCGCGCGCGTGGTCTCCACCCAGTCTATCATTACAAGCACGTTTTGTTTTCTCGTTTTTTTCCTTTTTTTTTTTCTTTCTTTTTTTCCCTTTTTTTTTTTTTTGTGTTTCCCTTTTTTCTGCCTTCTTTCTTCCCCGGCCTCGGCCTGTCGTCTGATACCATCCTATCGGGCTCTTTTCTCACGGGCAGTCGTCAATGTCGGTATGGAGAGGTTGTGGCCATCAGATAACTCGCCGTCGGAAACACGGTCTGCGAGTGCTGGCGTGACAGGTTCATTGCAGGCGGCGAACACCCCGATGGGCGGGCTCCTTGAGACCGCAGCCTCTGTTCACCACCCTGCTGAACCTCATCAGATAGGGAGGGTCGCTCTGCCTGAGCGCTGGGGGCTGTTGAAAACGCTGCTGCTGAGGTGGCACTTTGTCGGGGAAAGAGTGGGCGAGAGGACTCGTGGGGCAGGTCCTCTCGGGTTTCAGGCCCATCGTGA
>CM065729.1:44418065-44423065 GCA_033310375.1 Conus canariensis | reverse complement strand
CATAGTGTAGCGTAGCGTAGCATAACATAGCATAGAATAGTATAGCATAAGACGGCGCAGCACAACTCAGCAATGCACAGTATGGTATGGTATGGTATGGTATGGTATGGTATGGTATGGTGGGTATGGTATGGTATAGTATGGTATCGTATCGTATCGTATCGTATCGTATCCTATAGTTCTGTTTAGCATAGAATAGCGCAACATATTATATATCTCTCACTCAGCGAGACATTCGGTGCTGACAAAGGCCTCTGGATGGAGGCCGAAAGCTTCGCTTCGGCAAAACTTTCCTGTGTGAAAAGGTAAAAGACTGTGTTTAATCACAACATATTATACTTTTATACAGTCTCGTATATACTGTGGTGCAGTATGGCAAAGCATAGCATAACATAGTATTGTAAAGTACATGTAAGTATAGTTTGACATAGCTTACTATTCGCATAGCGCATATTATTATGGCGTGGTATGAAATGTAGTGGAGTAAGCTAGTCTGGTGTAGCACAGTCTTGTCTGGTATGATATATTACAGTGGTACCTGAAATTATGGTACATTAAATGTTAGACACCAATGAAAACTTAGTGTAGCGCGATACAGTACAGTAGCGTACAGTTTAGTACGACACAGTATCGTGCAGTGTTTCGCTGAAATACAATACAACACTATACAGCTGTAGACAGGGGAGTAAGCTACAATATAGTACTACACAGTACAGCATGGACTGCGAGAAAAAAGTATGAATCACTAGAAAACAATACAGTGCTGTGTAACAATACTATACAAAACAGACCAGCACGAACCAACACAGTACACAACAACATACTGCTACGCCGTAAAATGTACAAAACAAAACAGTATGATGTAATAGTACTACGCAGTACAATGCAACCCCGTAGCTACGTGGATCGGTCACAAGGCGATTTGTGATAACCAGCTATTTAGGAGGTGAACGTTCGAATCCCGGAAGCGCCGGAAAATATTTCAGACGGCAGTATTTCGGACTGGTGTCCTAGATGCGACCCAGCCCTTTCAGAACGTAAGGAGTTCTGGGGCTGAAACACTTTGTCTGAGGAGGCCTCTTACCTGAAGACCTTCTGTTGTCAAAGCTGCTCTCTTAGTTTCTCTCCACCGGGTCTGCATTCCTACTTACCACCCCTGAGTTCTTTATACACGCGCGCTGAATGTGCGCTGCACACGGGTTTTATTGTCTTATACGAAGTTTAGGGTATTGTGAGAGACGGGGCGAAACGAGCACTAGGACACAAATAGCGATCCACAGGTCGACAGGCTTTTAATGTTGTTATCATTAGTGTTATCATTGTTATTATCATTATCATTATCATCATCATCATCATATTATTATTATTATTATATTATTATTATTATTATTATTATTTATCTACTTATCTGTTTAATTATGTATCACTTTGTTTATTTATTTATGATGATGACGACGACGTCGATAATGATGATGATGATGATAATCATCATCATGATCATCATCATCAATATTGTCATTATTATTATTATTACTATTATGATGATCATGATGATGAATGTCATTATTATAAATATCATCATTATCATTATTATTATTATTATTATCATCATCATTATTATTATATTATCATACATTATCATTATCATCATTATTATTGTTGTTGTTGTCATTGTCGTCGTCGTCGTCGTCGTCGTCGTCTTCATCATGATCACCATCATCATCATCATCATCATCATCATCATCATCATCATCATCATCAGTATTATTCAATATTTCGATTAGGAGGAAAAGCAACAGGGTGAGATTATGAAGGGTGGATGGGGGAGGAGGTGGGTGAACACTCGATCTCATCTGAGATTTTTGTATTATTGGAGATGGTGATAACAGGGGGGGGGGGGGGGGCGGGGGAGAGAGAGAGAGAGAGAAGAGAGAGAGAGAGGAGAGAGAGAGAGAGAGAGAGAGAGTTCACAGGTATGATGCATCATGCACGTGCAATCTGTGCTCTGCTCACTTCGCTTTCTTATCTCTGCCATCCTGTATGATTACAACCCCTCCAATGTGCATGAATGTTCTCACGTCTCGGAGAGAGAGAGAGAGAGAGAGAGAGAGAGAGAGAGAGGGGAGAGAGGAGAGAGAGAGAGAGAGAGAGAGAGAGATCGGGTTGATACTGGAAGATAAGCATGCACGCTCACTGAAAAACAGGCACGGGAAAGAGATTTCGAACGAGAAGTCATGCACGGACGTGTTCACGCGCGCGAGCGTGCGCGTGTGTGTGTATGTATATGTGTGTGTGTGTGTGTGTGTGTGTGTGTGTGTGTCTGTGTCTGTGTGTCTGTGTGTGTGTGTGTGTGTGTGTGTGTGTGTGTGTGTGTGTGTGTGTGTCTGTGCATGCGCACGCTCACACGCGCGGACTTGTGTGCATGCTTGAGAGAGGAGAGAGAGAGAGAGAGAGAGAGAGAGAGAGAGAGAGAGAGAGAGGGTCATATATATGTGTGTGTTTTGTGTGCGTACGTGCGTGCATGGGTTGACGCCTCTCTCTCTCTCTCTCTCTCTCTCTCTCTCTCTCTCTCTCTTCTCTCTCTGTCTGTCTGTCTGTCTGTCTGTCTCTCTGTCTCTCTCTCTCTCTCTCTCTCTCTCTCTCTCTCTCTCTCTCTCTCTCTTTCACCACATCTCCGCTCTGACCTCCTCTTCCTCTCTCCTTTCATCTCCCTCCCCCAGCGTCTCCCACCCCTCACCCCCCTCCCGGTTCCTCTCCCCGCCGAACGCTACCTTCCCCCTGACCTCTCCGCCCCGGCCCCTCAAAAAAAAGGGGAAAAAAGTCGATGATAAGTTCGTTTCAGAATATCAATATCTCAACAAAATCAGGGACAGCATATCTGCACATTCCTCACTGTATTCCTGTAGAAATATACTGTCTTGACATGGAGAGAGAGAGAGAGGAATGCGGGACATTCTAGATCTGTCAGGTGAAACAGACGGCCTTCTGTCGGTTGTCGGTGAGATGCCAACATTTCAAAAGGAAGTGTGCTACTCGTTTGGGGGAGCTAAAAAAAAAAAAAAAAAAAAAAAAAACAACTTCAGCATATCCGAGACGTACTTTAACACGCATGTGGAAGAACTGAAGAAACAAACAAGGACTCGTGGCAACAACATAACAGGCTTTTGAAGAGAAACCCGCTTCCTGCGCAAAGGGAAAATAAGGATGTACCTCAGATATATTCCCACGGATTTTTTTTTTTTTTTTGGCGGGGGGGGGGGGGGGGGGGGGGGGGGGGGAGGGGGGAGAGAGAGAAAGAAAAACCACTCGAGAACCTACGGACCCCTCAAAGTGCAATGCAGCAGCCGTTGGTGATAGACAATACTTCAACACAGGTAGGTTTTCTCAACAACTTGTTTTCAGACATGTTTCCGTTTCAGAAAAGTTCCTTTTTTTTTTTAATTTTTTTTTTTTTTTTGCTCCAGGAAATCCTTTGACTTCAACAACAACAGCGACAACAACAAACAAACAAGTTCAAGCTGTCACCTGTAATCTGCGTGTTTCTATGCACAGACTTGAACGCACATTGCAGGTCTCCAAAGACGAATCTGAATCCTTGAGAAAAGATCCCCCCACCCACCCCCCCCCCACCCGGCTCCCCACCCCACCCACCCCACCGCCTTGCTGCCCCCATGTATCCGTTGCAACTCTAGAGGCATAACTTCCACGTGGCTAATTCCAGTTCTTGTTTATCCCACACCCTGACTTGTCCAATTCACAGGAAGCAGTCATCGTTACGTCACGATAAGGGAACTCGCCACACCAGACACTGCCTCGCTGCCGCGTCACCACAGTAGTGCTCAGTGGCCGCTTGTTCCGCTCCACCATGGTCAGGACACCCACCTACTTACTACGCGACAATAATTGCTTCGTCACGGGACCCATCGTGAGTGAGCGCGCACCTTAGGAGACCATCACCCACTCCGTCCAATGACAGACCCGACAAGCTTGTGCTAATACTGACCACCTCGACACAGCATGAACTCAAAGCTTACTAATACCGACCACCTCGACACGACCTGAACTCAAAGCTTGCTAATACCGACCACCTCGACACGACCTGAACTCAAGGCTTGCTAATACCGACCACCTCGACACGACCTGAACTCAAAGCTTGCTAATACCGACCACCTCGACACGACCTGAACTCAAGGCTTGCTAATACGACCACCTCGTTACGACCTGAACTCAAAGCTTGCTAATACCGACCACCTCGACACGACCTGAGCTCAAAGCTTACTAATACCCACCACCTCGACACAGCATGAACTCAAAGCTTGCTAATACCGACCACCTCGACACGACCTGAACTCAAAGCTTGCTAATACCGACCACCTCGACACGACCTGAACTCAAAGCTTGCTAATACCGACCACCTCGACACAGCATGAACTCAAAGCTTGCTAATACCGACCACTCAACACGACCTGAACTCAAAGCTTGCTAATACCGACCACCTCGGCACAGCATGAACTCAAAGCTTGCTAATACCGACCACCTCGACACGACCTGAACTCAAAGCTAGCTAATACCGACCACCTCGACACGACATGAACTCCCCAAAGGCTCAAACGTGAGGAGGAAATTGAATGTGAGGGTCAACAGGAGAGCAGGACTGTTATTAAGGGACTGAACGTGAGGTGATTACAGTCAAGGTCCCGAGCAGCTCGCACTAAGGTGGCCTTACAAACGAAGAAGTTCGCAAACGAGTCAGTGGACTACCTGTGTCTAGCTAGGAGAGGGCAGAGGAATTAGTTCGGGAACGTTCTATGAACAGCCGACCTGGCAAAATTAATCCTACAAAGCGTAGGTCCATGGAAGATGAACACGTGGCGGACAGAGGACGAGGTTCGGGGACAGTATCAAGTAGTGGACATGGCTGTACTTCACAGGGCCACAGAGAACTGTAGATGATGGAGATATTTAGCTGGACGAATTCAGTGGTAACTCAAAAACACACA
>CM065729.1:44410431-44412931 GCA_033310375.1 Conus canariensis | reverse complement strand
GAGGGGGGGGGGAGGGAGAAAGGGGATGAAGTTGGGGTGGGGTATGGTAGGGGAAGTAAAGGTAAGAGGGGGATGAGAGATGGGGATTTAGGTTTGCAAACCAGCAGCTTCCATCAACAACAGGAAGCAATCTGCTGAACTAGCACTCTCCGGAGTTCTCTCCCCCACCCCTCCCCCCCCCCCCCCCCACCCCTTCCCACCCCATTACCCTCATCACCCCACCGCCCCTCTCCCGTCCCCATCTTCTTCCAGTACCCTACACCCTGCTCCGCCCTCCCGGACCATTCCACCACCACCACCACCACCACCACCACCACACACCACCACCACCACCCCTGCCCCTTACCAGGGAGTCGGCCAGACAGACTGTAGTCAAAACAGTGGTAGTCCTCCCCCAATCTGTAATGCACACGGGAAATGCTGAGAGTTTTTTTTTTTTTTTAGTACCATGTGGGTTTTTTTTTTTTTTTCCTCCCCGTACCGGCACAGGGCTCCTGTACCTGAGATGATTGAGATACAGAGGGGAAGGGAGATGAGAAGGCCCAGGAACTAGGAACTAAGTGTAGTTGTCGTACAGTCACTGGCTCTGAGAGGCCTGCCTGCCTGACTAACAGGTGAGGAGAGGTCGGAGATCATCTGCAAGAACCTGCTGCTGGCGTTAGCATCACAACACCTGCTACTCTCTGTCTGTCTGTCTGTCTGTCTGTCTGTCTGTCTGTCTGTCTGTCTGTCTTCTCTCTCTCTCTCTCTCTCTCTCTCTCTCTCTCTCTCCTCTCTTCTCTCTCTCTCCCCGACCCTTTTTTCTCTTCTTTTCAGATATATTATTATTATTTTTCTGTTCCTCCTGGCTCACAACATTTTTTTAAGCCAGCCGAAGTGTTTTGCAGCAAACTTGTAGGACGTTAGACTGCCTTCGTTTTAAAGATGCAGTGCAGGTAGTGCATGATATCTAATTTCAAATGAAGGATGTACATCTGTCTGCTTGTTTACGTACATCTTACCTATTAGACATTGGTTTTTTTTTTTTTTGTTTTTTTTTTGAGAGAGAGAGAGAGAGAGAGAAAACGCACATTCTGTTTCAGTCATGCCCCCAAAAGTAAATTTCTTTCTTTTAAATATCACGATAGACCGTGTACATTTTCGATAATGTTTATAAATGTTGGTTAGTTGAAACAGAACATGAACATGACGTTTCTTATGTCTTGAATTCTTGAATGATCAACAATGCAAGGATGTATGATTTTGTATTGGTGTATGTGAGCCCTTGCGCTTTTTTTTTATCACAGCAATTACGATATTCGTAACATGTACGGAGGTCGTGAACAAACTTGGCATTCCAGGTGTCTGGTTGTCAGTGTGAAATAGACAACAGAGAGTTTTCATTGCAAGGGGGGAAACACTCCCCTTCTGCTTGGTTCCTGCAAGGGGGAACACTCCCCTTCTACTTACCACCCCTTCTATTTAGTTCCTGTTCATCATCTTACTATGCCATCTGCCTTGTGCAATGGACAACAGAGAGTGTGCAGTCACGAATATTTTTACGAAATGGCGTGGAAAAGTCAATGAAAAGTCGTGGAATTTTGAACTTGTCAACCTCTACGGATCCTCCAGTGAGTGAGTAAGAGTGTGCGCCCTAAGGCGGCTCTGTATGATCGGATGGACTATACTGATTATTTAAAAGAAACTCTGTGTTGTTCTCTCCGATGTGTAAAGTGCGACTCGCTAAATGATTATTCTGGACATGGGGCTATAGAAAGCTCCGTTACTATGATTATGAATATTACTCATGTTGCTCTTATGGTTAACCCAGTTACGTCCCCGTTGTATGGAAGCTGGGGCAGATGTGTTACATTTCATAATGGATGCACATTTATGATGATGAAGATGCGTCGATGATGATGATGATGATGAGAAGGAGGAGAGAAGAGGATAATGATGATGACGAACAGTAATTATGTAGCGCCTATCCTTGGTTAGAGGTCAAGCTCTAACTGCTGTATAATTCACTCTGCCGTTTATATAATGAGCTGCCTACCTGGGTAGAGCCGATGGAAGAGTTGCCTGCTGGGCGCTTTATTCAGTCGTTTCCTGTGTCATTTACTGTCTGTCAGTCAGTCAGCTTTCGTCATTCTTCCGATTTTTCACGCAGGGTGCATGCAGTGTGTAACGTGTCATCCATACCAACGGCCAAACTGGCTTTCTTCCGAAAGTGGATAATGGGATTTTACGTGTGTGCAAGATGTTATGCGTGCGTTCACACTCCTCCTTTCTCTCTGCAGTTAAGGAGGCAGATACTTTTTTTTTTTAATGTTTCTTTCGCTGGCGTGCAGCAGTGAACACGGCCATGCATGTTTCCCCCCCCCCCCCCCCCCCCCCCCCCCCCCCCCCCGGCTGTTTTTAAAGAAAGATTTGCGATGATCTGGCACTCGAAGAGACTGCAGCAGTTCCGCTCTTGGTTGAAAGCGTGTACATCTTTCTCGCTGGCGAAGAGGCAGACAAA
>CM065729.1:44397931-44405431 GCA_033310375.1 Conus canariensis | reverse complement strand
CCTTTGAAAGAGTTCTGACTACACGGCTGGGCTCGGGACCCCGGCTTCTTTCTTAATCCGAAAGACTAGCACTCGGACCCCGACGGCCAGCGACTTACGAGATCCTGATGATGAGGGGAGGGGGATAGTGGAGGGAGAGGAGGGGGGGGGGGGGTCAAGAGGAAACAGGATAGGAAGTGGGGGATGGAGAAGATAGGCTAGAAACAGAACCTTACCCTGTGCGGGATTGGAACCAAGAATGCGGGGTTCTCCCGCTCCATAGGCAGGGTGCGTTACCCTCTGGACCACGTCCACGGTCACACCGTTTTAAGGTATTGTCCTTTATGACCATCCACCCCCATGATTTTCTTCCCTAAGGGGAAGAGGAGGAGGGGGAGGGGGGGGGGCAGTAACAGTCTGAAACCAGCTAGGCTTTTAGGAGATTGCAGACCTCCGTCAAAGTCGAACGGATCCTGGATCAGCATTACGGATGCTCAGCATTACGGATCTTGGCCAGAATTTAACGCCTTGGTCTTTGGGCCTTTATCGCTCCTTTCACAAAGTTGAGTTGAATTTGGTGTTTTCTTGTGTAATTTTGCTGACAGCCAGACAAACAAACCAACATACACAGATGAGAAAATCACCTCCTCGGTGGAGGTCATGCCCGAGCTGTTTTCAGCGGAGCGTGAATAAAATGAACGCACACAGGGTAGGAGGAAGTAAAAAGAAAATATGACAAAGAGAGAGACAGAAAGAGAGAGAGAGAGAGAGAGAGAGAGAGAGAGAGAGAGAGAGAGAGAGAGAGAAGACAGACAGACAGACAGACAGACAGACAGACACACACACACACACACACACACACACAGACCAACAGACACAGACAGACAAACAGACAACAGAGAGAGAGGAATGCGATCATGAGAAATTCCAAGTTAAACGGCATCCAGACGGCTTTACCATCTTCCTCCACTCCACAGAAAGCCTCCCAACCCTAACAAGGCCCCGGAGAAGCCAGCTCAGGGTTTCCTTCTCTTCAGTCGCCTATTGTTGGCAGCACAGGAGGTTACATGTGCACAATGTGCAGGACTACAACTACTTCGGGAAATTGAAGCTAATGTCGACTACAATTGTACATTGTATGTAAGTATTAACGTATTAAAAAGGAAAGAAACAAGATGCAAAGCATATAAACGTACTCCCAGTTTAGATCTATCTTGAATACGCATGTAAAAAAAAAAAGTCACAATGAAACTTGCGTCATAATGAAAAACACGTCACAATCAAACATGCGTTCATAATGTATTTTGTCACTGAGATAAGAAATCGGCGAAGTACTTTCAGAGATATTCCATAAGGAAGAAAAACCGTTTTGGGCCGTTATAGCCGTTAGTAACGACTATTCTGGTATAATAAAACATCGGGCATCATCCGTGACCCATAATAAACATATACCTACAGATTTTCAGACAGATCGGCCCAGGCGTTTTATCTAGAACGCGTAGGACACATTTTGACCATGGACACACACACACACACACACACACACACACACACACACACACACACACACACACACAGAGCATTTCTTCGTTCCCATTGTAAAGTACTCCCTGTTCTATAAGAACTGGGAGTACAAAAAACATAAAACCCCCTACTCCCTCCACACCCAGTCAAACGCTCACCCAGTCCATCCGCTTCACATCAACAGCATAAACAGCACCAGATCTCTCTGGCTTTGGTGTAGTGCAGCTACGCGCGGTATCTCACAGTCTGCATTCTATTACTTGAATTATGACTTCTTCTTCTTCTTCTTCTTCTTCTTCTCTCTCTCTCTCTCTCTCTCTCTCTCTCTCTCTCTCTCTCTCTCTCTCTCTCTCTCTCTCTCTTTTTAACCCCCATTTCGTATGTCTGTCTGGTACACGTTTATGGACGTGTTTGCAGTTTGAGTAAACATTTATAGGACCTATACACTTGTGTGTGGTCTGGTCTCTCTCTCTCTCTCTCTCTCTCTCTCTCTCTCTCTCTCTCTCTCTCTCTCTCTCTCTTCCCCTCCCTTCTCTCTCCCTCCCTCCCCCCTCTCTCTTACTCTCTGTCTCTCTGTCTCCCTCCCTCCCCCCCCCCCTCTCTCTCTCTCTCTCTTGCGCCATTTTCTTCTCTGGAAAGGAATATCTAACAGCTGCGACATCCTTTCAAAAAACAAAAAACAAAAACAAAAAAAAAAAAAAAAAAAAAAAAAGGGGGGGGGGGGGGGGGGGGGGGGGGGGTGGGAAGCCATAGAGCCCCTATGCGTGTGTTAGGTGCTCACAGTCTCTTTATTCTCAGAAAATATGATGCGACATCTTTTTCATTACTTTTGACATGCAGGCTTTTCTTTTATCTTTTCTTTTCTTTTTTACCCGTATAATGATTTTGTCGACTGGCTATTGTCATAAGAATTTTTTGTTTAATAACATGTGGGCTCTTCTTTTCTTTTCTTTTTTTTTCTTTTTTTTTTACCCGTATATTTTGTCGACTGGTTATCGTTAAAAAAAAAAAACAACGAAAAAAAAAAAAAAAAAATCAGTAAACAAACAAACAAACAAAAAAACCTTTTCATAGAGCAGACTGGCTGTCTTTTCCGCAGTGTCTCTTTCCCAGTATGAAGTTTTGATGCCCTTGATTTCTTTAACTGTAAGTGATAAGTCAAGCGCAATGTTTGACGCTTTCAACACCGTGTAGTTTTATTTGCATCCAAGGATGTCAGTGAGCCCCCTCTTACACCTATCATTTGTTTTTTTTTATTTGTTTTGCGCATAGTACGTATAGCTTCCAGTGAGAACTCTGAAGAGACACTGCGCGGTCAGCTGCATCACACTGAAGCTAAATAAACTAAAAGAGCATTGGGGAGAGCGCACACCTCTTCTACCAACATCCGCCATGTTGATCCTGATCCGCACAAAGGTTTGGCGAGTTCTTCTTCAAGACTACATTCCATCTTTTCCACCAAGCTTTGTTAGAATCGGTGTGGAGTTTTGGCATAACAATCCTGCTAACAAACCAACCTACGGACTTGGGCGAAAACGTACCCCTTTTTGGCGTAGATAGCTACACAGGCACACACACACACACACACACACACACACACACACACGCACACACGCACACACACACACACCACACACACACACTCGCACTCACACACCACACACACACACACACACACCACACACACACACACACAGCACACACACACACACACTCGCACTCACACACACACACCACACACACACACACACACACACACACACACCACTCAAAATCGAAAGAACTGAAAGTATGGTGACTGCAAAGAGGAACTGAAACAAGAGAATAAAAACCCGGTCACCTGACCGCCAAACAAAAACAACGAAGATATGGCAAGACCAGAAACAACGCGTTTTGACACTGAAGGCTTTTACAGGTAAGGCAAACAAGCAAAAAGCTAGACTGAACGTTGCGTGGCTGCACGTGCGAGCTGAAGCAAGAGAATCGAAGCTGGATTACCAGAGCACAAAACTACGGGATCGAACACATCGCAATACAGGAGCAACGCGTTTTGACTTAGCACCCTCGACAGGCAAGATTGAAACCACCACCACCACTAACAACAACAAGTGTGTAAACAAACAGCAGTTAAAAGCTGACGTGATACGCATAGGTTTCTCCTCCAGATTTCAAATGCTGACTTGTGGGGATGTTATACGTGGCGTTATGCTCTTTAGATTTTGTGACCGCTGACCGAGTAAAGAAGGCAAGAAAAAAAAAAGAAAGAAAGAAACAAAAGCAATTCTGTTGTTTCCACAAAGACACAGACACGGATGCACAGACATAGACACAGACAGACAGACAGATAGACACGCGCGCGCGCTTGCACACGCACGCAAACGCGCGCGCGCGCGCTTGCACACACACACACACACACACGCGCGCGCGCGCGCACACACACACACACACACACACACACACACATAACACACACACACACACACACACACACGCACGCACGCACGCACACAGACACACACACACAAGTACGCATGCCCGCGCGTGCGAGCACACACACACACACACACACACACACACACACACACACACACACACACACACATTTGCTTTTCTGGCTCTCAATCCATCTCCTCTCCACTCTCACTACCCCCCCCCCTCTCTCTCTGTCTCTGTCTCTCTCTCTTTCTGTCTCCATTTCTCACCCGTCTCCCTCCCACTATCCCCCTCTGCCATTCCACCGAAACCTACTATATGACCGTGTATCATTTGAGAGCAGTACAAAGTGCACGTACGTCCTCAACCTCCTAACACGTCAACAATGATCGGGGCTTCCTCAACCGTGGGATTGTGGACCTGGCACGTGACCTGACCTTTCATGCATCTCTCTGCGCTTTTCTCCCACGAGTAACTCCCCCCCCCCCCCCCCCTACCCCCAATCCCACCTCCTGACATCCCCGCCCCCCTTCTCCTCCCCATACACCCCACGTCACCATCACACTTGACTAACCTTTGCATTGTCAAAATAATTGGCCACCATACATTGATGTCATCAAAGCATGCAACTGAAACACGCAATCGCAATGGAACAAAAAAAAGGATAAAAAGAAAACTGAAAATAACGTACCACCATCAACAACAAGAACAAACCGAAAGAAAAAAAAAAGGTAAGAAGAAAATGAAGAAAAAGAAATAGTGGTTCGGAGTCCTATGCGTTTGCTTGGAGCAAAAACTTCGCTTGCGCTCGCTAAGGATGTAATAGTATTCGTTGACTTTAGTGGTTTCGTACCACGATTACGTCACACGTTCAAATGACGTTGGAGTGACGTTGATTGCTTGCTTGAAGTTCGATCGCGCTCCGCACACGAGCATATTAGGTTCGTCTCGGCGCCAAAGAAACGGAACGAATGAGAGTTCTGCTGTAATCCTACCCCCCCCCCCCCCCCCCCCCCCCCCCCCTCCCCCACGTGTTCTTTGCCCTTCCGACTTTCCCCACAGGGAACTAAGAAACGAACAACACAGACAAACCTATATACAAAATATGCAACCTTTAAAACAGCCTAACTACTGACACCGTTTAAAAAGATTAAACTAAGCGCGTGCTGAGTACATGAGCAATTAGGCTTGACTGTTGCTTTTTTTTTTTTTTTTTTTCTTTTTTTTTGTTTGTTTGTTTTGTTTTTGTTTTTGCATCACGTGAAAACCACTTTCAAAAAAATTCTGAAAAAATAAAATCTTAGTGCTAGGAAAATCAAACAAGAAAATACCCTTTTGGCAAATAACAGAATTCTGGGACAGCTAACGCCCATTCCAGCGTTGTAGCCGACATTCTCACTGTCTAGTTGGCGCAGGACAACGGCGAAAATAGAATTTCACAAACTGTAACTAGGTGACTCGGGACAGCGCGAAATCCGCCACGCTCGAACGGATCCTGGACCCGCCTTTTCATCCACGGATTCGCGCCAAAGTGTAATGGCTTCGTTTTGGAGGCCATAGTCTGTCTTTCCACCAAATTTTTTAATAAAATCAGTTCGGTAGTTCCTGGGAATAAACCAAGTGAACAGATTCAAAATGGAGTGACTGATGGTGGAGAACGAAGCAAAATTTAGAAAGAGAGGGGGTTAGTTACCGCCAAGGACATTGACAAATGTCCCAAGTGAACAGAGTTTCCTGTATATAGAGAGAGTGGTGGTGCCATTATGTAAAACCACGCCAGTTTTACACACTACGAAATGAATTAATCTGACCCAAACACCACCTCAAAAAAAAAAAAAAAAAAAATGGTCTTAAAAAAGACCAAATGAACTTTGTTTTTATTGTCTTGAATGTTGCTTATCTTGCCTGTAGAAGACCAAAGAGGTCCAAACACGCCCTGTTTGTCTTGCAGTCTGTTTCCTTCCTTCGGTAGCATAGCAATTTTTCTTTTTACATTTGTTTTCGATCTCCGCCTGCAGTCACTTCCCTTTGAAACGAACCAAAAGCCAAATTATACTGAGTATCATCCAGTTTACCATGAATTCTTTACAAACACAGATTTTCCGTCATCACTTCCCTTTGAAAAGAATCAAAAGCCAAATTATACTGGATATCATCCAGTTAACCGTGAACTCTTTACAAACACAGATTTTCCTTCATCACTTCCTATTCAAACAGAGAGACCCCAAGCCACCCAGTGAAAGACACTGTCCTAAACAGACTGGGTGGATTAGCCGGACGCTCGGGGGCCGGCATAGCTCAGTTGGTAGAGCGCCGGACTCGTGATCCTGGGGTTGTGGGTTCGAATTTCGGTACAGGGGGATTTTTCCCTCGGAGTTATCATTGGTTCTGACTCCATTCCCCATACAGTCCTTCGAATGAGACTATAAACCGAGGTTCCGTGTGTGAACGCACGCACAACATCTTGCACACACGTAAAATCCCATCACCAACTTTCGGAAGAGAAGGCCAGTTTGGCCGTTGGTATGGATGACACGTTACACATAGCATGCACCTTCCCGAAGATGGAGTATGGCTGCCTTAATGGCGGGATAAAAAAAACAGTCATACACACAAAACTCCACTGCCTGTCTATACAGGCAGTGTCCGCAGGAGTATCAGCCTGCGTACGCAGAAAGAAAGAAAGAAAAGCCGGACGCTCAACTCAGCCATCCTGTGGTCCACATCGACAGACACACCAGCACCTGTCATCCCCCTCGAGGCACGAAACACCTGGCGCTGTGACTGAAACCGAGGTGAAGAAGATAGGAATGTCGTTTCTAGAGTTTAAAACCAAATCCCCAAGTCACGGACGTCTGAGTAGCTGTGATTGACGGCCTTTGCCTTAAGGGGAAGTAGAGGATCCAAGCAAGTAGGATAGAGCGTGGAGGAATTACGCAAGAAAATGACAGGGAAAGAAAAATAGTAGTCATTCTTCATGTGATTTTGCTGGGATGTATTGACGTGACGTCAGACCGACGTAATAAACGAGGAGTGTATTTTTCTTTTCTTTTTTTTCTTTTTGTTGCTATGGTGAAACAGTAACATGCACATAACTCCAGATTAATGCTGCTCGCGGTATGCATTCATGTAGCACAGATGTAGACAGGAGGCACACGCACAACAAAGTAACAGACCTTCAAAAACAAAGACAAAACAAACAAAAAAAAGGGACATTCCGGGCATGCTCGTGAGCACGGAGCAGACACTTGCACACAGCAACAACAGGGAGAACCCAAGGAAAAGAAGGAAAAACAATTGCGTTTGTGACAGGGACGCAAACCTTGCGCACTTAATTGACCTTGCAGCTCTCTTAAGGTCCAGTGCCTAAAGCCTCTTCCGCTCAGTTCATGCAAAGAAGATTCGATGGGTCATGGTGGTGAGGATGGGAGGAGGGGGGGGGGGGGGGGGGGGTAGCACTCTTAGAGGTGCCGTTGACTCAGCTGTTGTTTAGCTTCATACTGGAGCTGTTTTTTTTTTTCTCCATTTGCCAAAGATGTTTCCTTCCGGTACTTTGCCAAATGT
>CM065729.1:44370431-44390431 GCA_033310375.1 Conus canariensis | reverse complement strand
CTGTTAAAAAAAAAAATAAATAGGCAAAAACATATACACACAGCACTTTCCCCGAAGTTGGAGTATACCTGCCTTAATAGCGGAATTAAAAAAAAAAAAAAAAAAAAACCGGTCATACTCGCAAAACTCCACTCCCTTTGTTGGGTAGATGGGATCAATCCTTGCCTGTCTATACAGGGAGTGTCCGCAGGAGTATCAGCCTGCGTACGCAGAAAGAAAGGGAAAAAGTACATGGAATTTCAAATGTGTGCCGGCGCATGCCCCGCTCCAGATATGAGCTCACTTGCAACCCCACCTCCACGTTGTATGTGACAGAAAAACAACAACAATAACAGCAACACTGTCTTTGGGGACTTCCATTATTTACGTGAATCTGTGATTCGGAATAATTCTTCAGCGCGGTGACAGCCCTGACATGGCCCTTTGCGGTCGGCTGGGCGATATGCAACATTGCCTTACCTTGTTGCGGAATTCAGCGATGACGACGACGCCCGAGCTTACCTTACTGGACAAAAGTTGAGAGTGACATCCCTTGATGAGTAACGTCAAGGACCGTTAAGTTTTGCTGAAATCATTTGTGGCAGCTTGCCTGTCTTCGAAGCAATGATATTGCCGTACAAAGAGGATTCCAAAAGTAGGTGACTAAGATTGAAAATGATTCCTAGAATACTGCAATAGGAAATTGCCCTAAGTACGCTTAATCAGGAAATTGTCCTCTATAATATGTTAAAACAGGAAATTATTCATACTGTATTAAGATAGGAAATTACCTTGAGCAGACTGAAACGGATTGTTCCGTAGTCTACTAAAACTGGAAATATTGAAATAGGAAATTGCTTCAGTAGAAAGTCATCCAACCATAGGCCTCCAAGACAGGACTCAGCACATGGTACACTAAACACACACGTACGCACGCACGCAGTCGCACGCACGTACACACACACACACACACACACACACACACACACACACACACACACACACACACACCCACACACCACACTATATATATATATATATATATATATCCTCTCTCTCTCTTTCTCACAAACATACACACACGCACACACACACACACACACACACACACACACACACACACACACACACACACACAGCGGGCGCGCACGCCCGCACACAGACACAGACACAGACACACACACACACACACACACACACACCACACACACACACACACACACACACACACACAAGCAAACAAACAAACGAACCCTCCAACCACCCTGCAGTTATATTACTGACTGTTGACTTCTTGACGCTCGTGCGCTCGTATTCTCCCACTTCTCCTGTCCTCTCCTCTCCGTACTCACTAACCTTGTTTTGTTTACCTGGAAGTCCGGCGGTGGGCGGGCCCTGCCACGTTGAGCCGACCTTTGGGCGGTTGCGTCTGATCTTGGATCAGGTCCAGCTGAAGACTTGCGCTGGGTGTCGGCCCCCTTTGATGTGGGATAAGCCCAGCCGTTGGTTAGGGACTTATCACTAGCGTGTGGCAATTAGAGACTTTTCCGGCTTGTGGCGGGGTCCTTTTATGGGGATGCAAGGCGCGACCTAATTCCCTCCACCTCTTTAGTAAGGAACGCCAGCAGGACAGGCATCAGCTTTGTGTGTGTGTGTGTGTGTGTGTGTGTGTGTGTGTGTGTGTGTGTGTGGCTTGTGTGTGTGTGTGGGGCGGGGGTGGGGTGGGGGCGGTGTTGGGGGTATGTGTCTGTGCATCGCGCGCGTGTGTGTACATATGTGGTGTGTGTGTGTGTGTGTGTGTGTGTGCACGCGTGCGTGCATGTGTGTGTGTGTGTGTGTGTGTGGTGTGTGTGTGTTTGTGTGTGCGCGCGCGCGTGCGTGCGCGTGTGGATGACATGTGTGTATGTGTGCGTGCGTGCGCGCGCGGATGCATGTATGTGTGTATGTGTGTGGTGTGTGTGTTGTGTGTGTGTGTGTTGTGTATGTGTGTGCGTGCGTGCCGCGCGGAGCATGTGTGTGTGTGGTGTGTGTGTTGTGTGTGTGTGTGTGTGTGTGTGCGTGCGCGCGCAGATGCATGCATGTGTGTTGTGGTGTGTGTGGTGTGTGTGTGCGCGCGCGCATGCGTTCACACGCGCACCTAGTGGACAGTTGGCATTTTCAAGTGAGACTGTTAATACAAGCCGTTTCTGAAGATTTTACAAGTTTGAGCTAAGAATGATGTGGCAAAGGTAGGGGAATCGAATGCAAGACGTAAAATGACGCTCGAAAAACGCACTTTGGAGTAGAGATGGATTAAATTAGCAGTGGGAGAGGAAAAAAACAACAAACTCTGATGACCAAGAATGGCGTCATAACGAGAGTGACACAAATCTTCCATGATAGAGGAATACGGAGAAAATGATATTGAAAAAAAAAAAAAAAAAAAAAAAAACCTGTTCACGACGAAGGAATGACGTGGAAAACATATATTGGATGACAGAGGAATGGCCCAAAATTGCAGTGTGTTCAAAAAAAAAAAAAAAAAAGGAATGACGTAAAAAATTCCGGAGAAAACAACAGCAGGAGAGACACGTCATGAAACAAGAATGATCTAAAAGAAGAAGAAGAAACAGATCTGATGAGAGAGGAATGACATGAAATGTAACTTTAAAAAAAAAAAAAAAAAAAAAAAAAAAATCTTTTGAAGACGTAGGAACGGCGTGAACATTCCACAGAAGAGAAATGAATATCTTCGCCATTGTCAGCAGAAGAGCCAGGTTTAGACGGCGATCACACGCTTCTTGCTTCGCACAAAGTATATCTTCTTTAGCCCCCTAAGGGTTTTTTTTTTCCACCGTGATATTTACCCAGCAATACCCGCCTTGCGTTCATCCGAGTAATCAAAATATACTCGCGGGTTTACGCTGCGTGGATCAAAATGCGTTTCGACAGCTGTAAATTTATTTTGCGAAACTGGGTCTGGTTTTTGTTTGGGGCGGGAGAGAGGGAAGGGGAGGGGGTGGGGGGGGGGGGGGAGGAGGAGGGGGACTGTTTTGTTGTCGTTTTTCTAAACACCGGTCAGTGTTTTGATGGAACAGTTGTTAGACATGAGAGCTAGGTCGGCAGCTGGATTTGAGAGGTATTAATGTATCTTCCCATCGACCAGGTCTCTTTGACGTCGGGGTTCTTCGGTTTGCAACCGACTGTGCTCTCTCTCTCTCTCTCTCTCTCTCTCTCTCTCTCTCTCTCTCTCACCTCACCATCTACCTCACACACACACACACACACACACACACACACACGCACGCATGCACGTGCACACGCACGTGCACTACACACACACACACAACACTGGTTGTGTGTGTGTGTGTGTGTGTGTGTGTGTGTGTGGGAATGACTGACTTGTTTCTTAAAATTTGCAAACTTAACAGGTTCACTCTCAATAAAGAATACTCTCTCTGTCTCTGTCTGTCTGTCTGTCTGTCTGTCTGTCTGTCTCTCTCTCTCTCTCTCTCTCTCCTCTCTCTCTCTCTCTCTCTCTCTCTCTCTCTCTCTCAAGCCACCCCTTTCAGCGCACTCTTAGTTTTCTTCTCATTCATCCCATCCGATTCTCGCTGTTAACATCGCTAAACAACGACTGCCTTGGCCAGTGACTGACACCGCTGTGAAATGTTGCCAGGCTTCTCACGGCCGCTTTGGCTTCACACGTCCCCCCCCCAATCCTTTTTAGTTCTCTGCAAAGTCTTGTAGGTCTTACTCTGCAATTGCAAGCACACTCCAAAAATACTTAAAAAAAAAAAAAAAAATCAGTATAACATGCAGTCTTCTAGATGTTACTCTGCAATTGCAAGCACATTTCAAAAATACTTTTAAAAAAGCAATAAAACTTTCAGTCTTATAGGCCTTACTCTGCAATTGCAAACACACTCCAAAAATACTTTAAAAAATCAATATAACTTTCAGTCTTATTGGTGTTACTCTGCAATTGTAAGCAAATTCCAAAAAATACTTTAAAAAATCAATATAACTTTCAGTCTTATGGGTCTTACTCTGCAATTGCAAGCACATTTCAAAAATACTTTAAAAAAATGAATATAACTTTCAGTCTCATAGGTCTTACTCTGCAATCGCAAGCACACTCCAAAATACTTAAAATAAAAAAAAAAATGAATATAACTTTCAGTCCTTTAGGTCCACTCAGCAATTGCAAGCACATTCCAAGCAGACTAAAAAATCAAATTTTGAATGTAATTAATAGCGCCTCACAGAAAAACAAAAACACTTAGGCAAACGAATCACAAGACAAAAAAAACGACGCGTTTCGAGCTCTTAGGCCTTCTTCTTTAAAAGAAATCAACATAAACTTTCGGGTACAATTTTGTCTTGTTGCTCTATTATTACGATCACGCTTCCTTGCGTGACAGTCGATCCCAGGTGAGTTGGGCAGACAGGGATCTCCACGTGCCCTTGTCTTCGGTCATGCGCCACAGCGCAGAGGTGTTTTAAGCAGACCAGCTCGCCTTGGCTTAAGGCTGTATCAGACCAATTGACATAGGCTAGAACACCAAGGCTACATCAAAATGTTGTTATGCTCTTCACAGTTATGCGGGGATTGCCTTCAGTCGTGACAAGCTCCTAGCATAACATTATCAGTCTCCAAAATCCCTCGAAGTCGGAGTGTGGCTGCCCACGTGGCAGGGTAATCAAAAACGGTCACACACGTAATGTTCTCATCCCTAGCTGATGCATTTGTACCATAGTGTTCGAGTACTTCGGCTATTCGGATGATCCCTGGAGTCCTTTAGCCAGGGTACGACAACAACAACAAGCAGACCAGTCCATGTTGCTCTTTATAAGCGTATTAACATTCAGTCCAAATCCCCAGTGCTTTTTTGTCTCCTAGTCTCAGAACTGGCTCTTCTCTCAACTCCTGTACCCTTCTGAAGTATCGCTAGCCGTCTTGTTCACCATCCGAGCATCGCTAAACAGACCCTTTGCATTTAACTAAAGTATCGTCAGCTTTCTTGTTCACCATCCGAGCATCGCTAAACAGACCCTTTGCATTTAACTAAAAGTATCGTCAGCTTTCTTGTTCACCATCCGAGCGTCGCTAAACAGCCCCTTTGCATTTAACTAAACTATCGACAGCCCTCTTCTTTACCATCCCAGCGTCGCTAAACAGTCCCTTTGCATTTAACTAAACTATCGACAGCCCTCTTCTTTACCATCCGAGCGTCGCTAAACAGTCCCTTTGCATTTAACTGAAGTATCGTCAGCCCTCTTGTTCACCATCCGAGCGTCGCTAAACAGCCCTTTGCATTAACTAAACTTTGCATTAACTAAAGTATCGTCACCTTCTTGTTCACCATCCGAGCGTCGCTAAACAGCCCCTTTGCATTTAACTAAACTTTGCATTTAACTAAAAGTATCGTCAGCCTTCTTGTTCACCATCCGAGCGTCGCTAAACAGTCCCTTTGCATTTAACTAAACTTTGCATTTAACTAAAAGTATCGTCAGCCTTCTTGTTCACCATCCGAGCGTCGCTAAACAGCCCCTTTGTATTTAACTAAACTTTGCATTTAACTAAAAGTATCGTCAGCCTTCTTGTTCACCATCCGAGCGTCGCTAAACAGTCCCTTTGCATTTAACTAAACTTTGCATTTAACTAAAGTATCGTCAGCCCTCTTCTTCACCATCCGAGCGTCGCTAAACATTCCTTTGCATGACGTATTCTAAGTTTCTGTGCTAGCCATGGTTGTTGACCACCACCCGAACTGACCTCACAGTAGGGCAGGATCTTCTGTGAAGGGTTGTCTGATAACGGTTTGACAACGATGACTCCCCAGGGACTGCTGGAAATCAGACTGCAGTAGAAAGCCTACCCGGGTGTGGCTATGCGAGGGAGAACAGGAATGCACGGAATGGCACGGAATAATGCCCAGAGGGTGGGAAGGGAGGGAGAGGGGGTGGGAGGAAGGGGAGGGGTAGGGGAGGGGCAGATCACCATTCAGATACAAGTTTGACAGAGCACAACGCTCGACATGCCTGTCTCCAAAATAAACTGCACTTCTTTTAATTTAAAAGCAACGTTCTCGGCGTTAGGAATTCGGAGAGTGCTGTCCGCAAACAGCCCCGGCCATTCAGACAGCGCCAAACCAAACAGTGCGCAAATGGCTGGCTGCAGGTTCATTCTGTGCAGGGGGACCCGCAGACTGGTTCACCCCCCTTCCGCCTCCACCCCCCCCCCCCACCCCCCCTCCCTCCGAGTTCACGCTTCGCTGGTGTCTCTCTCACATCAGTGTCTGGTCACTGGGCGTAGCGTTTGCTTGCTCATTCAGCCGTTCCCTCCTCATCTCCCTGTCTGTCCTGAAAGCAAAACCTGCACAACTTTCTCGGTCGATTAGCCCACGAAGGCTTTGAGAAATCCTCGCGGACGCCTTGCTTCACGTCGTACTGGTGAATATTGGGATCACCTGTGTTGTGCGCGTCTGGTGTGTGGTGTGTGTGTGTGTGTGTGTGTGTGTATGTGTGTGTGGTGTGTGGGTGTGTGTGTGTGTTGTGTGTGCGGCGCGCGCGCGCGCGTGTACGTGTATGTATGTATGGATGGATGGATGTGTGTGTATGTGTGTGCGTGCATGTGTGTGTGAGACAAGACAAGACAAAATTCTTTATTTACGAGGATAATAGATAAGCACTGACGTGCTTTTTTACATCCAGTCCTCGCCCTGAGTAGGGACTACAACATGCAGTGAAATCAATTAATGTAAGAAAGCAAAGAAGCAAACAAAGCGGTCATGTAATCATAGAGGAACATCAAATGAAAATAGAAGAGAAATGAAAACAAAACAAACAAAAAAAGAATAATAATAAACAAAAAAGAAATAATAATAAAATAAAATAAAAAATAAAAATGAGAATAACAATAATGAAGAGGAAGGAGAGAGTGGGGGTAGGGAGTGAGGTGGGCTGGGGGAACATATGTAAATTATGTACTACAACGTACAAGATTGGCATGTATGAAAACAGACAGTGAAGTGAATATGACAAAGTATGTACATATTTTTGAACACACACACACGCACGCTCGCACGCAAAGAGAGAGAGAGAGAGAGAGAGAGAGAGAGAGAGAGAGAGAGAGAGAGAGAGAGAGCAAGGCACAACATGTAATCATTTTTCGAAGACATAAAAATACGTAGAAGGTATTAAGCAAAGTGAGATGAAATTCGTTGGGGGGGGGGGGGGGGGGGGGGGGGGGGGGGGGGGGGAGCAAAAAAAAAAAAAAGAAAGGAGAGAGGAGAGGAGAGGGGGGAGTGCTTGTGTGTGTGTGGTGTGTGTGTGTGTGTGTGGGGGTGAGAGAGAGAGAGAGAGAGAGAGAGAGAGAGAGAGAGAGAGAGGCTTTTAAGTCTTCGATAATTTTTGACCGTCAGCTGTGATTCCTTGTGTCGACCCTTTTAGAGGAGATTGTTTAAATGAACACACACACACACCACCACACACACACACACACACACACACACACGCACACACACACACACACACACACACACACACACACACCACTCACTCACTCACTCACACACACACACACACACACACACACACACACACACACACACACACTAATCTTTTCAAGTTTCCTTCAAAAAGAACTCTAACACAGTTAATACAAATCATGCTCAGCTGAAGTCACTTCATTGAAGAAGAAGACTCGCAGTGTCCATGTGAAACAGTAATGCATTATGAGGAGACAGGTTCATGTAGGTCTGTGGGCTCTCTGGTTTTCGTACAGAATTGATCCAAACTCTCTCTCTCTCTCTCTCTCTCTCTCTTCTCTCTCTCTCTCTCTCTCTCTCCTCTCATATATTCACACACACAGACACACCAGACACAACACAGACACACACACACACACACACACACACACACACACACACCACACGCTCGTGCGCGCGCGCGCGCACAAGAGAGAGAGAGAGAGAGAGAGAGAGAGAGAGAGAGAGAGAGAATTTGTTCAAGAACATTTCCCCTAGTAGTGACGTGGGTACAATGTATCAAATAAGCGCGCACTTTTAATGCGTAGGGGAACTGTACACAAAGGCATGGCTACTAAGTTTATTTGGTAATTACAGAATACTACTATAGTGTACACACACACACACACACACACACACACACACACACACACACACACACACACACACACACACGCACGCACACACACACTCACGCATGAAACACCACACACACACACACACACACACACACACACACACAACGAAGAGAGAGAGAGAGAGAGAGAGAGAGAGAGAGAGAGAGAGAGAGAGAGAGAAAACAACATTCAAAGAGGGGTACGCACATGTGCGTGTGTGTATATGTATATGCGCGCGTGTGTGCACACATTCGCAGATACCCCACATAATCAGCATCCTCGCACGTGAAACGCAATACACAGGTCAGGAGTGTAGCGAAAACAGGACCCGACATGGTTTGTTTTCCTTCCCTTTTCCCTTTCACACCCACACCCCTCTCCCCAGAGCCGAGACTTGGCCCTCCGCACCCCTTCCCCTCCGTCTAAATTCGCTTCGTCAGCTACAGCGGTACGTACGTACACCTTCTGTCAGAATTGCACGCCAATTAGGTCACCCGCATCTTCTGTTCATACCGTCGGTGACTCGGAATATCCGGTAGACATGCAGACTCTGGGTGCTGATGCCCACTTTCTCTGTGTCTGATGGCACCGATATTACGGCAGACATGCAGACTTGGGGTTGGGGACCCAAACTTGTTATGCCTGATGATAATAGTGGTATATGCTAAATCCACATATTTGCGTCTGGTAAACCCAGTTTCTTTGTGGCTAACGCCAAGGAGATGTAGAGATTGAACGTTTTGGAAACCAGCTGCCCAGTGTCTGTGGAGGAATAGCATTCTCTGGGTGTCCAGCATCCCAGTGTCCGATGCAGTCGGCAGAACACACGTGGACAGACGACCAGCATCTCTAACGGCCCTGGTAGGATATAAATGCTAATACGAATATGATGATAACACGCTGGCAAACCTGTGGTCATTAAGAACGCAACCCATGCACCATCAACAACAATTTTTATTATGGGAACGCAGAGTTGTTATTATTTTTTTTTTACGAAGGGAAGCGGCTGGTATGGCTATTTTCTGTCCAATGTTTATGGTCACTTCGCCACGTGACATTCAAACTCCACACAGCACTACTTTTTAATCGTCTGTTAAGAAGAATGACGATTTCTCGATTATGAGGTAAATCATAACGGTTAAGTGGCAATTTCCTGTTTACATTTGTACACGTAACAACACTTTCATGTAGGTGTTAATGTCCATCCTTTATCAGTGCACAAGTTCAGACCTAGGCCCAGTTGTTTTGACGAAGAACTGCTTTTTTTTTTTTAATTGGGTATTAAAACGCGTCTAGATATCAGCCACCGTGGTGTTGCGGTCAATGTCTGGGGTCGTAAAGTCGTGGGTCAGGGTTCCCTCCAGAATCATTCTTTCATTCTTCGGCCCCGTGTTGCCCCGACCCAGAGTTGTGTGTGTGCTGTGGGTTCACATTGGAAGCCTGGAACTACACAATCAAGTTTCATCTACTCGTATAGTGGTCGTTTCTGAGAGCGCTGCTCACATCTTTTTTCCTGCTATCATAGCACGTGTGTGTTTGAGGGCTGGTTGATGCCAGGATATGTTATGAAAGGGAGCGTAGGTTATTGTTTTTATAGAATTCTCAGAGCAGAATGCAAATCCACAGCATGATGTCCGCCACCTTCACCCTCACTGATTACGATGAAACAAATTTTTCAAATTCTCCGGTGAGAGGCGCTTACTCTCAGTGGCTGTGCGACTTTGCCATCAGCAGGGAACTTGGTAGGTGGTGTCCTGCCTCTGCTGGCTTAGAACAGACATCACTGAACGTCACGAAAGTGACTCAAGACCAGTGCAGTGGTTTCTCTGGTGGGTTGCCTCATGTCGACCTAATGTTCACTGCTCCCTGTGGACTGTCGGTGCCGGTGCTGTGACAGCACAAACCTGGATGTGGCTTGGTAACGGGGAGCCGGAATGAGAGCATGAGAGTGACGCCAGTGGAAGAGCACGGAGATTGAACAGCGAGCATTAAAATAGTTTTAGACTGCTGCTCCGCCAGGCCTTAGTGCATATCATGTGACATATCTTACGTACGTCAAAATGTGTAGTATAGTATGGAGATGTTGTATGTATACCATCTGCAACGGCCTACGCACGCGTGGCATGTCATGCTTTAAAGGGTTGAGTGAAGATGAATTCTTTTCCCGTGAGCCAAGCACCTGTGCACTAAATGTCTGTTGTAACGCTGGGGTTTGTAGATGAATGAAAGATCTTTCCCTGTATACTAAGATCGCAAAACAAAAGTTTGAAAATAAAGAGGGGGGAAGCCTCTCCCCCTGTCCCAACACACACACACACACACACACACACACACACACACACACACACACACACACACACACACACACACACACACACACACACGCTCACGCACGCACGCCACCACACACACACACCCAAAACACACACACACACACACCACACACACAACACACCACACACACACACACATGTACTCGAGGGGGAAAATAAGCAATACAAAACTGCCGTGAAAGACACCAACATTAAAGTAGAAATGATATGATGCATGGCATGCCCAGCGAACAACCACTACATCACTCTCACTTTTTGTGAAATCGCCCGCGCAAATCTGACCTTCGAGGTTAGCTCGGCTGTAAAACAAACAATATGGCCATAGCATGTGAGTCGACCTTACATCACGTCTCTCTTCCCTTTGCTTTCCAGCCGAACACCTCCAAACTTTTGACCCCCACCCCCCAAATAAAAAAAACCCAGCGCATCACCCCGCCTCCCCCAATCTCTCCCTTTACCTTCCCTCCTCCTCCTGCCTCCTCCTTCTACCCCACCCCCACCCCCTCCCAGCCTGTTGCATCACCTACCTTCTTTCATATTTGTTTCTCCACTTTCTCCCACCCCACCCCACCCCCCTTCCCTTTCCCTACAACTCCCCCCCCTCCCCTCCCCCCGGTCTCCCCCTCCCCCTCCCTTCCCCTCTTTCCACACAGCTGAACTGCTGGCTGTTCGGTCAGGTTGTGTGGTATGGTAGACAGAGAGAGAGGACAGGCGAAAGTGCAGTGCTAATGACCTGACAGTAGAAGCAGGTGTTAGACATGGTGGAAGGGGGGGGGGGGGAGTAGAGTTTAGGTGGTGGTGGTGGGGGTGGGATGAGGATGCTGTGTGACTGGATGGGGGGGGTTGGTTGTAGGTTAGGTGTTGGTGAGTGGATGGGGTGTGGAACGTGTGAATGTGATGGGGGGATGAGTTAGTGCGAGTGGAGAGAGAGGAGGTGTGAAGAGAGAGAAGAGAGAGAGAGAGAGAGAGAGAGAGAGAGAGAGAAGAGGCGGGAGGAAATAGGTGGGGGGGGGGGAGGGAGGGTGGAGGGGAGGGGTGGGGGGGAGAAGGGGTCACGTCTGTCGTTTGTCACCATGATGTTTGACAGGCTTTGAACTGTACCGGCTAATCACCGTCGTCCACCATGTTGTGGTAGTAGTGGTGGTGGTGGCGATGGTTAGTGGTGGTGAGCCTGGCCTTGCCCGTGTATCTGTGGTGTCTGTCTCTGGGTGTTTGTCTCACTGGCAGCCTCTGTTTTAACTCGTTCTGTCTCTGTCTGTCTGGCTCTCTCTCTCTCTGCGCGCGCGCTGCGTGTGTGTGTGTGTGTGTGCGCGCGCGCGCACATGCATGCTTGCGTGCATGCGTTCGTGGTGTGTGTTGTCGCGCGCGCGCGCGTGTGTATGTGTGGTGTACTGGTTGTGGTGATGGTAGTGGTGGTGATGTGTGTTTGTGTGGGCGTACCTTTGGCATGGAAATCTAATCTACCTTCCCCTCTTCTTCGCTCCCGATTTTCCCTTTGCTAGACTTTTTTCTTTCCCAAATCCTTGTTCCTCACCAGTAACGTAGGAACACCAAAGAATCACAAGTCACCGCGTATCTGCCGCTAACCTTGCATTGAACCGAAACTCCTAAGACAAAATTAATCATCTCCTACACATGAGGAACACACACACGCGCGCACACACACAAAGAAAAGAAAGAAGGGACAAAACAACTACCCCCCCCCCCCCCCCCCCCAGTCAAGCAAGGCGATTCTCATCTATGCGAACGGTACTGTTACCACATGACCTCTCCAGCAAACCCAGCTGTAACCTATTCGCTTCTGTTACCTTCAGCGAAATGCTATGCGTCCACAACTGTGAAATTACCTTCAAGAATTAACAACTGAGAATGAATAATTGTCTTTGATGTGATTAATTTTCGTGGAAGATCAAAGCCAGTTCACTCAGCAGCAACACCACCGCTGAAGAAGACAGACGGAGGTCTGTCGAAAACTCCAAGTAAGTGCTATTCCTAGCTGAGTGACCTGTGTAAATCCGGTAGTCGTTAGATCACATTCTTTTTTTTTTTTTTCTTTTTTACCTATAATCGTTTTCATTTTATAGTATTCGTGTCTTATTTTATTTTTGAAAAATGGGAAGTAATTCTTTCAGTCTGTTCCTACAATTATTTCCCATGGCAGCAGTGTCACGTTGTTGTCGCTCATGCGTTAATTCAAAGGACATGAATCCAGAATCCCTATGAATGAAGTCCGTGAACGTTTGCGCTGTCTGGAGTGTCCTACCTAACTGATTATGTTGTTGGATGTTACTCTGTGTCAGTTTGCACTCATTTCCCGCGCTGTCTCACTGATGTTATCTCCATGCTGCTTCCACCGGCCCCATCGTACACAAGCAAGCACGCCTGTGTTGGGCCTGTCGCCACCTCATCACTGACAGATCGCAGAAAACAATCAGTTGTAGTCCGTCATGAGGGAAAGCCCCACCACAGGAGGAAGTGCCGTGCCGCTGAGTCTGTTCAGTGGTGTTCGGAAGTGCTTGTTCCTGATTCAGCATACGCAGGATACCTCCTACATACTGGCGATAATAATGGCTTTGTCTCGGAGCCAACGTGGTGGTCTCTTTGTTTCTGTCTGTGTCCTGTGTGTTCTCTCTCTCTCACTCTCTCTCTCTCTCTCTCTCTCCTTCTCTCTCTCTCTGTGCGTGTGTGTGTGTGTATGTGCTTGTACGTGCGTGCGTGCTTATGCGTGCGTGCGTGTGCGTGCGTGTGTGTGTGTGTGTGTGTGTGTGTGTGTGTGTGGTGTGTGCGTGTGTGCGTGCGTGCGTGCGTAGTGTGTGTGTGTGTGTGTGTGTGTGTGTGTGTGTGTGTGTGTGTGTGATATTCTGTTCGTGCGCGTGTGTGTTCAGAGATTCATGCCTAATATATATATATATATATATATATATATATATATATATATATATACGTGCGTCTTCATGTATACACGTGTAGAATCTCGACTATTCTCTGCAGTTTCCCACCCATATCCTGTCTGCCCCTGCAGTGTCAATGATAAGCAAGACCTCAGTGGTCCGTCCCTACGTGGCACTAACCATTGTCGGACCTGCTTATTTTCTTTAAAGGTCAGGCGTCAAGATCGTGTCGTATGTAGTGGACCTCCCTCAGCTGGACCGCACGTGGCTATCTGTCTGACAGTACCACCTGCTTGACAGCTAAAAAGCTCCGATGATGGGGGACGAAACAAGAGTCATGCTCAGTCTAGTCCGAGCTCTTTATCTTGATGAAGCATGCTTTTGTTGTCTCGTTTTCTGTGACACCCCCCCCCCCCCAACCCCCCCCCCCCTTCCGTCCCCTTCCCCTCCCCTTCAGTGGCAGCATTCCCACGCCCCGCTCCTTCCGGTAACCATGCATACACAATGCCACACTCATCCTCTGTCTGAAACCACCGGCAGGGCTCATGCAGGGAGCCAGCAGTGTGAAGAGATTGGCAGGGCTCATGCAGGGAGCCAGCAGTATGAAGAGATTGGCAGGGCTCATGCAGGGAGCCAGCAGTGTGAAGAGATTGGCAGTGCTCATGCAGGGAGCCAGCAGTGTGAAGAGATTGGCAGTGCTCATGCAGGGAGCCAGCAGTGTGAAGAGATTGGCAGGGCTCATGCAGGGAGCCAGCAGTATGAAGAGATTGGCAGTGCTCATGCGGGGAGCCAGCAGTATGAAGAGATTGGCAGTGCTCATGCAGGGAGCCAGCAGTATGAAGAGATTGGCAGTGCTCATGCAGGGAGCCAGCAGTATGAAGTGATTTGAAGCCACTTGCCAGGGGAGACTGGGCACAGATACTAGTACGCATTACATCTTCGATAGGCATCGTTGAACTTTTTTGTGGATTCATGAAGAATAAAAAAAAAGAAGACCGCATTATTTCTTTTTTGTTTAAGAATGTTTGGCTCCCGGCTCATGTCTAATCTTGAGCCAATGTTCGTGATCGTCCAGGAGCTGTTCATGTGTGGCTTTGAATGCCATGGAGGTTCTGGCGTTTCGGTGGCATTTACAGAGAAAAAGAAAACATGTTCTGTGAGCAAACATTGGGTCCATGGTGCAGAGTTCGGAATGGGAAGGTTGTGGAGAAAGATGCCTGGAATTGAGAGAGAGAGAGAGAGAGAGAGAGAGAGAGAGAGAGAGAGAGAGAGAGAGAGAGAGAGAGAGAAGACTTGTTTGGTATCAGCAGGGAAGGTGAACGGAAAGACAAGAGAAGAAAGTGATCCTTTTTACTGGAAGAAAAAAGCTAATCCGCCACGGCTGCTCTTGCAGCAAATTTAAATACGCACTACACACACACACACACACACACACACACACACACACACACACACACACACACACACACACACACACACAAGCGCGTATACCACTATTCACTGCAAGCCTAGTTCCTAAAAATTGTAACCGGCTGGCACCATTTCGAAAAGCACCAACAAACATACACGAATACCTATACTACATTAGCGCTCGGTTTCCCGAAAATGTACATCACACGCTTAATAAAACAGACAGTGTTTCGTCTGACTGTCTTTTGCCTTTTTTTTTTTACCCCCAGTCTTATCTTCTGTGCCATCTGCGTCAGGCCCTCTCCCTCTTCCTCTACACAGCCACACTCAAGTCGATCATGTTGTAGTCCTAAGCTGAACAGTCTGATCGTGTTGTAGCCCTAAGCTGAACAGTCTGATCGTGTTGTAGTCCTAAGCTGAACAGTCTCATCATGTTATAGTCCTAAGCTGAACAGTCTGATCATGTTGTATAGTCCTAAGCTGAACAGTCTGATCGTGTTGTAGTCCTAAGCTGAACAGTCTCATCATGTTGTAGACCTAAGCTGAACAGTCTCATCATGTTGTAGTCCTAAGCTGAACAGTCTCATCATGTTGTAGTCCTAAGCTGAACAGTCTGGTCCTGTTGTAGTCCTAAGCTGAACAGTCTTCAAGGTCTTCTGATAGTTACCAAAGACAGGTCATCAGGCAGTTCTCTTGTCAGTAAACCAGAGGCAAAGCCGTTCTCTCTGTGACGGGGATTTGGAGAGAAGGATTGGTGAATACGCTGTGTAAAGAGGGCGTTTCGAGTTTGTTTGTTTTTTTGAAGAAGAGAAGCGTTCGCTGCTTCTTTGATTTCAGTGTGCGGGAGATCTTGATCCCTGCGTACAAAAGAAACCTTTCATTTCTTATCGTTATTCTCATTACCAACAGATCTCATGGGTGAAGCGACAGACAGAACAACGACGCTGCTGTTTTCTGAGTGTTCACCACGAGTGTTTCAGTAGGCAAAGGGGATGGGTTGTTTTTTTGGTTTTTTTTTTGTTGGTTTTTTTTTTTTTGGCGTTGGCGGAGCCCATCTCCTCTCCTGGCGCTTGCTGGGTAGTGTTGGGTTTCTGTAAACCCGCCAAGCCCTGACATCCGAGAACAGGATGTTCAAAGTGCGTAATCTCGTCTGCATGTGGTTAAATCCCTTCCCCATAAGAAGTGGAGTTAGAAAAAAAAAAAAAAGCTGGTCTCTAACCCGTTGATGTTGGAGGTTAGAAATCATCTCTTTTATCAAAATGAATTAAAAAGGTCCTACCATTGCTGCCAACTTGGAAAATCTAAACAAAGTCCTCATAAGAAGAGAGAAAGAAAGAAAACATCGTTCGAGACAAAGTGAATATTAAGCCCTGGAAGAAGATGGTTCATTTTCCTCCTTTCTACTTCCACCCTAGGTCTTTGTCCTTCTCTTGTCTCTCCCCTACCCCTTTAATCCTCTATTCACCAGTTTCCACCCCGTCTCTTAACTTCTCTGTCTCTGTGTCTGTTTCACAGACTGACGTGGTCTGGGTATAAAACTGAGTAAACTGCGAGAGAAGTGGCTGGAAAACGCCTCCCCTGTCTGCGAGCAGCCCAAGGGTGCCGATAAACCTGTCTTTGAATGCTGGTCGGGAACTCCGTTTATATGCGATAACTGTCTGTGAACACTCTTTGGGATCCGAGTTTATCAGCACATAAATCTTTGAATGCTGTCAATGTCATCAGTTTTGTTCGTGGTTGCTCCGTTCGTCTCTCTCTCTCTGTGTCTGTCTCTGTCTGCCTGTCTGTGTCTTTCTCTCTCTCTTTCTCTCTCTCTCTCTCTCTCTCTCTCTCTCTCTCTCTCTCTCTCTCTCTCCTCTCTCTCTCTCTCTCTCTGTTGTGGTTTTTCCTGTCTCTCTCTGTTCTTTTCTCTCTCTGTCTATACGTCTGTCAGTCTATCTGTCTCACCCGCTCTGTCTGTTTCTCTCTGTCTCCACCTCCGTCGCGGCTTCTGTCTGTCTGTCTGTTTCTCTGTCTCTTTGTCTGTCTGTCTGTCTGTTTTCTCTGTCTCTTTGTCTGTCTGTCTCTCTCTCTCACTGTCTGTCTGTCTGTCTATCTGTCTCTCTCTCTCTCTCTCTCTCTCTCTCTCTCTCTCTCTCTCTGCGTCTGTCTCTGTGTCTCTTTGTCTATCTGTCTCACTGTCTGTCTGTCTCTCTCTGTCTGTTTGTCTGTCTGTCTGTCTGTCTCACTGTCTGTCTGTCTGTCTGTCCGTCTGTCTGTCTCTCTCTCTCTCCCTCTTCTCGTGTCCTATTACAACAACAGCAAGAGGAGGAAAAGGAGTGTGTAACAGCTGAAGAGCATGGCAAACGGCCAGGAATGTGGCGGCCACCACACCGTCTCACACCCCCCCCCATCCCCCCCCCACCCCCCCCCCCCCCCCCCCCCCCACCCACCCACCCCCCCCACCTACCTCCACTCTGCTCCACACTTCTCTCTCCCACCAACCAACCAACCAACCCAGCGTTATTTTGTCTTCGGATTCTCTGCCCATGTCATACCTGCATCGCCTTAATGCTTGACTGCACGCCATGGACAACACCACCACGACACAAAGTCTCCGGAACAGTCATACATCATTACTGGTAATACTCTCTCTATCAGGGCCGTGTAGTGGAACAAAATCGCAGGAAGCATTCCAGACACGCTCCGACCGGAAGAAAGTATGGACACTACTACTACAACTACTAACACGCTTATCATCACTCTAGCATGGATAGGAAATCCTAGAAAGAATTCCGGAGCAAAAGCTAAAAAAGGTACGGACACTTCGCAAACACATGCACGATTATCACGCTTGCATTGTGGAAGTAATAGCCGGCTTAGAAGTAAGTAATAATGTATGAAAGGCACTTATGATGGCGTCTCCCGGAACCATCGTGGAAGTGGTTTTTTACCCTGGGTGTTCCAAAGATTAAGAGCAGGAAGGATCGGTATCTTGCTTTACTTTCTCACTGTTCGCCTTTGTTGAAGGGGTTTGGGCCTATACTGACTTAAACATTTGTTTCTCATTCTCATTTCCAAATTCGCCTTTGTCGAAGGGGCTGTGGTCTATACTGACTAAAACATTTTGTCGAAGGGGCTGTGGTCTATACTGACTTAAACATTTGTTTCTCATTCTCATTTCCATATTCGCCTTTGTCGAAGGGGTTGTGGCCCGTACTGACTAAAACATTTGTTTTTCATTCTCATTCCCATGTTCGCCTTTGTCGGAGTTCCTTCGCTCGCGCAGGTAGCTATACCACTTCCGAATGAGGGAACTGTTCAGTTGTATGGGCTGCCCGTTACGGTCAGCATATATACCAGTGTCTTCTTTGGCGCCATTCAGCGAGAGCAGCCTGACGCCTGCACATAGCCTGTGTCCGCGAACGAACCACCGTGTGCGTGTTTCGAACTTGACATCTTGACGCCATCAGCTGTAAAGCGTGATGAACAGCCAGCCAGTCAGAACACACGAGACAGACGCAGAGCCAATCAGATCAACAGTTTCATTCAATGAGCGCAATGGGACTCCAGCCGGCGAAAAGCGAAGATATCGATCCTGTCCTGTCTACATGATTGGCTTTTCCAGTTTTGCTTAAGTCAGCGAAAAAAAAGTTGCACGCACACACACACACACACACACACACACACACACACACACACACACACACACACACACAAACGCGCGCGCGCGCGTTGCACACACACACACACACACACACACACACACACACACACACACACACACACACACACACACACTCACACACACACGGGCCCATGCCCATGCTCCCTAACAAACACACGGGTGCATTCACCACACACACACACACACACACACACACACACACACACACACACACACACACACACACACACTGATAATAATGGCATAGCCAATGTTAGACAGGTAACCAAGGTCTGACATACGCGTTGGGCTAATGCGTAGGTCAGACAACTGCTAAGTCGTCGCCACGAGACCCTCTTCTTATATTCTCTCGTCTTGGTCATTAATTCATTTATCCATCAGCTTAAAATCATGCGCAGTGTTGTCTTAAAACTTAGCCGACGTGGTGTAGCGTATATGGACTGGTCCGCACGCAGTGACACCTTAATGAAACTGAAACTGAGTCAGCCGGGAGTTGTTACACAGTGCGTCATGCTGGAACGCAAAGAATGCCTGCAGCACACAGTGTCGTGCATTTCACGTGTGACATGCTCTTTTACACCGTACATATTTCAACGCTGTTTTGTGCATGTTCGTATTTCACAAGTGGGAAAGTTAACAGTCTGTCGCAATCTTGATAAGCACTCGTCGCTTTGAAAGTTAGCAGCATTCGGCGAATTGCGAAGCGCTGTATATCATGATATATATACGTAAAAGAGACAGAGTTACAAACCAAAAAGACCCTAGTCATGATTCCTCTTCTTTCCGTTCAAGACTAACCTCCTCTTCGATAAAGCAACATACTGAATGTTGTCTATGAAGGTTGAAGGTCAGAAAGGAATTTTTGTTTTTAAATATAATGTTGATGGATGAAAATGAGGATGATGAAGATGATGCTACGGATTTCCATTTCGGTCTGAGACTGCATGACAGGGCTGTACTCTACGCTTGCCTTTCATAATATATCCCAGCGTCAACCAGGCCCGAGAGATACAGACACCTGCAGTGTTGGTCAGGAAATTTGAGCAACACTCTCAGAGACGCATCCATTAAGTGGATGAAACTCGACTGTGTGGTCCTCAGTCTTCCCACTGAGTCCGCAGCAAACTCAACTCTGGGTAGGAGCCGGTCGGGGCAGAAAAATCCCTACATGACTCTGATGGGAATCGAGAAAGGACTTCTTTAACTTCATATGCCCCGTTACACATGTTACAAGATTCTGCTTGTCACGTTCTCGTCTGTTTCTTGTTTGCTGTCGGCCCTTACGTGTTGATGATGATGATGATGATGATGATAGATGATGATGATGATGATGATAATAACAATAACACTAATAATAATAATGATGATGATAATGATGATACTAGTGATGACAATGATGATGAAGATAATGAGTGATGATGATAAATGAATGAATGAAAAATTAAATGGTTGGCATAATAATAATAATGATAAATTAAATGGTTGTCAATAATAATAATAATGATACTACTACTACTACTACTACTGCTACTGCTGCTGCTGCTGCTGCTGCTGCTGCTGCTACTACTACTACTACTACTACTACTACTACT
>CM065729.1:44352931-44355431 GCA_033310375.1 Conus canariensis | reverse complement strand
TGATGAAAAAAAAAGAGAGTGGTACAGCGGGACACCTATTATGTTTTAGTGGGGATCCGTAGTGTAGATCTTGGATAAAAGGCGGATCCTGGATCCGTTCGACCGTGGCGGAGGTCTGCGTTCTTCTGAGTGACCTTTTATTTTATTTGATTATTTTTGTGGAGTGTTTGTGTTGCTGTCCTGTCTACACCCCATGCTCCGTGATGATCTGGGCTCTAGTTCTTTGCATGTGACCATCAGCTGCGGCGGCCTCGTACGCTCCTTCCGCTTAGAGAATAATATATTATTTTATAGAGACCCGCCGAGTTTCCAGTCAGACGTTGGGAGTTCAGCTTGAATTTCTTTGCTGCGCCGGCTTAATCTGTTGTCGTTCTGAGAGAGAGGGAGAGAGAGAGAGAGGGGGGGGGGGGGGGAGGAGAGAGAGGAGAGAGAGAGAGAGAGAGAGAGAGAGAGAGAAGACGCGCGCGCACACACTACTGCAACACACTCTCACACACACACACACACTGTCTCTTTAGTTGCGCTGCAGCTGTACTTCTTTCTTCACATAAATAAATTGACACCTTTGTGGATAGAGTAGCGCCATCTAGCTCGATCCATAGCAGTTTGTTCCCATGTGTCAGGGTCGATGTTAAACGCTCTCATGGATGTCTTGAGAGTGTCTTTGAAGCGTTTCTTCTGGCCTCCACGGGAACGCTTTTCTTGTTGCAACTCACCGTAGAAGAGTCTCTTGGGTAGCCGGTGGTCTGGCATGCGAGCTACGTGACCTGCCCATCAAAGCTGAGACGGCACCAGGATTTTGTGGATGCTCCACAGGCCTGCTTGGTCGGGCACCTCTGTGTCTGGGATGTTGTCCTGCCATTTTATGTTTGACAGTCTTCTCAGGCAGGTTGTGTGGACGTGATTCAGCTTCTTGGCATGCCGTTGGTGCACTGTCCACGTTTCCCATATCGTACAGGAGTGTGGGGAGAACGACTGCTCTGTACGCATTCAGCTTGGTCTCGAGATTGATGCCTCTTCTATTCCAAACATTGGTGTGTGGTCTGCCATATAATGATGTTCTCAAGGGAAAAGTGCTGCTGTTTAATATCAATTTAATACAATTGGCATTCGTGAATGACTCAGTAACAGTTGCTCTTATGTTCACAATAAAAAGTCGTGATCATTCAGGAGCTGTACCTTTCCACCCTGACTGACTCATAGTAAACACCCATCTGTGTACACATACATGAATACATACACACATAAATACGTGTATACATTCATATACACCTACATATAAGCATATATATATATATATATGTGTGTGTGTATATATATATGTAAGAAATATTCAATTATAAACAAAGCTTGCTCTCTTAGATTGAAGAAATAGGGGGAGATAAGCATTCATAACGGCAGTGGTAGATAATTCCGCTTAACTAACAGTATATGCTTGAGTGGGTGAATGGGGAAAAAATAAAATAAATGCTTCTCAAAATGAGCCTTCAGCAAGCTTATAGTCTCCAAGAGGGAGACAATTTTCAATAGAAAGGAAACTCACCAACATATAACTCCTGGTCAGATACCGATATTTCGGAACCTGATTGTTTCTCCTCAGTGACCGCGGAAAGCGGTAACCTGACTCCTCTGCCTTTTCGGTTTTAAGAAGAATGCTATCCTAGAAAAGGCTGGTGTGCAATACCGTAGTATGTTTGTTGAGTTTTCAAAAAACCAACCAAAGGTGCCACCTAAGAAGCAAAAGGAAATCATGAAGGAACAAAACAAGCTACATTTTCTTGTGAAAAGTAGAAAATATAAAGGGATAACCTCTTAAGACACAAGTGCTGAGGGCAAGTTCTTGGAATGAATCCGCAAGGGACTAAAATACAATAAACTAATAAATTCCAAGGATAAGTACATATATATGTATGTATGTGCACACACACACACACACACACACACACACACACACACACACAACACACACACACACACACAAATACACACATATTTATATCGGACGTGAGAAGTAGTAAGATGGTGTAAGTTTGGTCACGCATCCCGCGGTCGCACATCTCTTTGCCCCAAACTCTAAATGCAAGGCACTGAGGAGAGGACGACAGACGACAGAGGATGACCCGGCCTGACCATCTCAGGAAGTGGACAGCCCTGGACCTCCCAGACTTTCTCCTTCATACAGAAGACATATCAAGGTGGAGACAGAGGTCAGCGTGAGTGTGTGTGTGTCGCCCATGTCCCCAGCTTCGGTCTGCTTGTTGCACCCAGGACAGTGTGGGGTAGTGAGGGAACTCTAACGGGGTCCAAGAGAAAGAAAGAAAGGGGTAAAGAAAGAAGGAAGGAAGGAAGAAAGAAAGAAAGAAAGAAAGAAGTAAAGAAAGAAAGAAGGAAGGAAGGAATGAAAGAAGGGAAAGAAAAGAAAGAAAGAAGGAAGGAAGGAAAGAAAGGAAAGAAATAAAGAAAGAAGGAAGAAGGAAGGAAGGAAAGAAGGGAAAGAAAG
>CM065729.1:44342931-44345431 GCA_033310375.1 Conus canariensis | reverse complement strand
AAGCTGTATTAATCTAAGTGAAAATATCTATCTGATCAATTTTCGTTATTTCACGGCTTTCGGCATCTGTCCTCCCCCCCCCCCCCCCTTCACCAGCTAACGCCGGCTCCTCTCTCTCTCTCTCTCTCTCTCTCTCTCTCTCTCTTTGTATGTGTGTGTGTGTGTGTGTGTGTGTGCGCGGCGCGCGCGCGCGCGGCGCGCGTGGTGTGTGTGTGACTGTGTGTGGCGCTGTATGTTTTGATCTGACATGGTATTACATATCGAAGGTCACTTTATATACTGTAGAGATCCTTTATTTTTAAGTGTATTGGTTAGTATCAAACCCAGAACTTTTACAATCAGTATGATTATCGTCATTATCATCATCATCATCATCATCATCATCATATCATATTCACCGTCATCATCAATAATCATAATAATAATGATAATAAGATGATAATGAAGTGAATATTAAAAAGAGATAATGACAATCACCTTTGACTAATAATAATGATAACAATAATCATAATAATAACAATAATTATAATAACTGCATAATACAACAAATGATAAAAATGATAGTAATAATGATGATGATAATGACGATGATGATAATAATAATAATAATAATAATAGTAATAACTATCATTATTATTGTTATTATTATTATGAGACGACACTCATCGTTTTTATGATTTTTATTCTGTACTTGTCATCCAAAATATTGTTATGGCAGAAATAGTCAGTTAGGTCAGACCACACCGTTTGTGACAAACCCACCCCAGGTCAACCCGCAAAGCAAAGAGATTTCCTTTCCCCAGCAATGTTAGCATGGAGGGTATGCGAGCACCGATACCAGTAACACTCTTAAACCATGGGTGGATCTCCAAGTCCCCTGGACCCCCTGATAGCCCCCCCTTTAGAGACAAGTGCTCTGTTGACCGACCAAAAGACTGACGTCAGCGGACAGGAGGGAGGGGAGGGGAGGGGGAGGGGGGAGGGCAGGTGTATCGCTGGCTGACTCCGTCGTCCGCAAACTTTCAGGAAAAACCTTTGAGCTTGTCTTTCAATAGGGTTCATGGGATGAGGGTTTAACGTGTCTAGTGTTATTGCTGGGGGGGGGGGGGGGGGGGGGGGGTGCTGACTTTTGGCTACTGCTGGGCACAGAGAACCATGACTGGAGGAGTCGCCGGACGGACATTGTCGAGGGGTTCACGCCTTGCCGTGTCCAAGTCGTTTCTTGAATGGGAGTAGCGGGTGGTGGTGGTGGTGGTGGTGGTGGTGGGGTCTCTGTTTTCCTGCCTTTCTGGATTGGAGAGGAGGAAGGGGGCAGTTTTTTTGGTCGTTTTGATCCATGCCTCATTGTCTCTGAAATGCTTTTCTTTTCTGTTGTTGTGGGCCCGGTGTAAAAAAAAAAAAACAAACAACAACAACAACAACCAGACACGGTTTTTGCTTATCCATATCACCTCCTCAAAAATATTCGTATTTGCTCTCTCTCTCTCTCTCTCTCTCTCTCTCTCTCTCTCTCTCTCTCTCTCTGCCTGTCTGTCTGTCTGTCTGTCTGTCTCTCTCTCTCTCTCTCTCTCTCTCTCTCTCTCTCTGTAGTGCCAACATTGTGCGTCTGTGGATAATACACCCGCGTATTTTTCTTTTGAAATGAAGCACTTTCGTATTGGCCAAACGTTGGGAGTTACTTTCGATTCGAATGTCAAATATTCCAAGAATCCTGTAATCAGTTTATCGCCCGTTTTGCGGCGTGGAGAACGTGCGTCAGGGGCGGAACAATGACAACGACAGGATTGTGTAAAAAGCGAATGTTTTGTTTCCACAATCAGTGAACAGCAAAAGCCACTGTATTCAGTTTATTAGGAATAGGCTGGCGGATCTGGAGGGACTGTTTCACCTCTACCTCTTCTCCTTCCTTCCCTCCACGCCAGTTCTGACCTAATCCTGAGAAGACTAACAGAAAGTGCCAGCCCGGAAGAAAACCACTTTGGTGTGTGTGTGTGTGTGTGGCTTCCTTCGATGAGCGAGACTGTTGTGCTGCGAATCTCATTTTATCTCAAGTCCTTTCCCCTTTTCTCCCAACCCTACTTCACACAATAACTGTTTGGCCACTGAAGACCTCTGAAAAGAAATGGGACACCCCTTTCCTCGCCCTCCCTCCCCCCCCCCCCCCCTCCCCATTAGACGAAGTGATCTGTCCTCGTAGATTGAATAATAGCATACCCAAGGTGAACAGATGACTTCATTTGAATCGACTCAGATTGAAACAAAAGCCCCTTTCCTTGCGAAAACAATCTGCATACATTTCTGACAGATTAACCAGAACTGATTTTATCAGAAATCAATCAGTCTGGTCGTTGAATTTGCGTGGTTAAGGAGAAATCTGCGTGGTTAGAGGGTTTCCGTGATAAGCGGACATCACGTGCCTTATCGCTTGTTGAAGTCTCAACAACTTCAGCTCACGTGGCCAAAACTAGGTTTTGGCTGACTTCGGTCGTGAGGTAATAGC
>CM065729.1:44335431-44340431 GCA_033310375.1 Conus canariensis | reverse complement strand
CACACACACACACACACACACACACACACGCACACACACACACACACACTCACACACACACACACACACACACACACACACACACACACACACACACCATGCCAACATGGCCGAACCGCCTTATGCAAGGGAGATTACCCTTATGCAAGTCAGACTCGATAGCGGATGGTGGGTGGCTACGAAAGCGGATGTGTGTACGTCCAGACAGGGTGACACATCTCATGTATGGGACTGTTTGTTGCCACACGGACGGGCCAGCTGGCTTTAATGGAGTGAACAGAGATAAGTCACACAGCAGTGTTGGTTTGAGCAGTATTGGGATTGTTAAAATCAGCCCGGTGACGCCACCGCGTTGTCAAAGATCGTGATCCATGACTAGCGTTCCCATATTCGATATTTCTGGCAGAGGACTGTCACAGGAACCCATCCAATCACGAGCTGCCGACTGGAAGAACACATTAAATGTAATTCATGTGAAGGGGATACACTGTGGGGGAGAGCTGAGTAACTTTGGCATGGTGTGCCTGCGTGTATGTGTGAGTGCGCGTGCGTGTGCGTGCGTGGGCGCGCGCGCGCGTGTGTGTGCGTGTGTGTACATGCGTGTATGTGTGTGAGGGCGCGCGCGCTCGCGTACGCACATGTGCGCGCGTGCGAGTGTGTGTGTGTGTGTGTGTGTGTGTGTGTGTGGGTGTGAGGAGAGAGAGAGAGAGAGAGAGAGAGAGAGAGAGAAAAGAGAAAGAGAGAGAGAGAGAGAGGGGGGGGAGGGAGGGATGGAGAGAAATTAATTCCTTCTTCAAAACGAATAAACTGACCCCCCAACCCCCTACCCCACCCCCCCCCGACCGACCGCTCCCGCTGTCGATAACTGCAGTTTAGAGCGGGGCCGCCTCGCGGTTTCCAAGCTGCTGGCCGCTAGGTCAGTACCAGTTTCACGACTTGATAACCGAGACTCCACCATCCAGCGACCCCGAGCGACTAATGAGAAAGTAACTGCCACGTAAACAAGTCTGATAACGGAATCCAGCACGAAAACATTCCGCTCCCTCCAAAGAGGAAGAGCGTGTTAAATAGAGGAGGAAAGCCATGGGGGTTGGTGTAGGGTGGAGAGATTGGGGAGGGGGTGAGGGGGGGGGGGGGTAGAGGGGAGGGGGTGGGGGGCAAAGGAAGCTTCTTCAGTTTTTTTGGCCCGGGTAGGTGGGAATGTCTTTAACGGGGTGGGTTTAAAGGCCGGGGTCAGTAGCCGGCAGGACAGGAGCAGACATGAATGGTTTGGGGATGGGGGATGGGGGCGTCGATGATTGTGGGGGGGGGGGGGAGGAGGGGTGGAGAGGGGGGGAGTGAGGTGGGGGGGGGGGCGGAGGACGCAGGTCGGTGGGGGTGGAGGGGGGGGGGGTTGAAAGGAGGTTAGCATCGGCATCTTGATGGCTTTGGACGCTTTCTTTGCAGATACAGAGGAGCTGGCGGAGATATCGTGAACGGGTTTAGGTTGTTTAGTCATCTTGGGGTGATAAGGTGAACGGGTTTAGGTTGTTTAGTCATCTTAGGGTGATAGGGTAAACGGGTTTAGGTTGTTTAGTCATCTTGGGGGCCAGGCCTGATATGGCCCTTTGCGGTCGGCTGGGCTAGAAGCGGAAGCCCCATGACCAGTGATCTTATGGTGATTCAGCTGATCCTTGGCAGGTGTCCTGCCTGTAATCTCGCGGGATACATGGTGTTTGTTTGAGGTGCTGAGGGGAAGAGGGAAGAACAATGGTCAGTCGACAGTCACGTGCGTGCGTGTAAAAACCTGTAAAAGAGGGTAATTGACAGTCGACTCTCTCTCTCTCTCTCTCTCTCTCTCTCTCTTCTCTGTGTGTGTGTGTGTGTGTGTGTGTGTGTGTGTGTGTGTGTGTGTGTGTGTGTTACTGTCTGTCTGTCTGTCTCTCTGTCTGTCTGTCTCTCTCTGTCACTGTCTGTCTGTCTGTCTGTCTGTCAGTCTCTCTCTCTCTCTCTGTGTTACTGTCTGTCTGTCTGTCTCTCTGTCTGTCTGTCTCTCTCTGTCACTGTCTGTCTGTCTGTCTGCTCTCTCTCTCTCTCTCTGTCTCTCTCTCTCTCTCTCTCTCTCTCTCTCTCTTTTCTTCTTCTTCTCCTTCTACCACCACCACCACCTCTGCTGCTTCTACTTCTCCTCCTCCTCCTCCTTCACGCACGCCCCTCCCCCCCCCCCCCCCCACCCACACGCGCACACACATAAGGCACACGCGCGCGCATGCACGTGTTCGCATGCGCTCGTTGGAGAGCCGCATTTTTTTCATCTTTCCACCAACTTTGGTGAAAACTGGGTCTGTAATTTTCACATAGTCATGCTGACAGGCAGACAAACAAGCACAGATATAGACTCGGATGTAAAGCAGAAGATGTTCTACGTTCCGCGCCCTCCGAACATCCAATACAGCACTGCTCCAACCGTTCGAACCTCTTCCGCGCCAAACAGTGCCGGGGACTTTCCTGCCTTTATTTGGTCGCGTCATGGCAGTCACAGCTCTCCGATTCATAGAGGAAGCTGAGGTTCGCTTCATGAAACGTGTAACTTGCGATCAAGACATGGGATGCTCTAGTAATTTGGAATGACATACACTTTTTTTATATACCGTTGTCTTTCCCAATATTACACAAAATGCAAAGCATATAAACGTACTCCCAGTTTATCTTGAATACGCGTGTACATGTCAAGAGCATGTTTACTATGAAAATACCCATGATCTACCCGTCAGTTATTAGATCTAAAGCTATGTTAAAATCCGTCAAATACAGTACTTTCATAGATATTTGTCAAATTAAAAAAAACGTCACAATCAAGCATGCATCATAATGTATTTCGTCACTGAGATATTCCATGAAGAATAAAACCGTTTTGGGCCGTTATAGTCGTTAGTAACGGCTAATCTGCTAAAATAAAACATCAGGCATCATCCGTGACCCATAATGAACATACCTACAAATTTTCAGAAAGATCGGCCCAGAAGTTTTGTCTGGAGCAAGTGGAACACATTTTGTCCACGGACAGACACACAGACACACAGACAGCATTTTTTCGTTCCCGTTGTAAAGTACTCCCTGTTCTGTAAGAACTGGGAGTACAAAAACTGAAGTTGCAATGCAAGACGTTTTTTTTTTTCTGTTAAACGTTAAAGAGTGACATCAAACACTGTCATCCTTACACATGTTTCTCGTGGAGAAAGTAACCTCATTTCACGCTACTACTTAGACAGCCTCTTCCCAACATCAATTTTATAGAGTTCACAAACATCCAGGGCAACTGTTCGTCTTCTGGGGTCGGTCCGACAAGACGTGGGAGTTTTGGGGGCCCATCGTGTCCTCTTGGAAAGCAAGCAGTCAGTTGCACAGGTGAAAAGGATGGTGAAATTTATGGCCCTCATCAGCTGGGACAGACTTGTCCCCCTTTTGTAACATCTGACCCTCTCACCCCCAGCGTGTTGATGTCGAAAGCAGGTGGCCATGTTGAACTGGGGGCGAGGAACACCAGCCCGTAACAAATCAGAGATGGGGAGGGGTACAAGAATGTCGCCTCGCCCCGGCCGTGAAGAATCCGTCCGTCCGTGTTTGGTGGGTCCTGGGGTTTGTCCTTCGCCTGAAGGCGTGGGACAGACAGACAGACGGGCGGACAGACAGTGCGTGAGATGCTAGCTCAAATGGTGGGTGTGTAGTTTTGAGGGACAATTTTTTGAGATTTTTGACGATAATATCAACAGCAGCAGCAGCAGCGCGCGCGCGCGCGCGCGCGCGCGCACCACACACACACACACACACACACACACACACACACACACACACACACGCACGCACGCACGCACGCAGGCACGCACGTATGCACACACACATACACACACACACACACACACACACACACACACACGCACCCGCGCACACACATGCACGCACACACACACCACACTCAAACATACACACACACACAAGCACGCACGCACGCATGCACGCACGCACGCACTCACGCATGTGCACGCACGCTCGCATACATGTGCATATGCGCACACACTCACACACACACACACACACACACACACACACACACACACACACACACACACACACACACACACGTCTTCATTAATACATAGCATGGATGGGAACATACAAGGGTCTCTGTCAATGCAGGGCAGGATTGGGAGCATGCATGCATGGCTGTCAGTTCATAGCTGACACGGGAACATGCATACACGTACATATCCGTCAATACATAGCAGAAACGGGAGTGTATCGGATCTCTGCCAATTCATAACAGGAATGGGAACATGACATGGATCTCCGTCGATCCATTGCACGAATGCGAACATTCATAGATTTCCATCACTGAATAAAGTAATGCGTACACACGTATCGTCAATACATAACAGTGATGGGAACATGGATACATCTCCATCAATACAAAGCAGGAGTTGGAGCGTACATGGATCTGTGCCAATAATGGTAGGAATGGAACGCATCTCTCTCTCTCTCTGTGTCTCTGTCTGTCTCTGTCTGTCTGTCTGTCTGTCTCTCTCTCTCTCTCTCTCCTCCCTCCCCCCCCCCCCCCCCATCTCTCTCTCTCAGATGGTCTGGGTGTCTTTGACCTTTGACCCACCCCCTAAAGATAAGTGGACGTAATGCGCCGTATTGTCTTACACCTGACAGAGAAGAGAGTCGACAGTTGTTTGGTTCGTTCTGTCCTCTTGCATGAAACGCACAGCACACTCAGAACGCGTCCACATGCTCAAACAAGCATGCAAAAAAACAAAAACAAGAAAAGTAAACAACAATCAAAAACAGTAACTTAAAGACATGCTCTGCACGCTTCGAGCTAAAAGATGTGATAAGAATAAGGGAAATGTGTAGAAAGAGGGATAAATGTGTCCGGAGGAGAGAGTTGGGAATTGGGGGAGAAGGCAAGGGAGGCCGGGGGGGGGGGGGGGGGGGGGGGCTATAGTGGGTTGGGGTGGAGG
>CM065729.1:44327931-44332931 GCA_033310375.1 Conus canariensis | reverse complement strand
TTCTATCTTTAGAAAAAAAAACAACTACTTGGCACGGATGAAGAGTTGGCGACCGGCAGTGGGTAACGCGGAAAAAAAAATAAAATAAAATAAAAAGAAAGAAACTATCGTATAAGTTCTCTACGCTCATCATTCAAAGGAACCCCACAAGTCAAAGACAATCAAGGAAATTCCCAGCAAGGGTCCAGCGAGCCATTATTTTACACGGGCGGCACGATGATTCCCCAGTTGACCATTGTCAGGAGGAGAGAGATGAAAGGGTACGGACACGGGTCAAGAACGAGCCGGCCTGGAGAGAATCAGACATCTGGAGGAGCACTAGAGAGAGCGGATGGAGAGAAAGATAGAAAGAAAGAGGAAGAGGGCCGGAGCACTCGACTCGGAAGCGGGCACCTGTCAAAGAGTCGCACTGAACCTCAACCGTCGACGGACATTGTGTGCGACTCTCAGCCACAAAATGAGTAACTGAACCTCAAACATCTTTCCATTAGCAACTCAAACAGTTGGGTATGATGAGGTGGGGAACTGGGGTGGGAGGTGAAAAGTTAAGTGACAGTCTATGTCAGGATATCGATGTTGAGATTTTGAGAGGTTTGGATTGGATATTTGCCTGAGGCCGTTAATCTGTATGTCATTAACTGGATTTTTTTTGTGTGTGTGTGCAACCTTAATACAGATGTGTGTTTAACACACGCCTGTGAGAGATCATTTTGTTTAAATAAAGAAACGATACAGTTGCTATTCCGTTCGGAAGGTCTGAAATAGCATTGTAGGGTATGTGAATGAAAACAATCAGTTGTAGAACATCATCCCTGTAAAGAGATGGTAATAAAGCAAAGTGGGACATATTTTCTTCTTCTTTCTTCTTCTTCTTCTTCTCTTTCTGGTGTGTGTGTGTTGTGTGTGTGTGTGTGTGTGTGTGTGTGTGTGTGTGTGTGTGTGTGTGTTGTGTGTGTGTGTGTGTGTGTGTGTGTGTGTGTGGTGTGTGTGTGTAGGCACCCCGCAGCATGCGTGGTGTGTGGTGTGTGTGTGTGTGTGTGTGTGTGTGTGTGTGTGTGTGTGTGTGTGTGTGTGTGTGTGCGTGCGTGATGTAAACGAACCATTAAACCAGCGCGTACCCAACTTCCAACCGACCACAGAGAGAGAGAGAGAGAGAGAGAGAGAGAGAGAGAGAGAGGACCATGACCGAATGAACCGAGTTTTCTCCCCCCCCCCCTCCTCCCGACACCCCACCCCACCCCCGCCACACACACACACACACACACACACACACACACACACACACACACACACACACACACCACCTCCCCAACCGCCTTCCTTTCCGCCTCTTTCACTGTTGTTTGTCTTTCTGCTTCACTGCTCCCAGACGAACACGGCCACGCACCCGAGTGAAAACTGACCACTCAGCATTTCGGAGGGACGGGGTGGAGGTTTGGGGTGGGGGTGGGGGGTGGGGGTGGGGGGTGAGTACGGGTACTACTCCATGTACTGTACCCCGGGTACGTACGCAAGCTGTTGGGGCAGCCGACAGTCTACTTAACTGAGTGTGACTGGACAACCAGTCAGACAAAAAGGTTAAGTGGTACGGCTGTGAAGGCCACTCGCTTTGGAAGACAGATTTCAGTCCATAGAGTCTTCGGCTTCGGCTTCGGCTTCAGGACCACACATACTGATCGTTGCTGAAGTATGAAGGTCGCACACTACGCGCACTTGCTTGTAGCTGAGTGGACTCGCATGTCGTGTTCTTTCGCTTCCATACCGCAGACTGTAGGTGACGGAACCGACTTGCGTTTTGGTGTCATTTTAGTTCAAGGACACTGAACTGATTTTTACATGTGACCCTTTTTCGGCCACAAACTCATTGTGGCAGAATTGGCCTGCCTATTATGATCTTCTTTGGTTCAAGGTCACGCATCGATTACGGCTAAACTGACCAACATATGATCATTTTTTTTGTTCGCTGATTACGGGTAAATTGATCTGCAAACGATTTTCTTTGAATTCAAGGTCACACACTGATCATGCCTGACCTGACTTAAAATGATCTCAAAGTTCGAGGTCACACAATTTGCAATCGGTCTTCTTTGAATTCAAGGTCACACACTGATCATGGCTAAACTGACTTGTATAATGATCTTTAAGTTCGAGGTCACACAATTTGCATACGGGTTTTCTTTTAACTCAAGGTCACACAATGAGTGTAGATGATCTGACTTGTATACGAACTTGATTGGGTTCAAAAGTCACGTACTGATTATAGCTGAGCTGACTTGCGTGTTGTCTTTCTTTCTTTTCTTTCTTTCTTGTTTAAGGTCACGTCCTGGCTGTATTTTACCACTTATTATGTACCCCCTTTCAGTCTGTCTGCCTGTCTTTCGGTCAGATTGTCTGAAAACCTAGTTGTATTAACTCTCTAGATTTTCTCTCTCTTTTCACATCGCTCTGTTTGTCTGTCTTTGTAAACATTCATTGTCTCTATTTGTCTGTCTGTCAGTCTGTCTGTCTGTCTGTCTGTCTGTCTGTCTTCTCTCTCTCTCTCTCTCTCTCTCTCTCTCTCTCTCTCTCTCTCTCCTGTTTTATTGCTTGTCTCCGTCTGTCTCTATCTCTCTGTCACTGTCTGTCTGTCTGTCTGTCTGTCTGTCTGTCTGTTCCTCCCCCTACCCCCCCTCTTTCTCTCTCTCTCTCTCTCTCTCTCTCTCTCTCTCTCTCTCTCTCTCTCTCATCACACCCATCCTTCCCCCACTTGGAAGTGTAACACACTTGACAGACAGTCAAAACAGACGGGCAGAAAGTTGTCGGGTCTACGGATTAGTGTGGGTCTGTTCAGCGATAGATGCGATGCCACTGCGGAGATTCTCATTCCCAAGCCATTCAGGTGCCAGACCGGCTCCGTGTTAGTGCGCCGAGAATGCAGTAGGAGGATTCGAGTTGGAACCACGCGGGTACCCAACGTCAAGCTTGTCGCCTTGGAATGCCAGTCTCAGCGTGAAGGGCCTTTTTACTACTTTTTTCCACTGGTGTCTGTAGTTTTTAGAAAAGTTCTCAACCTCCCCCTACCCCCACCGCTAACGGTCCCTGGATAATTTTACCAGACTGTCATATCATAATTATACAGTGGGTATGGACATTTAAGCTGAAGAACTAACTGGTGGTGATACCTGCTCACGTACTATACTGACTATTGCAGCTGTTCAGTGGGGGTGTCGGATTACAGGTTGCACACCAAAAATGAATGCGCCCAGGCCTTGCTTAAGGAGTTGAGTATTTATAGACCGGCGCAGTTTATTGTTTTGAGAATTTCTATTCTGTCTGAAAATGAATTCTTCTCAGTTTCTTTAACATGGCCATCAAGGTAGGAGCCAGGATGGTTCCAAGCAGACAGACTGAAATCAAAGGAACGGGACTATTGGGGGGGCCGGGGGGGGGGGGGGGGGGCAGCTGGCACAAAGATAGGGTCACGAGTGAGTGCAAAGGCTTAAAATGTGTGTCAACTAAGGTGAAGGTCTTATATTTGGAGATTGTGATTTCATTGGTGAAAATCCCCGCCCCCCAAAAAAAACAAACAAGGGAAATAATAGTTCATCTTTTGGTCAATTATCAGTTTAACATTAAATGCTGGCTCAAATTCATGGTAGGCCTCAGATCGCTTACATGGATGATGAAGTGTTGTGATATGTATATATATATATATATATATATATATATAACACACACACAAACTATTTCTTCAATCTAAGACATAAGAGCAAGCTTTGTTTATAATTCAATATTTCTTGCAGTCATCGCAACACCAAGCTGCTCTGTAAGTTGCTGGAATGGTGCTCGGTTACTTATCCATAGAATTTATTAGTTTATTGTAATTTAGTCCCTTGTGGATTCATTCCAAGAACTGGCCCTCAGCACTTGTGTCTTCAGAGGTTATCGTTTTATATTTTCTACTTTTCACAACAAAATGTGGCTTGTTTTGCTCTTTCATGATTTTCTTTGCTTCTTAGGTGGCACCTTTGATTGTTTTTTTAAAACCTCAACAAACATACTACGGTATTTCACACCAGCCTTTTTCTGGGATAGCATTCTTCTTAAAACCTAAAAGGCAGAGGCGTTAAGTTATCTCGTTCCGCGGTCATTGAGGAGAAACAATCAGATTTCGAAATATCGGTATCTGACCTGGAGTTACATGTTAATAAGTTTCCTCCCCCCATTGGAGACTATAAGCTTGCTGAAGACTCATTTTGAGAAGCATTTATTATTCCCCATTCATTCACTCAAACACATACTGTTAGTTACGCAGAGTTATTTACCACTGCAGAATATGAAAGCGTATCTCTCTCTATTCCTTCAATCTAAGACATAAGAGCAAACTTATTTATAATTCTGTATATATTATATATTATAAATACATATTTGAGCTCAGTATAAGCCTAGGGCTTGTTGTTGCTCATTCGTCCTGACAATTACGAAGGTGTTCTGTTTACTTGTTTCTGAAATAAAAGTTATTTAAACCATGAAGTGTTGTAGTGCAAACTCCTAATTGTGGTGTGTGGTCACACAGCCAGGGAAAAGAGGGCTGACATGACTGTCGTGGGTCTGGCATTTGCCAGGGCATGCCGCTGTCAGTGATGACCTGTGTGTATTTGCCTGCCGTTATCGCTGGGAGCTCTCAACAGTGCAGCAGCTGCCTTCACCAGCCTTGAAGGGGTTAATTAAAGGATGGGGGTGATGACATGGGCAGGGAAAGGCATGGGTAGTACACGGTCTTGTTTTCGTGTGTGTGTATAGTTTGTGGATCGAGCGGTGCGATATCTGTCTGTCTCTCTCTCTCATGAAAACTGTGTGGAGTTTGGGAACAATGGAAAGAAGTCTATTTTTTTAAAACTTTTTTGATGCTCAAGTGAAACCTATGCTTTTATATACAGCTGAAGTCTCGGGACAGTCTCATTTACATGTAAATGAATTACCTCACTTGTTTGCATGCAAACGCCTTTTTAAATGTACTC
>CM065729.1:44320431-44322931 GCA_033310375.1 Conus canariensis | reverse complement strand
GGACAGGATTCATGTTTTACTGTGCCAACTGGAACATAAGATAGCACTTAGTAGAAAGAGGAAGGGGAAGTAGGGGTTGTCGAGGGGTGGGGAGAGGGGTGGTGATATTCGTAACAAGTGAAATGGTGAATACTACTTGTAACAAGTTGAATGGTATCTTTGTCATTTAACACGTCTTGAGCTGCCGTGCATGTGTGCGTGTGCGCGCATGTGCGCGTGTTGTGTGTGTGTGTGTGTGTGTGTGTGTTTTGTGTGTGTGTGTGTGTGCTACATCAATGATAACAAATATGTATGTATAAGAGAGAGAGAGACAGACAGACAGACAGACAGACAGACAGAGAAAGGGAGCACTATAAGTACTAAAATTGTTGGTGTTCTCCCGATACGTATACGTATATTTCTGAAATATTCACTAAATGTGGGGTCTGAACTTCTCTCGAGCGGAACTGCAGTTCCTTACCAATCCAAGATGTTGTCTCCGTTTTGTGGAGGTTTAGATCAACCTTTTTGCGATTGATACCGTATAGCAACTGGGGTTTTGGTTTCATAAGGCAGTTCTGTTATTCGTTCCCAGTGGACACAATGGTTTGAAGAGCTTGCGTTGTCTCAACATGTGCATTAGTGTGGACAGCCCTGGTACGGACAAGAACATTCCTTCTTACGGCGATTGACCCGTTGCAAACAGAAGAAAAAGGAATTGTTAGGACGTGCAGAGGGAACACATGTACGTTGTAACTCGCTGGATCCGGACGAACAACAGTGACCTTGACGAGCGCGAGGAGGAGGAGGAGGATCAAGATGCTTTGGTGACGGAGAGGGCAGCAACATTATTCTGCATCTCTCACTCCTTTCTTTGCAGAGAAGGTGATTGTGGCAACATGTGTGTGTGTGTGGGGGGGGGGAGCGAGAGAGAGAGAGAGTGTGTGTGTGTGAGAAGAGAGAGAGAGAGAGAGAGAGGAGAGAGAGAGAGAGAGAATGGTGTGTGTGTGTGTGTGAGAGAGAGAGAGAGAGAGAGAGAGAGAGAGAGAGAGAGAGAGAGAGAATGACAATGACAATGACGAAATGTTTAAATGAGCCAGGCCGTCTGCCCATGTCAGAGAAAGAGAGAGAGAGAGAGAGAGAGAGAGAGAGAGACAGAAGAGAGAGAGAGAGACAGAAGAGAGAGAGAGAGAGAGAGAGAGAGAGAGAGAGAGAGAGAGAGAGAGAGAGAGAAATGACAATGACGAAATGTTTAAATGAGCCAGGCCGTCTGCCCATGTCACAGAGAGAGAGAGAGAGAGAGAGAGAGAGAGAGAGAGAGGAGAGAGAGAGAGACAGAAGAGAGAGAGAGAGAGAGAGAGAGAGAGAGAGAGAGAGAGAGGTGCGTACGTACGTACGTACGTGCGTGCACATACATAAATGCAAGTAGAATCTGAGTCGTCGGCGACGGACAGACAGACAGAGACTGTCGCCACAAAATGTCAGATCTCACACGGGGCCCCTGTCCCAGGAAAAAAACCGCCTTCTCTGGGCCTTGGCTTCCATCCTCTCTGTTTTAATTAACTTGGAGCTGGGCTTGAGCACTACACGGTTTCCCCGCCGCCTTCCCAGACCTGGCTGTGTGATGGAGCATAGCAGGCATTCCACGGAGACAGGAGGCCAAGCACCAGGGTCAGGGGTCAGTGTAGTGTTAAGACCTGCTGGACTCTTGGCCTCGGCGACAGCGACACTGGGGATTTGTTTTACTCGCCTCTCTTGTCGCTGATACAGGAGAACTGATTGGTGTGTTGGACACACACACACACACACACACACACACACACACACACACACACACACACACACACCACACACACATACACACACAAACGCACTCACACACGCACACATGCACACAAACACTCACACACACACGCACACACACGCAATGCACCACACACACACACACACACACACACACACACACACACACACACACACACGCACGCACGCACGCACGCACGCACACACACACAGCGGAGAATAGGAAGAAAGGGGGGGGGGGGGTGGAGGGGAATGGTGGCAGGGCATTGTCTCTTGGGGGGCACCTGATGAATGGTTCTCTTGGTTTAGAGCATCGAGTTGGCATTCAGAGCGCAGCGTGTTCAAATCCAAAGCGCCCAGCATCAAAAAAAAAAAAAGATTGACATAATACGTCAGCTGCCTATCTGAATGCACTGCCGTTGTGGTGTGGTATCAGTACAGTGGTTGGTCGTCTCCTCTCCCGAACCTACGTGCACGTTACGTCCGTCTGCCGTATCACACTAACCCCATACCCCTCAAACCATAAGACCGCGTTCTCGAGCGTAATGGAACATCATTGAGATACGTGAGCACAGAGGGCGGGGAGGGGTGGGTGACGGCGGCGGTGGTGGTGGTGGTGGTGGATAAGGGAAGAGTCGTGACAGTGATTGCGGCCGGAGCAGGAGACAGAGAAAGACGACACATGGCATTTGTCCAGGTCTAGGAGTTGTGCAGTTAT
>CM065729.1:44302931-44315431 GCA_033310375.1 Conus canariensis | reverse complement strand
GAGAGAGAGACAGGCAGACAGACAGACAGACAGAGACTGAGAGAGAGAGAGACAGAGGGAGAGAGAGAGAGAAGAGAGAGAGAGAGAGAGAGACAGACAGACAGACAGACAGACAGGCAGACAGACAGACAGACAGACAGACAGACAGAGACAGTGAGAGAGAGACAGAGGGGGAGAGAGAGAGAGAGGGGGGGGGGGAGTCATTGTTATCAATTTTTTAATAACTTATTATTTTGATGTAGTGTTGACAGTGAAATGGCGTTGAGCGCAGACGTCAGTCACTGGTGTAGTATGATGTAGGCGTGGGGAGTAATTGGGTGCGTCGTGATGTATAATTCTTGTTGTGGTCTGCAGTTATCACTGCGAGTTGAAACGATCGAGCGGCAAAGTCTTTTAGGCCGTGAGAATGATATAATAAACACGCTTGCACATGCGCGCGCACACGCCTACACACACAAGCGCACGCGCACACACACAACACACACACACACACACACACACATACATAAACTCTCACACAACACACACACACACACACACACACACACACACACACACACACACATACACCATGAGAGAGAGAGAGACAGAGACAGAGACAGAGACAGAGACAGAGAGGCACATGGCTGATTATTCCACTAAACCCCTTCCAACAACTTGTATGAACTTAGGTAAGATGGGGGGGGGGGGGGGGGGGGGAGTCACTACCGCCACAAGCGTTATAGTCTGAGGTACGTGCGAAATGAATGCACAGGGAGTAAAGCGCACAAGTAAAGGAAACAACACTGAAGAGGTTTGTGTGTGGACATGTGCCCGCCCATTCTCTCTCTCTCTCTCTCTCTCTCTCTCTCTCTCTCTCCCTCCCCCCCCCCTCTCTCTCTCTCTCTCTCAACATACTTCCTTTTCAAGGCCACATTCACTGCGAAACAGACATTCTTAAACTCACACGTGAAACCCATTCTAATAACTATTCTTCTTCTTGCGCAGCTTGAACTTGACAGCTAATACAAACAGGAACACGACTGGACTTCATGTTACAAGTCTTGGAATGAAATGGATGAGCCTTCTTCTGTGGTGTTCATCACACACACACACACACACACACACACACACACACACACACACACACACACACACTCACACACACACTCACACACACACACACACACACACACACACACTCACACACACACACTCACACACACACACACACCACACTCACACACACACACACACACACACACACACACACACACACACACACACACACAGAGAGAGAGAGAGAGAGAGAAGAGAGAGAGAGAGGAGATCCAGAAGAAAGGGAAGGGAAAACGCAGGAGGAAAAAAACAAAGAAGATAGAAAAAGGAGAGAGAAAGAAGAAGAAAGGGAGGAGGAAGAAGAAAAGAAGAAAGAAAGACAAAAGAGAAAAGAAAACACCAGCCACTTTGGCTAAGTGGTTAGTGTCGCGGGACTCCCGGTTTGGAGGTCGTGGGTTCGATTCCCATCAGAGTCATGAGGGATTTTCTGCCCCGACCAGCTCCTATCCAGAGTTGAGTTTGCTACGGGCTCAGTTGGTAAGACTGCGACCACACAGTTGACTTTTTTTTCCACTAGATGGATGCGTCTCTGGGGGATTTTGCTCAAATTTCCTGACCAACACTGCAGGTGTCTGTATCTCTCAGGCCGGGTTGACGCCGGGGTGTAATTATTATGAAAGTAAGCGTGGAGTACAGTCCTGTCATGCAGTATCAGACGGGAATGGGAATCCGTAGCATCATCTTCATCATCCTCATTCTCATCGATCCAGAAGTTAAAAAAAGCAAATTCTGTGACCCTTCATGCCCTGCTCTTATGGTGACCTCAGTTTTGATAACCTCTCCCGCGTATATGGCTTGGTTTGATTCCGTCGGGTCACCGGTATCGGCAAATTCATGGGCGTGGAGAACTCTCTCACGCCGGCTCCGCAACAAAGCAATTTCTGTTCTCAGTAGGGGGCTTAGTAGGTGGTGTACTGCTATGTTTGGATCAGAACAGCACTGCTGAACGCCACCGATGTAAATCGGCAGCAGTGCAGTGACTCTTCTTTACGACTTGATATTGACTGCTCCTTGTGGAATGCAGGTGTTCTGGCTGCGGGGGGGCAGGTCGGGCTGTGGCTGTGAACTGGGGTAATCGGAATGAGCGGCGTGGGTGACACAGAAAATGAGACAGAAAAAAACAAACAAACAAACAAAAAAAAACCCAAAACAAACAACAACAGCAACAACAACAACAGCAACAAATCCAACGACGACTACGACAGAGAAAAACACGGGAAGAAAACTCTCACTTCCTGCGCTGGTTCGTTGCCCACCAGGCCTTCCGTCTCCTCCCCTCCCCCCCCCCACCCCCCACCCCATACACCCCACCTCCACCACCCCACGTTCATGAAGAAAGCCAGAACCCAGACTGGAAAGGGTATCTCCACCTGTTTCCGAGACTGGATCCAGAAAGCAACAGATCGATAGGATCCTCATGATTGGCACCGCACAATGCTCGGCCTCCGTCTCAGACATCACGATTGCGGAAGTCGTACTCTCATTCCGGAAGTCTGGGAGACATTCGGAAGGGTATGGGCTACTTCTGTTTCATGCCCATCCCAACTCTGGTGGAGCAGGTGGGAGGAAGGAGGTCGGGAAGGGAAGGGAAGGGAAGGGGAGGGGGCTGGGTAGGGCGTTAGTGAGGTAAGGTGGAAGGCAGCAAGGCATAACTTTGTTAGCTGACTTGACAATGCTCACTGGAGAATTATGGAAGTCGAGATCTGAATTTTTCACATCCACTTGTTTCCCCCCTCTCTCTCTCTCTCTCTCTCTCTCCTCTCTCTCTCCCTTTTTCTCCCCTCTCCTCTCTCTCCTCTCTCCCTCTCTCTCTCTTCTCTCTCTCTCTCTTCTCTTTCTCTGTTGAGAAGAGTAAGGTGTACTTTCTTCAGTATATACTGCTTATTAGAAATATGATGAAAAAAGTGGGTTACGTTGTTGAGAAAAAGACACTATTTTTTTTTTCTCTTTAAATTCTTTAAGGCATTTCAGTTTAATACGTAGAAAAAAGAAAATCTGGATGCATGAACCGGAAAAAATGGCGCCAGACACATTTCCGGACGTGAGGTCTGAAATTATGTAAATACAAAATGTGTTATGTTTTGCACAGCATTTGAGGATTCCTAGTTCGTTGTATTGTATTGTGTTTTATTTGGTTTTCATTTCTTTTCTTTCCTTGTGTTTACAAATGATTTTATGAGGACATTGTTTTGCTTGTTTACAGGGAATGCTTAAAGTAACGTGCAGAAAACGGATTCCTGTTCAACGCATTAGTGTTGGGAATGGAAGCTCTCGTCACGAATGTTCAATACAATTGATGACAAATTGTACATGTAGTTTTTGTTTGATGTTGTTTGTGCGATTTTTGAACAACTCTTTTTTTTTTTTTTTTTTTTTTTTTTTTAAAGAGAAGTTGCAAGAGGGATTCTGGTTGTAACCTGTTCCTCCGTCCCCTCTTATCCTCACTTCCATCCCCCCCCCTCCCCTCCCCCCCCCCCCCCCCCCCCCCCCCCCACTCAGCGCATACATACCATTGTGGTTTGATTGGTCTCTGTTCCGGGCCTACTTTCCTCAATTTTTTTAGTTTTTGAACTTTTTTCACCCATATTGTCATCATGATTTCTCTCCCTATCTTCCCTCCCTCCCTTCTGTGTGTGTGTTGGTGGTGTGTGTGTGTGTGTGGTGTGTGTGTGTGCGTGCGTGCGTGGCGTGGCGTGGTGCCGCGCGCGCGCGCGCGCGCGTGTGTGTGTGTGTGTGTGTGTGTGTGGTGTGTGTGTGTTCATCATGTGTTTCAGGTCGTCAGATGTTTTTTTGTTTTGTTTTTGTTTTTTAGTTCGTTGTTTTTCATATTTGAGGGCGTGCATTAACAGACAACTATGATTATAAATGCACAAGAATGCAAACTACAATCTGTTCGCTAGCATGTGTAGGCGTACACGTCAACGAATGCCGCCGTGGTGTTCACAAAGCCCTCTACATAAAGTGAAAAATGGTTTCCCCTGATCGTCCCCCTCCCCCCCCCCCCCGCACCACACCCACACGCACACACGCACGCCACACACACACACACACACACCAACACCACACACACACACACACACACCACACCCACCACACACACCACACACACACACACAACACCACACACCACACACACACACACACACACACAACACACACATTGCATCACCCACGGAAGATGGAATACGGCTACCTTGATGGTAGGAATTAAAAAAAAAAAAAAGCAATTGCGTATGTAAAAGACGTCACCAACGTTTGACGCTGGGAGTCAGTATAGGAATGGCAACAAAGAGAGAAATTCTATTTTGCATGACCAGCACTCTGCGTTTTGTGGCTTCTGTATTGTGTGTGCACCTAGTACTTGGTATTGCGTCATGCTATGTTGTAGGGCTAATGCTTTGCTCGTTCACCTTATTATATGTTGTGTAACCAGTAGTTCGGTCGTGCCCCTCTGTCTCATGTACTCAATACTTTGTGTTGCGTCATGCTGTATATTGCATGGTCAATGCTTGTGCTTCGGTTTTGTCATTATAGATTGTATAACCAGTACTTTGTACTATGCTTGGTATTCCGTGTTGTATAGCTAATACTTTATGTTTATGCTTCGTTTTTGTCATTGTAGATTGTATAACCAGTACTTCTGTACTATGCTTGGTATTCCGTGTTGTATAGCTAATACTTTATGTTGTTTTCTTGCATATAGTGTGACCAGTTCTTTATCTAGCAATAGCCACAGTTATACGACGGGTATTTTGTGCCGCGTTAGTCTTTCTTTGCAGAACCATGGTCGAGCACAGCCTGAGATTATCCTCACAAGAAACATTGACATGTTGCAGTCTGTAAGTGGATTATGTGTTCCATAGTCATCAAGTCTGTGTTCGGTCATATTACAGGGCTAAAAGGAAGAAGAAGAAAAAAGGCTGAGGCCTGACCTTGACACCACTCTGCCACATAATAATGAGCAAATCTTAGTCGGATCCCCACGATTCCACTCAAGGAATTAAGCAGCAGGGGGGTGGCCTTTGGCTCTGTTAGATCTTATGCGCTGGTGGTGGCTGCGCGGCGGTAGCGGTCGGTCTATTGAAAAAGCCAGGACAATGGATCGAGACTTCCACTTGAGGCGGCGACGTGGGCCTCACGTGTGAGAAAGCAGAAAACCCTGCTGTGACGGGGGACAGCCTCTGGGGTGGCTTTTCACCACTGTCCCTTCTCTCCCCCTCCTCTCCCCCCCCCCCCCCCACACACACACATACACACACCCGCCCCCTGCTTCCATCGTCCCCGCCTACCCTCTTCTCCTCCCCCCCCCCTCCTCCCCGCCCCGCCCACTTCCTCATACCACTTTCCCTCCAGGCGATCAACAGCCTCTTTCAGCTCCTCTTCTCTTCTTCACTCCGCACCATTGGCTCCCCTGTCGCAGAAGATTTCGTTTCCTGAGACAGAAAAGACAGGATTTGAAGGCATCCTCAGCTGAAGACCACACCTGAGCACCCCCCCTCCCCCCCCCCCCCCCCCCCCGCCCGTCCTCACACTCTCCGCCTCTTGCCTCCCTCCCTCCCTCCCTCCCTCTCCACATGCCCGGGTGTCCTGAGGGAACGAGGTTTGAATCTGCACAGTGGTGGCTGTGCTTGGGTGTGTTGGGTTCGTTAGCTTACCTCTGTTCATTTCCGGAACAGATGTCGAGTTGCTGGGTTCAAGGAGTCATCATCATTTGGGGCTGGGGTATGTACTAGCTGGAACAACGAACGCGTACCGGGCTCGGTGTTTAAGAGAGAGTTCTTGTAAAGAATCCGGATATCTATCTATCTATGTATCTATCTTTCTGCTTGCCAGTCTGTCTGCCTGCCTCTCTCTCTCTCTGTATGTGTGTGTGTGTGTGTGTGTGTGTGTGTGTGTGTGTGTGTGTGTGTATGTGTGTGTGTGTGTGTGTGTGTGAGAGAGAGAGAGAGAGAGAGAGAGAGAGAGAGAGAGAGAGAGAGAGAGAGAGAGAGAGAGAGAGCGGGCACGCACGAACGTTCTTGATGTGTTCAACATTGTGAAGGCTTCAGGATATCATCAAATCGGACTGTATTGGCTTGAGGACTGACTTCCATATCACCCATACCAATCCATTCCCCCCCCCCCCCACCACCACCACCTTTTCTCTCCCTGTCCCATCCGACACCCTCCTTCCCCCCTCCCCCTCCACTCTTCAAGCTTACTTCTTCATACTTCTTTCATTTTTTCCAAGGTCGTGTGGGATATAAACTAAGAAGTTTGTGATTCAAGGACGGGAAAGGTGGGTGGGTGCGTGGGGTTAGTTTAGGGGTGGTTGTTGGAGCTGCAACAAGTGAAACTTGGCCTTAACCTGCCGAAAGGTCAAGAACGCAGCTGAAGGACTGCCGGCTTGGACGAAGATGCTTCATCAAGATCAGATTACTCGGGGGGGGGGGGGGGGGGGGGGGGGGGGGGGGGGGGGGGGGGGGGGGGGGGGGGGGGGGGGCTTCCTTAGAGTGAGAGCCCTTGTTGCTTTTGATGGGTGGCGAGTGGGCAATTAGCCGTGACGTGAGCAGCTCTTGATCCCCCCCCTCCCTCTAATCCCCCTCTTTTACATCCCTTCTTCTTTTTTTTCATCCTCCCCTCCACCCCATACCCTCAGGACAGTAATTGTAGATGTTAGGGGGAAGGGGAGGGGCGGGGGAAGGAGGGGGAGACTGGAGCAGATCAGGTGGCAAGGGTGGATGTGTAAGCTGAGAGAAGGGGGATGGGAAACATTGCATTGTGCTCCTTCTCTCTCTCTCTCTCTCTCTCTCTCTCTCTCTCTCTCTCTCTCTCTCTCTCTTTCTCGCCAGAAGATGGGAGGTTCGTTTTTTTTTGTTTTTTTTTGCCGGCCCGATTTATGACGGATTTTCCCCATGAAGCCGTCATTCACAGGACCCTTGGCGTGTGCATAGAGAGCCAGGGGAAACTGTTGGGTGTTCTAGCAGAGTCGTCAATAACCAGGACGACATTGCAGAGATTGTGTGTGTAGTCGTGCTGCAGGCTCGAGAGATACGTAGAGTACAGAACAGTATAGCAGAGAACTGTACAGTAGAATACTAAGCAGTACTCATAAAACAGCATAGCATAGCACAATACAGTACTAATAGTACAGCACTGAACAGTACAGTACAGAACAGCACAGTATATAACGGTACAGCACAGTACAATATGGAACAGTACACTACAGAATAACACGGTGCATGACAATAAATACACCACAGTGAAGAACAGAACAGTACAGTGCAGTACAGCACAGTACAATATGGAACAGAACACTACAGAATAACACGGTGCATGACAATAAATGCACCACATTGAAGTACAGAACAGTACAGTGCAGTACAGCACAGTACAATATGGAACAGAACACTACAGAATAACACAGTGCATGACAATAAATACACAATAATATACACAACAGTGAAGTACAGAACAACTGTATAGAAGTGCAATACAAAACAGTGCGATAAAGAATAGTATAGTATAGAACAGTACAGTATGGAACAATACTTTTCAGAACAGTACAGTGTAGAACTTTACGGTGTATAAATGGAATAGTACAGAACAGCACACCGCAGAAGAATACAATACATAACAGAATAGAACAAAACAGTATAGAACAGTATAGTAAAAAGGTACAGCACAAAACAGTACAGTTCATAACAGTATGGTACAGAACAGAACAGTATAGTATAGAATAGTACGGTGCACAATAATACAAAATAATGTAGTCCAGAAGAGTACAGTATGGAGCAGAACAGAGCAGAACAGTACAATGCAGAGCAGTACTACATGAAACAGTACAGTACAGAACAGTACATTATAGAACCGTGCAGTGCAGAGCCGTACTGAAACACTATAGAACATCACAGAGCTGTACAATAAAGAAGGGTACAGTACCGATCATTACCCAAAAATTATCAAAGATTCTCAGTCAAAGACTCTCTCTCTCTCTCTCTCTCCTTCTCTCTCTCCTCTCTCTCTTCCTCTTCTCTCTTCCCCTCTCTCTCTCTCCCCCCCCCCTTCTCTCTCCTCTCCCCCCTCTCTCCTCCCTCCTCTCTTCTCTCCGCCGCCCGCTCTCTCCCTCCAGTCCTCTTCTCCTCCGCCCCACCCCCCCCTTCCTCTGTCTCTTCCCCCCCCCCCCCCCCCCCCCCCCCCCCCCCCCCCCCCCCCCCCCTCCCATCAGTGTGATCCCAGGTATTGCTTCAGGATATGAAGCTGATGGGTTATGTACGTTGAAAGACACACGCCTCCGGCAGGACAGTCTCGCTAAGTTATCAGGACACCCAGTCATGAATGAGTCTTTGCCGAGGTTCCCTTCTGCCTATTTACCTACCTACCTACCTACCTACCTAACTACTGACCTAACTCCGTTTACATAAGTCGTTCCCCTCTCTCCTCCTTCACCGACCTTAATCCGTCCTTTGTTCTCCACCTCCCACTCCCACACCCCCCCCCCCCCCCCCCCCCCCCCCCCCCCCCCCCCCCCCCCCCCCCCCCCCCCCCATCTCCCATTCTAGTGCCTGTGCCCCTTCCACAGGATTAAGACCAATATGGTTCGAGTCTCCTTGAATACGGGAGGAAAGCGTCAATGTTTTTTCCGAATCTGAGTGAGGACGGTTGTGACTGTTAGGGCATAGGGTATGGACAACAAACTTGGAGAGCGTTCGGCAGTTCGAAAACGTTGCGAACGTTAGTATCAGAGAATCGTCACTTCTGTAGCATAAATGTATACGATGCGCTGCGTTTAATGTTCTTAGAGTGTTGGAAAATGTTGTAAGTTTACATTGCTTTAAATGTTATACATAGGAATTACTACCCCAGAAGTGATGTCTTCCCGTGAGAAAACATTTGAATCCACGAACCCTTTAACAGAAGACCACAGGTGGATTAGAAATACAGCATAAATGTTAATTAATTACCATTAAAAAAAGCATTTCCTGTCATACAGCTCATTTTGTATCAGATATGTCTTCGTGACATTTATGTGAATATTTCTTCTTCTTCTTCTTCTTCTTCTTCTTCTTCTTTTTCCTCGAAGTTGAACATGAGCCTGGCTTCTGTCTACGGTGACAGCATCATGATTAGAGATGTGTCTACGCAAATTAAAATCAAAGAAGATGATATCAAGACAAGTTACCTCTGTCTGTCTGTCTGTCTGTCTGTCTGTCTCTCTCTCTCTCTCTCTCTCTCTCCTCTCTCTCGCTCTAATAATCTAATAATCCAAGCATTGTTTTGGTACCATACCTTCGCTACACCTTACGATTCCTGTGACTGAATGCGGAAGTGCAATTAACTATTGAGCTTGTAGTTTTAAGTTTCCTGTCTTAGCACGCCCAACCAGTTATGTTATAGAATTGTGCTTAAGTGTTGTTTGTTTAAAAAAAAAGACATTGTGATTAGTAGCTTTTATTTCATGTTTAACATTTAAACAAAATCCCATTATGCTACTGTGTTGCTCGGTAGATGAGGAGAGTTTTTATCAATTGTGATATGCTGTGTCGATAATGTAGCGCAGGAAAAGTTTTTGTTCTTCGTCCTATATTGAAACGACGGTTTCTGTCTTTTATTTCATTGTATTTCTTTATTTATTGTTTGGAAGTGTAGGTTTCTTTGCATCAAAACAATTCGCAGTTTCCTGTTTGCGATACGTCATGTATGCAGGGTGGGGCTTGCTTGGTTATAGCTGCGTTTTATGATTGATACGCGTTTCCCATGTGTCAGAGAGACAGACAGACAGAAGAGAGAGAGAGAGAGAGAGAGAGAGAGAGAGAGAGAGAGACACACACACACACACACACACACACACACACAACACACACACACCACACACACACAGAGTGAGGGAGAGGGAGAGAGAAAGAGGTTCTTACTGAGTCACCATGACAGTTACATATTCGCGGCCAAGTTAGCAGGCAGAGGAAGTAATAACGACCTCACAACAATCGTTCAGATCAGGACAAAGCGGAAACCGCCCGTCACTACATCCCCAAGCTTCCTAAACCCCCCCCCCCCTCCTCCCCCCTTCCATCACCATATCGTCCCGGAACTCCAGTCCGCCTCCCCCCCCCCCTCCACCCCGTCCATCTCGTCCACCTTCCCCCCCCCCCCCCCCCCCCCTCCCCCCCCCCCCCCCCCCCCCCCCCCCCCCCCCCCCCCCCCCCCCCCCCCCCCCCCCCCCCATCCTTAAAAAATTCCCACAGAACAAGTGTGACTTTCTTCTTCATTCATCGTTTACAGATAACGTGAACTCCTACACTTTGACACCCCCCTACTGTCTTCCCTTCCCCCGTCTCCCTCCCTCTGTACCCCCCCTCCCTCCCTCCCTCCCACCTTTCCCTTTCCACACAGTCCCTTCCCTGTGTCTTTTATGAACCCTTATACCCAAGTGGGAGTGGAGGGGGACAACTGGGGTTAGAGAGGGGAGATGGGGTGGGAGGGAGGGGAGGGGCACCCCCGCGAGAGAGAATGTCATAATGATCTTTCAGAGCAAAATGGGCGGCGTTTTCTGCGGAATTTGTTTTCTCTCTCTCTCTCTCTCTCTCTCTCTCTCTCTCTCTCTCTCTCTCTCTCTCTCTCTCTCACGCTGGCTTTCAAACAGCAAATTTGTTGTCCACTTGAGTCTACCCCCATCGAGATAGATCGGTGGTATGCTCTCACCGAAAATATGCAACACAGAACTCGGTCTGTGTCTGCAGCAACTCCCGAGTTCTTTTCGTACGCTCGTGGTTGTCCTGCCTGGAGCAGTTGTAGGCAAAACGTACGCGTTCGTTGTCTGTTTTCTCTGTCTGTCTGTCTGTCTGTCTGACTGGCTGTGTTTTTCTGTCTGTCTGTCTTCCTTCCCTCCTCTCTCTCTCTCTCTCTCTCTCTCTCTCTCACACACACACACACACACACACACACACACACACACACACCACACACACACACACACACATTCAGATGATAGAGAATGGAGATTAACGAGAAACTCTGGAAAGTTTTTGTTTGATGCTAGCGTTGGAGCTGTTTTTTTTTTTTTTAAAGAACTTAAACCCAGTGACCCGTTCTAGTGCTACACAACACACAGTACGAGCACCTTGAGATTGGGCCATGCTGTTCTCTACGCTCTAATGACGAGACTTCAGACTACATCAGCGATACTGGGTTACAGAGCAACAGGTGCTGTGTGGTCAACGCCAGTCTGCAAGCTGTGAATCTCAGCACTTGGGGATCAAATCCCTTCCAGGTCGTCCTTTTCTTCTCCCAATTCCCACCCTCCTCTTCTGTCAGTAGTGCTTGGTGATGGTATGGGTGCTATCCTTTCGGATTAGACATTAACCGATCACGCGCTTGGGCTGTTAGCATTCGTAAAAGATCCCACTGCAAGCAATTGCCCCTGGAAAAACTTGAGTGAAAAGCGAATCCATTTTCATTGGCAAAGAAACGATCTCAGCTTTACACATTGCGGGGGAGGGGGGGGGGGGGGGGGGGAGAAGGTGGAATAGCAGGGGGGAGAAAGAAGGCTAAACACATCGGGAAAAAATAGCAGGAGGAAAGAAGGCTAAACACATCGGGAAAAAAATAGCAGGGGGAAAGAATGCTAAACGCATCGGGAAAAATTAGCAGGGGAAAGAAGTTATGCACGTCGGGGAAAAAAATAGCAGGGGAAAGAAGGCTAAACACATCGGGGGAAAATTAGCAGGCGGAAAGAAGGTAATGCACATCGGGGGAAAATTAGCAGGGGGAAAGAAGGCAATGCACATCGGGGGAAAAATTAGCAGGGGGAAAGAAGGCAAACACATCGGGGGAAAATTAGCAGGGGGAAAGAAGGCTAAACACATGGGGGAAAATTAGCAGGGGGAAAGAAGGCTAAACACATCGGGGGAAAATTAGCAGGGGGAAAGAAGGCTAAACACATTGAGGGAAAATTAGCAGGGGGAAAGAAGGCTAAACACATCGGGGGAAATAAAAATACATAATAGCAGGGGGAAAGAAGGCTAAACACATCGGGGGAAAATTAGCAGGGGGAAAGAAGGCTAAACACATCGGGGGAAAATTAGCAGGGGGAAAGAAGGCTAAACACATCGGGGGAAAATTAGCAGGGGGAAAGAAGGCTATACTCATCGGGAAAAAATTAGCAGGGGGAAAGAAGGCTAAAACATCGGGGGAAATTAGTCAGGGGGAAAGAAGGCTATTGCATTGGGGGAAAATTAGCAGGGGAAGAAGGCTAAACACATCGGGGGAAAATTAGCAGGGGGAAAGAAAGCTAAACACATCAGGGGTAATTTTTTTTTTTTTTTTTTTTTTTTTTTGCAGGGGGAAAGACAGCATGAGATGTTGTCAGAAGTTCGCATGCAGGTTACGCACACTGAACTGATTTCGACTGCTATTAACATCAG
>CM065729.1:44275431-44282931 GCA_033310375.1 Conus canariensis | reverse complement strand
TTAGAGGAGGACAGAGAGTGCGTAGCGTAAAAAAGGGCAGGGAGTGTGTAGTGTAAAGAAGGACAGGGAGTACGTTAGTTTAGAGGAGGACAGAGAGTGCGTAGCGTAAAAAAGGGCAGGGAGTGTGTAGTGTAGAGGAGAGGGACAGGAGAAGGGAAGCCAAGAGTAACAGCAGTGTGTAAGATTTAAATTTGTTTCCTCCAGTCAAATTTTCCGAATGCAGGCCAGGATCAATGCACGCATGGTGCAGATTCCCCCATGACCGTACTTAGTTGTGTCTTGCTTGTTTGCTTTTAAGGTTACGGTCGCATGTCACATCACTAAATGTCCCGCTCCTGTGCTTTCACGTCCTTTCTGAAAGCGCCAACAATACCACTCCCATAGAATTCTCTTTACCCATGGAGAAGCGTTCCAAACATATCTGCGCCCCCCTACCTTTCGCCCCCCCCCCCCTCCCATCTCCCTCCCCACCACACACACTGTGAGTTCACGTGCGACACATTAAATTGAAACATCACACAAAAAGTACATGAACCAAAAGAAAACAAAGAGAAAAAAAAATCGCCTCGAAAATATTTACTTGTTCTCACTCAAACGCACAAGCACAAGCAAGTGTGGCGACTACCTCTTGTCAGTAAGCTGATCAAGATCACTGCAGTTTTTTTTTTTTTTTTCTTTCAAAACTATGAGTTTCCTAGAAATCAATGAAATACAAAGAAAACAATATCCCTTCCCTCCTCTTTTTACCGTACTGCGTCTGTTTCTGTCTGTTCTGTCTTGTCTGTCTTGTCTGTATGTCTGTCTGTCTGCCCTATCCCGCCCCCCCCCCCCCCCCCCTGCCACCACCATGCTTCCCCAAACCACCTCCTTCCCCCTTACACCCCACACCCACTCTAGCCCTTTGACTGTACGGACGCTCGTGGACACCCCATCTCCACCCCATCCCCCACTTTAACACTGTAGGACAACCAGCATCGCAGCATCCCCTTTCACGCCTCGCTCTTCCCTTTATTAACACATGCAGCACTCCCTCCCCCTGTTGGTGACCTACAGCCAAGATAACCTGGAACCCGAGAGCGCGGAACTCTGAAAGCCCTGACTCGGGTCTAACAGCTGGGGGGCCGGAATAGCTCAGGTGGTAAAGCGCCGGACTCGTAATCCAAGGGTTGCGGGTTCGAATCTCCGCTGGGCCGTTTCAGTACAGGGGGATTTTTTCCCTCGGAGTTACTATTGGTTCTGACTCCATTTCCCATACAGTCCTTCGAATGAGACTATAAACCGAGGTTCCGTGTGTGAACGCACCCGTAACATCTTGCACACACGTAAAATCCCATCACCGACTTTCGGAAGAGAAGGCCAGTTTGGCCGTTGGTATGGATGACACGTTTCACATAGCATGCACCTTCCCCGAAGATGGAGTATGGCTGCCTTAATGGCGAGATGAAAAACGGTCATGCACACAAATCTCCACTCTCTTTGTTGGGCAGATGGGATTAATCCTTGCCTGTCTATATAGGGAGTATCCGCAGGAGTATCAGCCCGCGTACGCAGAAGAAGAAGAAGAAGGGTCCAACAGCAACCCCTGGAGGACCAAGACAAGGCAACGAAAACCTGACCTAATATCCTGCCAGCAACGAAAATGTTAGCCAGATTGGGCTGGCATACCAGGCGGCGGGCGATAGGACCCGACACAGTCAGCAGAACGAGGGGGGGGGGGGGGGGGGGGGGGGGGTTGGCGTAGGGAGGGGGGAGGGAAGGAGGGGGCAAAGGCTGGACACGCTATGTTCACGTTGCTATCGATAGGCCGGTGTCTCTGCAGTGCATGGCACCCCCAGTGGTGTCAAGGAGGGGGGTTTGGGGGATGGGGGTGGGGTGGGGGTCGGGTGGGGGCAGAGGGGAGTTGTGTGTGGGGCAGGTAATTACACGCCGGAGTTATCGGCTGGAAGGTGGCTTTGACGTCGAAGGTGGTATTTCGTTAGTGTGCCTGCTGTCGAGGGGGCAGCACTCTGTTGTCTTTTCTTTTTCTTTCTTTTTTTTTGTTGTTGTCTTTCTGGGCTCTCTGTTAGTTCTCTGTCTCTTGTCTCTGTCTTTCTGTTTGTCTTCCTGTCTGTCTGTCTGTCTATCTCTGTTTGTATGTATGTATGTATATATTATTATGTATGTATGTATGTATGTATATATGTATGTATGTATGTATGTATGTATGTATGTATGTGTGTGTGTGTGTGTGCGTGCGTGCGTGTGCGTGCGTGTGCGTGCGGCGTGCGAGCGTGCATGCGCGCGCTCGCGCGCGGTGTGTGTGTGAAAGAGAGAGAGAGAGAGAGAGAGAGAGTGTGTGTGTGTGTGTGTGTGTGTGACACAGCACAAAGAGAGAGAGGAGAGAGAGAGAGAGAGAGAGAGAGAGAGAGAGAGAGAGAGAGAGAGAGAGAGAGAATTAATGTAGTCTGGCAATGACAGAATTGTGAACAAGTGGTAAGAATCTGGATGGAGGTTAAGAATAGGACGGAAGATAGGTTGTACTACACAGAATGCATTTTCTGATACTAGGCTTTTTTTCAAGTCTAAGTAGGACAGCCAGTTGTGTCTTTGTATTTTTTTGAAGTCATCGATCAGAAGATAAACATAAATGGAGAACAACAACTAAACCACTCCAAATAAATAAAGGAAATGGATATTCTAGCAGTCACGTATGCCCCAGTCATGTTTCCTCCTATCCATGATCGAGGATTGATGGGGATTGTCGCTGTCTAACATTTGTGAGAGTTAATTGAACCGAATTTACCCTTACTGCGCCAAACATTCGTAAAGAATACACTTAAATGTGTACTCGTCAACAGCAAGGTCCTAGTCTTTAAGGTCCTGTTAGAGAGGTTTAGGTTAAAAAAAAAAAAAAGAAAAAAAAAAAAAGAATTCTGCACGGGCGTCTACACGAAAGGGTCGGTTTGTGACCTGGCTGATGAGTTATAATTCGTCGTGGTAGCTTTGTTGTTATTGTTGTTGTTTCTTTTTTTTTTTTCGTAACAGAAGAACATGTTGCCTTTGCGCACATCAAAAGGAACATGAAGAAGCAATGAGTTTGTCCCGAAACGGAAAAAGAAACCTTTTTTTTTCGCTGTTCGTTTTAACTACTCGTGTTAACTATATTGCGCTGATTTTTCATCTGCAAGCGCTCCGCCATATTGCCAGGTTTATAAAAGTTTTATGAGGGTATATTCCCCGTAGAATAGATACTTTCAGGATGCGCATGGCTCTCGCGGTCCTGGCCAAAAGGACACAAAAGCGCAAAGCGTTCGGTCAGCAAACTGAAACGTTCTTAACAAAAGCTTCTTTCGTTTACCAAACCCTCAAAAGCCTACCGAAAATCGCAAAATCTGCCAGGCCTAGTTCGATAGGTAATCTGAGAAACGTAATGCCTTCCGCGAAAGTTCACTGCTTTCCAGTGTTGTATCGCATTCCTTTTGTGCGAAGATCATTTCTTTCTACATTCTGCCCTTGGCATGGACAACAACAGTGTGGCCAAATCTTAAAGTGTTTGAAATAACTCCGCCAAACAAACATGGACAAACGAATCACAAGACAAACACGACGCGTTATGGCCTCATAGGTCTTCTTCAGGCAAGATAAACAACACTCAGGACAACGAAAATGAAGAAACGAGCTGTCACTTATCTTGTCAAATTCGGCGCAAGGTGGGCGTTGTTATTTCGAACAGTTTTTAGGATTTGTTCAGATTTCTGTCTGCAGTCGCCTCACTGTGCGCCTAGCAGTGTGGCCACTTCAAGGCTGTTCATCTGTAAAGTCGGGATCCAGATTGTACCTAACAGTGTCGACTTCCTTTTGAATTTGTCGATGTGTGGCGAGCGTGTGGTGTGAACGCATGTTCCTGATTCTATCCATGGAGGCTATGACTCCTGTTGACACGGCTCTATCAGTATCGTGGTTGTGACATCACATCGCCTCGCAGCATGGCAGTCTTCATAAGCTTTCGATTATGCGAGTTTTTAACGTCGGTTTGAAAAAAAAAAGGAAAATAAAGGTTGAAGTTCTCATAACGCATTCGCCAAAGGGATAGTGAACTGTCAGCGGTTCACCGCGTCTAGGACAAAAGTACGATGGAGCGTGAAACCCATCCCTCTCTTTCTGCCACCTTTAACCTTCCCTGAGTTGAGTCAGGTACCCATTGACAGCTTGGTGGACAGAGAGAGTTTTCAAGCCGAAACAAATCAGACCCCTAGGCTGGTTCGACCTAACGACCGTCAGTTCTGCAGGCAAACGGTCCAACCATTTGGCCACGGGCGCGTATTTTGATTCACATTCGTTTAATAGCTGCAAACACCGGCTTCTTTACGCTACGTCTGGCGATAGAGATCGAGTGACTTTTTAACTTGGTGTCGGAACAAGATGCGTTTTCTGCACCAGTGAGACTTTCCTCACATTCATGTTCAAAGCATTTGACCGTTCAAAAAAGTAAAAGATGAAAGGGAGTTAGGCCTACCCAATCAACTGATGTAACTGAGCCATCTCCCCTTTCCCTTAGCCCCCCCCCCCCACCTCCACGATCCACTCCTACCCCCTCACTCCTCTTTTCTCCACCCTCTTCCTTCTCCTGCAGCCCCCATCTCCCCTATCCTTCCGCTCAATGTTACAACAGATCGTTATCAAAACACATCGTCGAGGGGGGAGAGATATCGTTATGTTCCCAGACCCAACGATAGTGTAGTTCCATTCACAGGACCCCCTGTGCAGATCAAAATGTGTGATTTGTTTGCTTATTTGTTTGTCTGTTTATTTATTCATTTATTCATTTTTTTAAATATCTTTTTCCGGTGGAGAAGTGGGACTCAGGGAGTTGATTGTAGAACTTTTGAGTGCAAAGAGATAGAAGTTGTCGATTGCCGGAATGTTACCCTCAGAACTCCGCCGCCTGTTTATGATATGTGAACTGCTTTCAAAGCCTGTCTCAACTGCCTTTCGCTCCGGAGGGTGGGCGGTTGGAGATCTCCACGCTTGATCCCTCCGCTCAATAACAACCGTGAGACGGTGTTTGAAGTAACTAGTCATAAAACAGGCCTTGTCCAGGATGCTAGTGCGGCTTTTTTCCCCCACCAGCAGCAAGACCTTGGCGAGGGTCGTGTTTCCTGAAATGAGGCGGCGACACTTTACCCCTTTCCGCCCCTGTTTTCACTTTAAACGAAGCAACCACGCAGACATGAAACCAAACGAACAAATGGGCCAACCTTCCAGATAGTCGAGCCTTCAAAGAAACAGTCCTAAAAACAAATGAACAAACATACAGAAAAACATAGCCACCCCAGAACAGACAAAAAAAAAAAAAGAAAAGAAAAACAACAACAATCCAGAATAAGAAAAGTGAAATATGGCCGCCAGTGGTGTGTGTGTGTGTGTGTGTGTGTGTGTGTGTGTGTGTGTGTGTGTGTGTGTGTGTGTGTGTGTGTGGCGCGCGCGCGCGCGCGCGCGCGCGCGCGCGTGTGTAGTACGTGCATGAGCTTAGAACATAACGAACAGAAGAAGACTGGCTCACTGCCAGACCAGACGACCCGGTAGATAGGTATCAGAAATGTATGCAAGGAACGGAATGATACACGGTTTTCGGCAAATTAACCACATGAAAATGAAATCTTAAAGAGGTATAACATTTAGTCACGGAGAGCAGAAAGTACCAATGGTATAGGACCCTTATCGTGAAGAGCAGAAAACAGTAAAGATATGATACATTGCCACTGCAAACTAGAAAGGCACAGGGACAAGCGACATACGTATGAGACTATGGCATATTTAGAGAGACAGAATCTCAACTTTAGGGGGAGCAGCATGCAGTTCAGATAGCGTACCTTATCACAAAGATTAAAAAGTTTAAGGTTTACTTGTATCACAGTCAACCAAAGATAGTAGATGTATCATCCTTTATCACGGCGAATTGAAAGCCCTGAAGATGTAATTCACCACGAGAAGCGAAAAGCAGAAAAGGTGTGATCTTTACCGTAAAGAATAAAAAGCAGTACAGGATTTATTACCACAGGGAAGAGAGACCAATAATACAATAATGTGCCTTTTCAAGGGGAAGAGGAATTAATAATGGAATATCTTGTCAAAGGGAAGAGAAAGTAGTAATGGTATTATATTCTGTCACAAGGAACAGACAGCAGTAGTGGTTTACTATTCTGTCACAGGGAACGGAAAGCAGTAACGGTGTAATATTTTGTCACGGAGAACAGAAAACAGTTACAGCATAAAATTTTGTCACGGAGAACAGAAAGCAGTAATGTGTAATATTTTGTCAAGGGGAACAGAAAGCAGTAAAGATGTGGTGTTTTGTCACGAGGAACAGAAACCCGTAAAGGCAAAAGTCGTGATTACGGAAACAGACAGCAACAAATTTACACAACTTTATTACTGGGAACATAAACCAATGAAGGTATAACACTTTATCGTGGGGAACAGAAAGCAACAATTGTATGATAGTTTATAACGCAAAAAGACGGCCCTGACGAACTCCAACTGTAGTAGTGAATCCAATAGTCTCTGAGACGTTGCTCACTGTTCCTGAATATTATGGTCACGGACAACACACAGAAGTAAAGATATAATATATAAAATATGAAACGAAAACAGGCAGACAGACAGACAGAAACACTGACACTGACATTGACACAGTTTTTATTGCCAATAGTAATAAGCCATGTTGGCAAGGTTACAATTACTGCATTCATAGATTGCTTGAGTATAATTATGCAAGTGAAAAAATAGAACTCGAACAATCTGCAGTGGGCAACCACACCCAGACGGACACACACACTTCCATTCACAATGCATGTGCACACGCAAGCGCGCTCGCACACACACACACACACACACACACACACACACACACACACACACACACACACACACACACACACACACACACACACACTCACTCACTCACTCCGGGCACCTCAGTAATCCATTGTCTTCGACCATCGACAGAAATCGACTGAAATATAAAACGACCTGACGTAAAGGCCTTGTGAGGAAAATTCAGCCTCACATAAATAAGCGATACGTCCAAGAATCTTGATGTCCGAGACGGTGAAAGCGTTCCTGCTTGCATTCTACCACCAATGGCGTAAGTGACAGAATAATCGGTCGGTGGCGCTGTACATTATGCTTTGAAGACTTCTGTGTTTTAGTGTGCGTTTGAAAATGACGTTCTTGTGCAATTTTCTTTGCTTGTCTGTTTGGTGTGCACAATAAATATTTACTAAATGAAAAAAAATATATATATATATATATTATTGCTTAGTAAGTAGAAAACATTTTAAAATAAAAAAAGCATTAAAGATGTCATGGTTATCTAAGGAATGCAAGACAGCTACGTATGAACAGCTCTGGTACAATATTTCGCGAACAGAAAGAAAGAAAGGTCTAGTCATGGACCACTGGAACAAAAAGCGGGAAAACGTAAATTCTCATCCAACTGGGCACGTGCGCACATCTCTC
>CM065729.1:44252931-44255431 GCA_033310375.1 Conus canariensis | reverse complement strand
TCACGATGACGTCCTGTTGCCGTGTGGACAATGAGGTAGAGTTGGATGTTGATAGCTACGATTGCCGTGTGGACTACGAGGTAGAGTTGGACGTTGATAGCTACGGTTGCGTAGCTACGGTTGCTGTGTAGACTATGAGGTAGAGTTGGACGTTGATAGCTACGCTAGCTGTGTGGCCTATGAGGTAGAGTTGGACGTTGATGGCTACGGTTGTCGTGTGGACTATGAGGCAGAATTGGACGTTGATAGCTACGGTTGCTGTGTAGACTATGAGGTAGAGTTGGACGTTGATGGCTACGGTTGTCGTGTGGACTATGAGGCAGAATTGGACGTTGCTAGCTACGGTTGCTGTGTAGGACTATGAGGTAGATTGGACGTTGATGCTACGGTTGTCGTGTGGACTATGAGGCAGAATTGGACGTTGATAGCTACGGTTGCTGTGTAGACTATGAGGTAGAGTTGGACGTTGATAGCTACGCTAGCAGTGACGGACGTACTAAACGCTGCTGTCTGGTTCCAGCTTTGGCATGAAGCACGACACGAAGCACAACGACTGTGTGAGCCCTCAGGGAGAGATGTACGTCATGGCGCCCCACCTGTCCTGGGACCTCACTCCCACCCGCTGGTCTTCCTGCAGCAGACAGGCCATTACCAAGTTCCTGGAGTAAGACACTTCAAGGATTTGCAGACCTCAAAAATTACCTGATATATGAAGTAGGCATACGTAAGTGTTTAGAATTAAAGGGGGGAAAGAAGGACAGAATGGCAAAGTAAGGCAAGTCCAAACAAAGCGAAGCAGGCACAGTTTTTTTTTTCTCTCTATATTCTTGGGTCATGAGATGAATTGGTTTATCAATTCCTTCGGTAATAACCCATTAAAGTTGCTCGTGATCATGTCACCTACACGTATCCAGCATGATATACATACACAGAAGTTTCACGCGACATTCGTATTTACATGTTTATGTAAATGTGTAGGAGTTGCTTTCTTAAATAGTAGAGGGAATTTACAGCTGTTCTCCTGGCACAATGCTGTCTTTGTAAGAAGGGAAATTTGGGACTTTGATTGCGGTGGGGTGGGGGTGGGGTGAGGGGTGGGGGTGGGGGGGGGGGGTGGGGGGTGGGGGGGGGGGGTTGAAAGCCACCACACACAAACAAGCAGAAAAGCATAAACGTAGACGATTTGAATACTTACATCGATATTTGTATGCTCTAAAACCATGCACACACGCGCGCGCGCGCACACACACACACACGCACGCACGCACACTTCACTACACTACACTACACTACACTACACTACACTACACTACACTACCCCCCCCCCCCCCCCCACACCACACACACACACACACACACACCACAACGCACGCACGCACGCTCTCAGTGTTCAGGCCATTCCATAAGACACCTTGTTGTGTTGCCCATGTGCAGTCGTGACTGGGGCTACTGTCTGGACGATGAGGCGGGTCACCATGACTTCCAGTACCCGGTATTACCGGCGGGTACCATGTATGACGCCGATCACCAGTGTCGGCTGCTGTACGGGGAGGACGCCGCCCTCTGTGGGGGCATCCAGGACTTGGAGGTTCGAGTCTCTCTTGGAACTGTGGATTTAGTGATTTAGTGTTTGGTTATTTCAGTCCACGTTACGTTGATAGGTTGGATGGCTTGTGATCACTGGAAAGTGAGCGAAGTTGGTTTTTGTCCTGTTTGTGTGTGTGTGTGTGTGTGTGTGTGTGTGTGTGTGTGTGTGTGTGTGTGTGTGTGGTTTGTTGGTCTGTTTCTGTTTCTTTTCCTTCTTTTTTCTTTTTCTTTATTTTTTCCTTTTTTTTCTTTTCAAAAGTGTGTGTGTGTGTGTGTGTGTGTGTGTGTGTGTGTGTGTGTGTGTGTGAGTGTGCGTGTGTGTGTGTGCGCGCGCGTGCGTGCGTGCGTGCGTGCGTGTGTGGGTGTGTATACGTATGGGCGTGCGCGCGCGCGTGTGTGGTGTGTGGCGCGCGCGCGCGTGCGTGCGAACGTGCGTGCGTGCGTGAAATTTGAGTGTTGTAATCCATACACGTTTTTAGCGTTAATGTCAGTTTGCCCTGTCCCTCCATTTGTGTGCTGTTCAAACGCACAGCCAGTCTTTCCTACAATACGATTTTGACAGTATCTTTCAAGGAATATTGTTGGTTCATATTTCATTCATAATTCATATGAAGTAAACTGCCTATGAAATGATATGGAATATGCTACCAATCATGGGTGATTACCCCTGTTTGTTGACAGAAATTAATGCTTGTTCTTGTCAGATGGTAGTTGTCCACAGCCTGTATATCTTTGTTGTTTACGTGCTACGCGTTTGTCAATGAAAGAATGCGTGTATTTTTCACAGACTTTTTCTGGTTGTTGTTGTTGTTGTTGGCAGAATATATGTTCCACCCTGTGGTGCCGTGTTAACAACAAATGTTCCACCAAACTCCAGCCTGCTGCCGAGGGTACCATCTGTGGTAACAACAGA
>CM065729.1:44235431-44245431 GCA_033310375.1 Conus canariensis | reverse complement strand
CACAAGCAAATAAATTCTAATTGTCCGAAAATTGCCGACATCACCACTGACAGTTCGCTCTACTCATGGAGTGTAACCATTTGTTGTCAAGAGTTAACAAGCATCTTCAAAAACTCGAACAAGCATCTTCAAAACCAAAGAGATAGAAAACCAAACAACAAAGGCACAAGCAAATAAATTCTAATTGTCCGAAAATTGCAGACATCACCACTGACAGTTCGCTCTACTCATGGAGTTGTCAAGCGTTACTGTTCTTGCCAAAAATTTACCTGCCGTTACCATATGTGTTTGAGATGTAACATGGTTGGGAAAACCGTTGCTGGGGTTGGGAAAAGGTTGGGAAAAGGTTGGGAATTTTGTTTCTCCAAGTCTGTGTGAACGCTGCATACGTAAGTCAGGCATTGGCTTAGTTTTGCCCATAAAAATCACTGCATTAACCATGTATAACTGAGTGACGGGATGTTTCATAGTTCACGTGGGGACAAGATAAATATCTCGCCTCGCCTTCTCATTATTCACATTTGTTGTTATTGTTGTTGTTGTTGTTTTCATCATGAACGTCATCATTACCATCACGATTCCGTTGAATAGAAAGATGACCTTGTCGACAACATTCTCCTTTATGAAGCCAGAAAATACCTTGTGTCGGTAGCACGAATCCAACTCGAGATGAAGTTAGTTGGTTTTTGTTTCCTTTCACCTCTTCCATTAGTCATAAAACGGTGGTCTGTATATTACTTTTTCGGATGTGATGATAAACCGAGGTCCCGTCTAACGTGCACTTAGTGCCTATCAAAGAATCCACGGTGACCAAGGGTTGTGTCTGGCCAGACACTGCAGGGAAGCCACTTAGGTAGAAAAACAAGTATATACGAAGATGGAAGAAAAAGGTCAACATGAGTACCTGTGGCACTGTACCAAAGCAACCTACTGCTACCTGGGGAGAACAGCCCGAATCTCACGCAGAGCAGGGCCAGAAGCAAATGTGAAGAGGGAACGGGGAGGGGGGAGAGGGTGGGGGAGAGGGGGGGGGGGGCATCTCCCCTTACCCCGGCTGACAAAAACAGCATTTTTGCCCCAATGTCGCTCTTACCCCTACTAGCAAGGAACTCCCCCCCCCCCCTCTCTCCCTCCATCCCTGACCCACTTTGGGCCTCCCCGTCTCCTTTCTCTGGTACTTAGTTCGAGGGATGGGGTTTATTTTGAAAGAGAACACCCCACCCACCCCCATCTCCCTGACACCCGCTTGTAAGAAAAACCTCATCCTCTGATAGAACTGATCTGGACCTGCAGAGAAATCTGTTGAGACAATACAGTTATAATTATCTCATGATACAATGCAAAGGAATGCAAGGCGAAACAATGTGACCCAATGTAATGAAACGCAATGCAATACAATGCCATAAAGCATAGATGCAGTGTAATACTATACAATAGAATACAACACAACACAACACAAAACAGAACAGCACAGCTCAGCACAGTACAGTACAGCACAGCACAGCACAGTACAGTACAGCACAGCACAGTACAGTGCAGTGAATACATTACAATACAGTAAATACAAGAAAGCACAGCATAGCACAGCACAGTACAGCACAGTACAGCACAGCACAGCACAGCACAACACAACACAACACAACACAGCACAACACCATCATTTCCAGGTTACGTGGAGGCCACAGTGATCCCTCAAGGCGCGCGCAACATCCGGGTGGAGGAAGTGGCGGAGGCCAGCAACTTCCTGGCTCTCCGGAACGAGGCTGGCGAGTATTACCTGAACGGCCATTGGTTCATCCAGTGGAGCGGGGACTACGAGATGGCGGGCACGGTGGTACGCTACGATCGCAAGGGCAACAAGGAGAGCTTCCAGGCCACGGGGCCTCTCAAAGAACCCTTACACATCATGGTGAGTGGTTTGCATTCAGGTGTTTTATTTATAAAGGCCATAGCCCTTTAGAAAGAATATAAGTCGCACATGAATATTGTCTTCTTCATGTTGTATAAACACTTCTCCTTTTAAATGCCTTATATGAATAAATAGCTAACTTTTTAACAGTGTTTTCATTTAGTGATGACATTTTAAGAACATTAATTCAAACAGATAAAGGTGGTTAGAATACTTTTGTATTATGAATTGTTCTCCAAGATCTCTTAATGTTGGGTCAAACAGCCTAAAATGAACGTCGTCCTCTTTAGCATTTCGACACAATGGACAGATGAGATTTCTTTCGCCTAGCTGTCTATAGCGATAGTAATGAATAGCAATACCAGACACATCGAATCTAAATTTTGTCATAATGTGTTTGAAATGCTTGTCTATTTTCATTGAAATTTCAACTGGCAAACATCGTAAATGACTATACGTTCTGTATGATTCAAATGTCTCACTGTTTAGTACATGGGTGTTCCAATTTTATCAACTACAATCAGTCAGTCTTGATAAACACATTCACCAACACCATGGTCGATCCATACAAAACCAAATCCGTATTCACATACTTTTATCCATATATTTCTCACCCAGGTTTTCTTAACTCTATTGTCCAGTTCTAACAGCATTCTTTAAGCTTTGCGTGGTCACCTGTGATACTGCTTCTCTGATATTTTTTAACCAATATCGAATACACTTTACAGCAGAATTCAGGTGAATTGGATGTCTAGCTGTTTCACCATATACCAAATCATTTGGTGTTTGCAACAACACCCCGAGAAATTTCTTTAGAGCGAACAGGTGGATATTTTCACAATGTACAAGAGCAGCATCCAGTCCCCATATTTCAGCTCCATATTGCACCATCGGCTGAGCTTGACAATCAAATAGCTTCAAAAACATTTTGAAGCATGGTGAGCGGAGCAACTATGAAAGTGACTTCATGTCTTCTGGTGCATTTATCAGTATGATCTACTGTAAAATGTGATTTGCGTCCCTTTTTGCAAGATTACCCAAAGCTCAAAGCTAGTTTTTTTTTTCTTTTTTTTCTGGCAACAATGAACTGACAACCGAGAGAGTGATATAAAGAGTATCTATGAATGCTACGATCGACGGAAAACGGTTATTTTAAGCACACACATACATCATATTTTTTGAATTGTTGTACAGCGTGAAGGATTGTGCTAAAAAATGGAAAGAGAGCACTGCACGTTTAAATCTTCCAGTGACGCGCTCTCCAGTCTGTGCCAGCAAACACTCGTTTTTTTCGTGTGTGTGTGTGTGTGTGTGTGTGTGTGTGTGTTGTGTGTGTGTGTTTGGTGTGTGTGTGTGTGTGTGTGTGTGTGTGTGTGTGTGTGTGTGTGTGGTGTGTGTGTGTGTGTGTTTGGTGTGTGTGTGTGTGTGTGTGTGTGTGTGTGTGTGGTGTGTGTGTGTGCATGTGGTGTGTGTGTGCATGTGGTGTGTGCGTGTGTGTGTGTGTGTGTGTGTTTTGTGTGTGTGTGTGTGTGTGTGTGTGTGTGTGTGTGTGAGAGTGAGAGAGAGAGAGAAGAGAGAGAGAGAGATGCAATAAAGATGAAGAGACGTAATACAAAACCCCACAATTTACCTCCACACAAAACCCACAATAAAAATGACATACGTACACACTGACACAACAGAACCCAACAAATCCTCGCCTCACACACACACACACGCACACGACACACCACACACACACGCACACACATGCACCACCACGCACGCACGACACACACACACAGCCCCACCACCCACAACACCAAGCTCCGCGCGCGCACACACACACAGTAATCACACCCAACATAGCTCATAACACAACAGAAGACTGCCTGCCGCACTGCAGCACGAGAGCTATGCACGCATCTATTCAGCTGCTTCCCCCCCCGCACACCCAAAAAAAAGCCCTACCGCACCTAGAATGCGGAGGTGTTCAAATACCCAGACCAGTTGTTGTCTATATGAAGATGAGTAAGATTCTGCTGGCGCTGCAATGATTTTGATGATTGAGATCTTTCTTTCACTGCTGATGCAACCCACAACCCTGGGCGGTGGTGTTGAGTCACACCGTTCCCAAGTGAAACCACACTACCTAGGTGCAGATTCCGATGGGATTCACTGACTGTCCCATTGTACCCTGTCGTGCGGTGGGGGTAGGTCACCCGCCATTTCTACACTTTTGTGTTGATTCGTTTGTTTATATACTGATTTGTCCACTGTACCCTGTCCTGCGGTGGAGTTAGTACCCATTTCTACACTTTGTTTGTTGTTGTTTAGTTTATATATGTTTGTTTATTATCCGTTCTTTTTTAGAAAATATTTTATATTATTTTAATTTTTTTTTACTTTTGTTTTCTATTACCATTTTCAACTTGTACGGTTATAAAGTTGATTATTTTTTGTCTTATTATTTGTTAGTTGTCTTATACATATACCTTGTGTGTGTGTGTGTATATATATATATATATATATATATATGTGTGTGTGTGTGTGTGTGTGTGTGTGTATAATGCCGAACAATTAAGTAGTGGGGTAAAACAAGTGCATGCTAACAGTTTTTTGGTCATTATAGTAATGACTTAGCAAAGATTTGAACTATAAAAAAAGGGAAGGGGGGGGGGAGGGGTTGAGGGTGAAGAAAATGGGAACATGAAATTAAGAAAATATATAATAAATATGAAAACCCTTCACTAGCTGCATGAGAGAACCATCACAATCCCTCCTGAGGGCAGATCTATTGGTACTGCCTGCTCCTAGGCCTTTCATCTGCTGGATCGGACTCATCAGGGAGACACGGCTGATTGCGTCTGTTGGAGTCATTACTTTGTTTGACATCTGAATCTTTATAGACCTGTATCAGATGTGTCGATAGTATATCTCAGAAGTGAAGACATAAAGGCAGACAACTGAAAAATGTCAAGTTGTTGCAGAAAATTGCCCAAAATATTTCTCGCAGAAAATGTTCAATCAACTTTACCTAGAGGAGGTAACTGTATTCTAGTGGGAACTACCGTTGGTTTCAGCCACTTTTTGACCATTGCTTCCATAGTTTCTCTATGTTCAAGCCGCGCATGATTTTGCAGAGAGATCATTATGTGAAGAACAGAAAGTATATTGAAAAAAATATGTAGCAACAACAAGACAGTTCACAGCGTAACCCAATGAATAAAAGATTTAGAATAGCACTCAGAAGAGCGCAAACCATGGCCAAACGACTATCAGATTTAGACAGGTCACTGAGCTGGGAAATAAGCACTTACTTGGAGCTTTCGACAGACCTACGTCCGTCTTCTTCAGCGGTGGTGTTGCTACTGAGTGAACTGGAGTTCAGTGCACACGACCACGGGTCGAACCCTGGTCATGTGACTGAACAATGAGGGTGTTGTACACCGATGGCAAGGTGTGTCTTCCCCGGTCCCGGTTGAGTGTGGGGTTGTTGGCGGCAATATGGATAGCCTCCTTCACCCATGCTGAAACCATCTATTGTCACAGTCGAGAACGCTGATGATGATGTTGAACTGATGTTGCTGGGCGTGTAGGTGGGCGCCTACTAGTGATGATTCCCTTTTGTGTTCTGTCAAGCGTTTTCGAAGGTTTCTGTCAGTTTCCCCGACATAGTTCTCTTCACAGTCACGACACTCTATTTGGTAGATGGCATGGCCAAGTTCGAACGGATCCGGGATCAAGTCTTAAATCTGGATCCGCAGTACGGATCCACACCAAACCTATATGGATTCACCCTTGGCCTACATTCCATCCGTCCACCAAATTTCGTTAAAATCGATTTTGTATTTGTGTGTGTGTGTGTGTGTGTGTGTGTGTGTGTGTGTGTGTGTGTGTGTGTGTGAGTGAGTGTGTGTATGTGTGTGTGTGTGTGTGTGTGTGTGTGTGTGTGTGTGTGTGTGTGCGATCTTTCTGACTAACACTCCACTAAACTCAAATGAAAACAGGACCTCTTTGGCGGAAGTAATTATGAACAGAGAAGAATTAAAAAAAGGGGAGGGGGGGGGGTTCACTTTGGATGTTTAATTTAAGCCCTGAATATTCCGCACAATCAGCATAGACAGATGTCTTTAAGCAGTATGCAGACAAGTCAAAGCAGAAGGCTGAATATTTTACACTTACCCCGTGTACTCTTCTGCCTGAAGTATGGAAGAACAACTTCCCCACAGTAGCACACAGGGGTACATTCAAACACTGCTGACAGTAAATCTGTTGTAACTATAGATTTATTATTGATTTTTCTTAAACCCCAATACTTCATGAATTATGGAAGGCAAAGAAACCGAATCATTCAGACGGGCATCAGATCGATAAATCTGCACCCAAAAAAAAGTCATGTGATTTGTCGACATTTCCTGCGCCACTTGTGTTAACCCCCCCCCCCCCCCCCCCCCCCCCCCCTCCCCCCTGAACATCTCCCGGCAGTATCTACTTTTCTGCAGAATGCAATTTCCCTCTTTCAGCGGGGCCCAGTCTTGCCCCGAAATTGTGAAAACCTCCTGCCTTTCAGGGACAAATACAGTTCCGCTGGCTGGTGTTGTCCAGCCGACTATTTTGCACTGGACCACTTTGTCACTTTGAGAAGAGGTTCTGGTCAGTTTGCATGTTTTTTTTTTTTTTTTTTTTTTTTTTTTTTTAAATTTCCCTGTTCAGAACAGACATTGCCAAATCTACAGCATTCGGCTGAGGCATTTCCGATCAGATCTTGTCTAATATCGCACAGGTCAGGTGAACACAGGTCGGAAATAATCCTCAGGCGAAAAAAGTAAACCAGACAAGTACAAAAACATGGAAAAGACAGATGGACAGATAGACAGACGACAAGAACAAGCAGAACAAAAGTGTCACCTGTCGGTCTTTTTTTTTTTTTTTTTTACTCACAGGTACACAGAGGTCAGAGGTGATCTGTATGGAGAAGGAAGCCGGGCGGGTGGATGACCGCTTCTGTGAGCAGGTGGCCAAACCGGATGACCGGCTGAGGAGGTGTAACGAGCACCTGTGTCCGGCCAGGTCAGTACGCATACATGTACGCGCGCGTCTGTGTCAGCACACACACACACACACACACACACACAACACGCACGTACGCACGCACGCATGCGCACGCACACACACATACACACATGCAAACACACACAAACACACACATACATGCGCGCGCGTGCGTGCGCCAGTAAAGGGAAACTAAAACATATTTCAAGCTACCTAGACTCTGGTTCAGCTTCTCTGCGTGAAAAATCCACTTCAAACAATCTATCGTCTCAAAAGGTGAGAGGTGAAAAAGAGAATCAATCTATAGTAATCCCTACGTTGTCTGTAATCTGGAGCGTAGAACCTATTGTTTTGTCCATTTTGATGATGTTGTTGTTTATTTTTTCTTTGTTCACGTGTGAAGACTTTTTTGTCGAAAATTTACTTGTCTGTTTTGTATTTTGTATTGTGCAGTAAGTGTTACTTTGCACCTTTTTTTTGTGTGTTCATTTTTAACTTTGGTTAGACATATCAAATTAAGTGTGGGCCTTTCCAATTCACTGAATTCTGTAAATTTTGTGATGATTGGTAACAAACAAGTAAACAAAAAAGGACTTATGCTTCTTGCATTTCATACTTAAAAATGGAATAGGTGGTGTGCAGATTAGAGTTAGCAAACAATACTAATGATAGAGAAAAAGAACAATTCTAATAAATTACTGTAGGATCAGGTGAGAAATCGGACTCTGATTAGCCTGTGCAAGCCATACTTACAATAGAAATAGAAAACAATTACAACAACAACAATTTCAACAAATTATTGTTAGATCAGGTAGTAGATTGGACTCTGATTAGTCTGGCAAGCAATACTTGCAATAAAACAGGAAACAACAACAACAATTTTAACAAATTGTTGTATCAGATGATAAAGTGGACTCTGAGTCTGTGCAAGCAATACTTACAATAAATCAGGAAACAACAATAACAATTTTAACAAAATTATTGTTGGATCAGGTGGTAAACTGGACTCTGGTTAGCCTGGAACAGCAATACTTAGAAGAATAAAAACAGGAAACAACAACAATTTTGACAAATTATTGTTGAATCAGGTGGTGAATTGAACTCTGCAAACAACAAAACCGCTATTGCTGGATCAGGTGTAAACTGGACTGTGATTAGCCTCTAGAAACAATATTCACACTGACAACAACAACAAAAAAAATCACTAATGCTGGATCAGGTGGTGGACCGGACCCTGGCAGCACTGCTCGGTGACCTGCGGGGACGAGGGCACCCGGAAGAGGAGCGTGATGTGCGTGCGCAGCCTGGGGCGCGGATGAGCAGATCGCCCTGGAGGACTCGGCCTGCCTGGACCTGGACCGGCCAGACGCCGTGGAGCCCTGCAAGCCCAAGGAACCCTGCCCCGGAACCCTGCCCGTCTGGATGACCGGCAACTGGACACAGGTCGGTGAGGCTAGCTAGGCGGAGGAGCGGGTAGGTTGTGGAGGAGGGGGTAGGGGGTAAACATGGTCGGTTCGTAGTAGTTGGGTGCGTGGGAAGGTTGAGGAGGGTTGGGTTTACTGGAAGTTATTGGAAGTCTGTTCATCTAAACATGAACTGAACGTCAATGGACGTACTGAGTAGTGTCTTGTATTTTTTTTTGTCCTCCAACCTCCAAATTTTTCCACTGCTTTCTTTCGCTTTTGCTTTTTTCTCTTTCTTTTCTTTTTTTCTTTTTAGACAGTGGGGCCTCCAGCCTCCTATTTTTTCCCACTGTCATTTTTTTCTGAAATTTACTCAAACTCACCATGGATTGTCTGTGTGGTGTGTGTTTTTTTTTTTAACAGACGGACATTCACATGCTAAACTTGTTGATCTGTGTTTTGTTGTACTTTGGTTTCAGTGCAATGGCAACCCCTGCGCCATGCAGACACGTACTGTGGTGTGTAGTGACGTCACGGAACCCTGTGACCCCTTCACGCGCCCGGCGAGGTCACGCGCGTGCTCCAACGTCACGTGCGGCACATGGGAAGCAGAAGCATGGTCTGCTGTAAGTGTGCATATGATGTTAGTGTCGCTTTCAAAATGGAATGATTTTGGACGGTGAAAAATATCCAGAATAAGTGTGGACACGAATTTCATGTTTCCACGATGGAAAGTTTTTAGTGTTTTAAATGTTTTAAACTTGCAGATAAATATATAATTTTGTTTTCAATATGAAAAGTTTTTATTGGAAGGAGTCTGGAAATGTGCGAGTCTGAAAGCAGTTTTTTCTTGTACTTAGTAGAAAAGATTTATTCCTGGTAACAGAAAACTACCTTCACCATCTTCGCTGCAACTACTGCAAGACCATAGCAACTCGTGCTGCGCATGTGCAGCAATATCTTCAGTTATCCTGACAATAATAATAACAACTAATACAGCAGCTGTTTACTACCACGACTCACACTGGTAATTACCACTATGATTGTTATCACAGTCACTATCGCATAAAACTTCTGCTGAAAGCACCTTTTCTTTTGTATTTGCAGTGCACACGCACCTGCGAAGGGGGAGTTCAGTACAGAAAGGTCACGTGTGTAGGAAGCGACACCTGTGACCTTGAACTCGAACCGCCCGCGCAACGACCTTGTGGCGAAGACCCTTGTCCGGAGGTAGCGGACGACAACTCCACGGAAATAGAAAGGCAGCTCTTCACTTCCTCACCCGTCAAGAAGACCGACAAGACCACATCTAAGAGCCAGCAGGAAGATGTACTGGTTCTGAAGACCTCCAACACAGACCATGTCTCAACCCCCAAAGCCGGCAAGGTGATCCTGGGAGAATCTTCTGACGTCCTAAAACCTTCCGAAGAGGCTGGAGCGGTACCAAGCAGTCCACATCATCGTCCACAAAACGACACCGATCTCAGCTCAGCGACCACCACAACACCACCTCCAGGCGACAAGAAAACCAACAAAGGTTCCGACCACAAGATCCGCCACCACCGTCACCACCACAAGAAACACCGCCATCATCATCACCACTCCGACAAACAGCCTGAGGACAGCTCGCCGAACGATGCTGTCGTTGAGCCTG
>CM065729.1:44210431-44230431 GCA_033310375.1 Conus canariensis | reverse complement strand
GGAGAGAAAAGAGAAAAAGGAAATGGGAGGGGGGAGGGGGCGAACGTATCAGAGTGATGGAGAGAAAAGAGAAAAAGGAAATGGGAGGGGGGAGGGGGCGAACGTATCAGAGTGATGGAGAGAAAAGAGAAAAAAGGAAATGGGGAGGGGGGAGGGGGCGAACGTATCAGAGTGATGGAGAGAAAAGAGAAAAAGGAAATGGGAGGGGGGAGGGGGCGAACGTATCAGAGTGATGGAGAGAAAAGAGAAAAAAAAGGAAATGGGAGGGGGGAGGGGGCGAACGTATCAGAATGATGGAGAGAAAAGAAAAAAAAGGAAATGGGAGGGGGGAGGGGGCGAACGTATCAGAGTGATGGAGAGAAAAGAGAAAAAAAAAGGAAATGGGAGGGGGGAGGGGGCGAACGTATCAGAATGATGGAGAGAAAAGAAAAAAAAGGAAATGGGAGGGGGAGGGGGCGAACGTATCAGAGTGATGGAGAGAAAAGAAAAAAAAGGAAATGGGAGGGGGGAGGGGGCGAACGTATCAGAATGATGGAGAGAAAAGAAAAAAAAGGAAATGGGAGGGGGGAGGGGGCGAACGTATCAGAGTGATGGAGAGAAAAGAGAAAAAAAAAAAGGAAATGGGAGGGGGGAGGGGGCGAACGTATCAGAGTGATGGAGAGAAAAGAGAAAAAAGGAAATGGGGGGGGGGGGGGGGGGGGAAGGGGGCGAACGTATCAGAGTACTGGAAAGAAAATAAAATAAAAGGAAATGGGAGGGGGGAGTGGGCGAACATATCAGGCCTGTTCCTACCCTGCATGTCTGTATTGCTTTGGTCACGAGAGAGAGAGAGAGAGAGAGAGAGGAGAGAGAGAGAGAGAGAGAGAGAGAGAGAGAGAGAGAAGGTAGAGGTCAGCTTCTGCTGGTCACGCTGATAGCCTGGTTCACGAGAGACTGGGTTCAGTGACAGAAGAATGGGAAGTGTAGTAAGGAAAAGAAGGGGTAAGGGGGAGGGGGGGTGGAGGGGTAAGAGAGGTGACAGGGCTCTGGTCTTCCCTGAAGCATACATCCGCCAAATATTCTTTTTTTTTTCAGGCAGGTTTTTCTCCCGAAAAGTTCCAGCAAAGATCCGCTAATTTACACTGAAATATAGAATCGTCTCCTTTCTGTCTAATTTTGGGACTGGAAATTAGTGGGGGAGGGCATTGTTCAGGTAGTGTCAGTGAGCACTTATTTTTATTTATTTATTTTATTTATTTATTTTTTTTTTTGCCACTCGGAACGCAAACTTGTGGAAAGCTAGTACAACCCAGTGAGCACTTTTTTGTTCTTTTTCTTTCTTTCTTTCTTTCTTTTTTTTTTTTTTTTTTTTTTTTTTTTTGGCCACTCGGAACGTGGGAAGCTTGAACAACCTTCACTTACCTAACCGTTCTGACTGATCTATAAAAGAATGGAATTTCCGCCGCTCTTCTGATGTTCAAAATTGCACCCTCCTTATTTTTATTTTATTTGTTTTTTGTTTTGTTTGTTTGTTTGTTTTTTTTTTATCTCCTACTCCTTTAACATGCAATTTTTGCTGCTACCACTGTCGTGCTTGATTATTATTACCATAATAATGATGATGATGATAATACTACTAATAATAATGATAATAGTAATAACAATTATCGTTATTATTATTATCATTATTGTTGTTGTTGTGACTACTGTTATTGTGATATTTATGATGGAGCTGATAATGATGATCAACTGGCGAACGGCTGACTTTGTGTGTGTGTGTGTGTGTGTGTGTGTGTGTGTGTGTGTGTGTGTGTGTGTGTGTACGCGCGTGCGTGTGTGTGTGTGTGTGTGTGTGTGTACGCGCGTGCGTGTGTGTGTGTGTGTGTGTGTGTGTGTTGTTTGCGTGTATGCGTGTGTTATTGCTGTCGTTGTCTTGGTTGTTGATGATGATGTTGACGGAGGTGGTGCACCTCTTGCTGCAGTGTTCCAAGACGTGTGACGGCGGCACCCAGAAGCGCATGGTGCAGTGCATTAACATGACGTCACAGATGGTGTCGGACGCCTGTGACGGTTCCATCCGACCCTCCGAGCGGCAGTCCTGCAACACGGACGACTGCCCCACCACTGACGCAGGTGAGGACCTCACCGCGATGACGAAGACCACGTTAATGTCATGATGTCACAGCTCTGGCGGTAGTCAACCTATCATGTTCTTGTAGTTTGTGAAGACTGTTGGTTCTTGGTCGTCCGTCGAGTCGACAAGAACCACTTCATTAATCTTGAGAGTTGAGGGGAGGGTGAGATGGCTTGTGGATACGCCGGTGGCTAATGAAGCCGAGGCATGCACGGAATTTGGAATTCAGGTTCGAAAGGGAATGTAGGAGACCTGCTGTTGATTACTGGAGCCGGGCTTTCCTCGCCTGTCTCTTTTGTTGCGATTGTGAAGATTACTTGGCGGATGACTATGATTCTGGTGTCGTTATTTTTTTCCATGACTGAGTTAACTTCTTGACGGTTATCGTTCTGGGTCGTTAATCTTTCGTTTGATTATCGTTCTTGATCGTTATTCTTTCTTTTGGACTATTGTTCTTGATCGTTGTATTTTCCTTTGGATTATCGTTCTTGATCGTTGTTCTTTCCTTTGGATTATCGTTCTTGATCGTTATCCTTTCCTTTGGATTATCATTCTTGATCGTTGTTCTTTCCTTTGGATTATCGTTCTTGATCGTTATTGTTTCATTTGGATTTCGTTATTTTTCCTTTGGTATATTGTTCTTGATCGTTGTTCTTTCCTTTGGACTATCATTCTTGATCGTCAGTCTTTCCTTTGGGTCTCACTCTTACCAGAGTTATGTTTTCACCCCCAGTGCATTAATTATATAAAATGTGGCCCAAGGACGAACTCGTTAAATGTTCATGCATACCTCGATGAAGGTGTAAAACCCGAACCCGTTCGACCATGGCGATCTTCGCTGTTTCGGGTGCTCTTCGGACTTGAATTGGATGTTAATTTTCTTCTTTAAGTATGTTTGGGGCCTAGTGAGAAATGTACCATTAACAAAGCCGCTTGATGTAAGGAGACGGTGGGAGGAAGGTGAGAGAGTGGGATGAGACAGTGATCGGTTTTAAACTGGGTGGAAAGATTTGGACTTGGTGTGAACAGCCAGATGTAGATTTCACAGGTTGTCAGTTCTATACATATATATTTTATTTAGGAAACACTACCACCACCACCACCACCACCAAATACACACACACACGCACGCACGCGCACACACACACACACACACACACACACACACACACACACACACACACACACACACACACACTCTCTCTCTCTCTCTCTCTCTCTCTCTCTCTCTCACTCACACAAACACACATATACACACATTCTCTCTCTCTCTCTCTCTCTCTCTCTCTCTCTCTCTCTCTCTCTCTCTCTCCCTCCCACATTCCAGCGTGGCAAGCAGATTACTGTATTAATGCACTTTTCTCTTCCCATCCCCCCCTCTCTCTCTCTCTCTCTCTCTCTCTCTCTCTCTCTCTCTCTCTCTCTCTCTCCTGCGCCCACCTCTTTCCCTTTGTGACGCTGTTGCAGCCTTCACGGTGAAGTGCGAAACCAACGAAATGAGCTACAAGGTCTGCCGCATGCTGAAGAAGGTGGGCCTGTGCCACAAAGACTACGTCCAGACCAAGTGCTGCCGCACGTGCGCCGACCACAAGCGCAAGTCGCCAGCCAAGCGCATTGCCGATCTAAGGTGACGCTAGTGCCGCTGGCATCCACTTCCGGAGGGGGTGAGGAGCCTGTTTCCACCCCCTCCCATCCTCCTCCCTCCTCCCTCTCATGTGATATTGTGCTCAAGAGGATAATATTCATCGGACATGGTTGGTGGTGGTGTAGGTCGACTGACTCTCTCCTAACGCTACGACGCTTGTGCTTCGAAATCTTGGGTGGCTGGAGAGTGCAGATTTCTTTTTTTTCTTCTTCTTCTTTTTTTTTTTTTTTTTCAAAGGTCGAGAGAGAGAGGGGAGGGGGTGAGAGAAAAGATCATACAGGACACATGGATGATACGGATCTCTTCGCGTTTTCTGCGGAGGGCGTTGTGTTGGTGCGGCTTAGTGCTGTTTTGGCCACTTTCACCGCCAGCTGTTGGCACGTCATCGAGCGTCATGGATACGTCACTGTGTGAATGTCGTCATTGAACAACTGTGTATGACGTCAGGTTTTCGTCCTCAGGACACCGTGTGTGACATCCTTCTTTTATTTTTCTTTTTTTTTTTTTTTTTTTTTTTCTCCGTGAGGTTGAAGTCCTCGAGTGACGAGGATTCGGTTAACGGTTCAACTGTTAACGTGCACTGCTCCGGCGAAAATGAATGGCATTTTTACGTACTGGATGACTGACTGGCTGTGCATCTTCCGGCTTCAAACCCTGGATTCTGGAGATGAATTCAAAGTGGACATCGCGAACACCCTCCCATGGAGTGCTAGGCCTATGTGTTTATGTGTGTCACTGACGCGTATTAATGACTAGAAGTGATGCATGTTGAGACAGTTTTCCTTTGTAGTTGATGAGAGAAGACGTTGATTTCATTGTTCGAGTGCAGACGTCCACGACGTGAACTGGGCGCGTGTATCCGAGGAATCATCCTGCAAAATGTTTTGACCATGATTTTTTTTTCTCTCTCCTTAAAATGCATGATTTTTTTTTTTTTTCACGAAGAAAATCAGATCCTCATATATATTTTCATGACAGAATAACCAGTCAAATCAGTCACATTGCAGTGGAGAAGGTGATTTTCAGTCGGTTTGCATTTTCATGTGTTAGATAATAGAAGCACTCACAAACCTTTCTGGGGGCAATACCGCTCTCCGAGGTAAACCAAATCGCTATTTAGCATGTGCTTGTATGAAATAAACCGGTTTGGTGTTCAAACTCCAAAGCTCGCTTCTGTGGATTGGCATCGATGCGCACGTGCATCAAAGGGCGTCGGCAGCATGCGCGGTTGAAGTGCATGTAGGCCAAAGGGACGACAATCAATACAGTGTGGATTTACTGCGGTACGGACTGATGATCGTATAAATTCGGCAAACAGTCGCGAGGCTTTCTCCTCATTGTACACTGGGACGCGCTAGGGCGGAGAACGTGTCTCGCTGTCTGAAGTACAAGCAGTACAAGCTGGTAGAGTAGGGAACTGACTGCTGTATGCATGCATCATGCGTTAGCTGTGGACTCATCCCCCCATGTACTGTAATCACTCTGTATGACGGTAGAGGTTTTGTATCAGAAGGCTCTGTTTGTGCTTTCATGCTTACAGCACGGAAGTAGTGTGGGTCGTCCGACTGACCAGGCTACTGACCGGAAATGGGTTTTTTATTTGATTTTTTTTTTCTTCAAAAGATTATTTTCTTGTAATCTGCTACACAGACCCTTCCCAACGAAGCATTGCTTCTGACATTAAAGTCGTCCCACCCCGTGATTTCTAAAAGCCCCATGAAGAAAGTAAGCGGTTTTTTTTTCTTTTTTTTTTCTTTTTTTACGTCTGTAGGTTTGTTTTTGTTTTTAACATTAGGTGTATTGTGCTCTGTGGATGTCGATCCAGGATCAGGATGGTACCGTTTCGTTTTTCACATAGAAATGAATTGTTCGTGCTGTTTATTGTTCAGCTGATCAGATACATGGGAACTGTATTTGCAAGATAAAGAGGACACATGGTATGCCACTTGTAAACGGGATAAGGATCTGACGTCGGACCTGTTGGTATAGTCGTCGAAGTATTAACATCATTGGTTGGTCGAATCTTTTGAGTTTCCAGTGGTTTACAATCAGGGCTAAGAGGTCGATTTTCGTTTTACAGTGAAGGGATCTTCCACAAGTGCGTCTGTAAAACAGATAATTTTTTTCTGATTAATGTCTGAAAACGGTCCCTTTTCGTTGGGTTTGTGAAATTCTACTCAGGAGGAAAAACAACTCGTTCTTCTGGACTTTTCCTTTACTTGTATTCGTGAGTGTCATCGACAAAACCACATTTTCCTTTACGATTTCGAAACGATAGGTATAAAGTAGATATTGATTGATTTTGAAGAACTGGTTTCGAGAAAATTTTTAAAGAAGATGTCAATGACAAATCAGATTCACGCCTTCGAAGGTTTATGCCCCCTTCACCCCCCCCCCCCTTTTTTTTTTTTTTTTTTAAAGATCAGGTTAAAACGATCGCCAGACATTTCCATTGCCAATGACATACCATGATGAGAACTCCAGACTGCAGCATGAAGCTGATAGTGTGTGTCTGCTGAAAATAGAAAGATTTTGATTTAAACCGCATAAGGGGTATGCGAAAAATGTCACATTTAATATGAGGTCATGTTCAATCAGAATGTTTCCATGAAGTGGTATTTGTGCAACAAAAACAACAACAATTCCATGAAGTAATATTTGTGCAACAAAAACAACAACAACAACAACGAAATAAAACAGATGCAGTATTATCATTTGTAAAGTATTGATTAAAACAGACGTAGTATTATCATTTGTAAAGTATCAATTTAAAACGTATCCATAAGTTTTCCTATGAGTTGTATTAATTTTGCCAGTTTAATTGTGTTTCTGCGGTTGAAGTCAGGATGGAATTTGAAAAAAATGTCTAGGCATTTGTTGAAACGTTTATTTTAGTTCGAAGTTGCAACATCAATGATAAATCTGTGTGAAGGTAGAATTCGAAGTTGATCAAGGATATAAGGAGAAAATGACATTTGTTCTTGATAGATCGGTGACCTTTGGCTACTAATTTGCTTAGTATATAGCTTCAGATAGGCAGAAGATCCGAATACCCCCCCCCCCCCCCCCCCCTCACATCCCCAGCCCTCCCCTGTCCCCACCAATTTCCCTGTCGTTGTGACAGAACGGAACGCTCTTTAATATTATTTCTGCATGAACGTCAGGCATATTTGTCATGCTTTCGATGCATTTGAGGTAGACTAGTGTGCAAGCGAATTTTTCGCGGCACAGGTTCTTCAATATGATGAGGAATATTTCATAGACAAGTCCCCTGTTTGTGACGCTGTGGTTTGTCTGTATATATTGTTCATTTGAGTCGTTATTTCTTCCGAACCACTCCCGTGGCTCAAGCTAAACTACCAGTCCAGTTTACGTCAGTTTGGTGCGTTCATCGTTGATTATCAATCATCTGCCCCCCACCGTGGTAATCCATCGAATCATTTTCCATCAAGCAAAATGGATCAGATACAGAATATGATGTGTACACAGCGATAGTGCGAAGCTTGGCGTATGGTCACCCGTATGAAATCATAACGAGGTGATTAATACACTTGGGATATCACTCCTTTTATGTGTCGCAGATCATTTATCTCAGTATTTGCTCAGACTCAGTCTGTTGTGAATGCGTTTTCTTCTTTCTTTTGGTTCTGTAGATTGGTAGTTACCTATAGCTGTGTAGCCGACTGTTCGCACAGGTTAAAGCACGTGTTGATCACTGGACTTGTATACATGTGTTGCGCTCTCTCTCTCTCTCTCTCTCTCTCTCTCTCTCTCTCTCTATCTGTCCATATACTTTTTTTTTTTACTTGAACTACCATTTGCCATAGTGGCCACGATGGTAGCCTTTGTGTAGGCGTGTTGGAAAGCGCTTTGCTGTGCCGTCTGTATGCACTGATCGAGTTGGGATATTATTTCTTGTTTCGCCTCTATTTACAAGACCAGTAAACTGTACTTATGACAGGTTTCACTGGCGTTCAGTCTGTGTACGCGCGCGCTCGTGTGTGTGTGTGTGTGTGTGTGTGTGTGTGTGTGTGTGTGTGTGTGTGTGTTTGGCGCGCGCGTGTGTATGTATGTGTGTGTGTGTGTGTTGTGTGTGCGTGCGTACGTGCGCGCATGTGTGTGTATGTATGTGTGTGTGTGTTTGTGTGCATGCGTGCGTGCGCGCGCGCATGTGTGTGTGTGCGCGCGCGTGTGTGTGCGTCCGTGCGTGTGTGTGCATGTTCCTATACGTGAGTGCATAGACGAAGAAGAAGAAGAAGAAGAGGAGCACCTAGTTGTCATAAAATTCAACGGGTCCATCAGACACAACCATTAAGCGGTAGGGTACGCTTTACACGTATATATAAAGCTGATGCATGCTGAGCAGGGTTTTCACATGACCTGTAGTAGATCCTGAGTCGAGAGAGAGAGAGAGAGAGAGAGAGAGAGAGAGAGAGAGAGAGAGAACCATAAACTAGCACAAAGAAAAGCACGCGCGGGGAGTGCATTCCTCAAGGTGAGAGGCTTGCATCTTGGAAAATTCGTTCATCAGCTCGCCATTTTGTCGGCACACACACACACACACACACACACACACACACACACACAACACACACACACACACTAATCTTGCCTTATTTCTTTCATAAGAGAATGAAGGTTTTTGTTTTATTATTATTATTTCTTAATTTATTTATTTTTATTTTGTTATTTTTTTTTGCTTTGAGCTCAGCACTGCTGTAGACATAACCTTATCCTCCTCTCTGTTCTCACAACATTGCATCACTGAAACAGTAACGATCGTCTTCCCAAGAACGATAATCGCGTAGCGGCCGATGCGGGCTGAGGAAGGTTATTACTCCCCTTGTACAGGACCCGTCTCTCCACCTCGCTCCGCTTCATTATCCTGCGCGCAGGAGTACTGCTGTGCAGTAATGGTGTTGTTTTGCGTCCTATCTCTTTATTGTTAAATTACCTCCGCGAAAGATATCCCTATTTCACTCATTTGTGTTCGTTTGTTCGACTGTAGCAGGAATAAGCACAAACTAATGAACCGTTTTTCACAGAAGTTGGTGGAAAGAGGAACAGTTCTTCGAGGACGCACTCTTCAAAGTTTGGTGTGGATCGGTTGCACGGATCCGGATGAAACGGCAGATCGGGTATACATTCCGCAAGACTAGTCATAAACCGCACAAAGTCGATTGAAAGGAAAGTTGGCGGAAAGATGGAATATGGACCAAGAACAACCCCGTTGAATTCTAGTGCATTTCTGTGCTGCGGATCTGGGTTAAAGGGAGGAGTTAGGACCCCTTGCATAGTATCGGAGGTCTGTACTCTTCGGAGCACCGTCTTGTTGACTTTATTTATTGATTCATCTATTTATTCACTTATTCACTTGCTTACTTATCTGTTTACTCATTTACATATTTAGATTTCTTTAGATTTATTTATTTATTCATTCATTCATTTACTTATTTATTATTTATTTATTTATTTATTTATTTATTTATTTATTTACTCATTCATTCATTTAATTTCTTTCTTCCTTTCTTCATTTAGAGTTATGTTAATTATGTATTTATCAATTCATTCATTTATTTTGTCGCATCTCCCGTAACCGTCCCCCTTCCATTCTTCCAGCCACACACACCACCTCCACGCCGCCCACTCCAATACCCTCCTTCCACAACCGCCGCAGTTTAAGACTCGCCTCAGCGTCAGCAGTCCACAGAGTGTATAATTAAGAATGGGTTGCGACCAGGCAACCCAACGAAGGAGACGCTGCACCGCTGCTGAGTCAAAAATTCTGCGGTGTTCGGTTGGTGCCTGTTCTGATCTAACAACATACGTAAAACATCAATTGACTGCAAACTTCTTCAACTCCCGCCCTTCTTCCCCCATCTTTCCTTCTTGCCCCAGCTATTGACGACTGCGGCTGCTTCGGCGTAGAGCGAGTCCACGTTCATCCAACGACAGTTCCGCATAAACTCGTCAACATTAAAGACTGACACGATGTGAGACGGCGGATTTTTTTTGTTTTGTTTTTGTTTTAAACAATTATCTTGAACACTTTTGAGATGACGGTATATCTGAGACTGTGTCTGTCGTATGTCCAAAGAAACAAAACACACACATAAAGCTGAGATCATCTTGATATTTTTCCAGAAAATTGTTTTCACTGCCTGGAAGGCACTTCGACGTTGTTTTTACCCTCTCTCCTTCTTTTGTGACTTTTTTTCTTATTTGTTTTCTTTTGCTTTCTTTCGGTCCCCCTGTTTGCCTCCTTTCTTCCTATTTTTCATTTGTTTCTCTTTTTTCCCCATATTTCTCTCCCCCATCCCCACTCCCAAATTAATGCGCGCGCTCTCTCTCTCTCTTTGTTTTCTTTTTTTTCCCATCATTTCCTTATCCGCCGCCTTTTTTTTTCTGTTTTTCCTGTTAGTTTTTTTTTTATGCTATTACTCGTCACTTCTTGTGTTTCCTTTCTTTTTCTAAATCCTTCTTCGTTCCTGTTCCACTCCGCTTCTTTCCTCTATATCTGTCCCTTCCTGCTTTCTGCCCTTGCTAAAGGTGGCATATACTTGAAAAACATTGAAACAACCACATTCGCAAACTCTCTCTGCATACTTCGTAATTTTTTTTTTATTATAGTATCTTTTTAATCAATAATAATTCTGCATAATACAAAACAAAGCTAAGGGGGAAATAGGAACGAAAGATAGGAATGTTAGATTAAAAATGCAACATTTTTAATTAGTAACGTCTTTAATTAGCGATGTGTGTGGACTAAACTAGTCCATTTCACAATTTCAGCCATTCATATCATGTCGTATTAATTTAACTAGCGATATATGTGAAACATAGTAGTCCATTTTACAATTTGAACCATTCATATCATCTCCTTTGAGGTCTATGGGATCATTAGAAGTCCATCTCGACAACAGGACCATTTGTTTCACCTGCTTCCAACCCGTCCATCTGCTGCTTTGGATTCACCAGTGAAACATGTAATGTTTCCGGTGTCTCCTCGGCACCAGATGGAGATGTACCAATGTCAATAATCCTGTGGTATTCACATCACCAAGGGTTCAAAAACAGAATGCAATGGCATCCCAAGCAACCAGTGAAGGGTAGAAAAGTTAAACGAAAAAAAAAACAAAGCGCTGCTAGGAAATAAGTTGCTGAAAAAAAAAATCATTACCTAAAGAGGTAGGGGAAATCTTTGAGTCTGTGCTTTAGGATACAAGAGAGGTCAAAAGGTGTCGACAGTCAGAGTTGTTAGCCCTACTGTATAATAAGCGAAGCTTTGTCAGTCACATGAGTGATGGCAGCAACTACGAATTGTGCAGAACAGCCTTAACTTGATTTCCTACGAGATACAGTCTCCCAATATGTTGAAGAAAAATGATGATGATAATGACTTCGCAAAAATTCGATAAAAAAGAAAAAGAGGGGGGGGGGGGGGGGGGGGGGGGGGAGAAAACAGGAAGCAAAGACAAGGGTATCAGATTATGGATGTAAAAATTCTTTAACAGCAACATATGGGGACCCTGTGGTCCATCTAGAAAATAGAGCTATTCATATCGCTTGCTCTTAGGCCTTTCGTCCGCTGATTTGGCCTCATCATGAGAATGAATGAATCTTTTATTTAACGTGTTTTTATCATCATTGATGATATTACATGGGAACAACAACAACAGCAACAACCACAACAACAAAGATAAAACCTTATCATGAGACACGGCTGATTGTGTAGGTGCTCCCTGGGCACCAAATGGAAATATAACAATGTCGATAATTCTGCGGTATTCTCACCACTGAAGCGGGTGTGTGTGTGTGTGTGTGTGTGTGTGTGTGTGTGTGTGTGTGTGTGTGTGTGTGTGTGTGTGTAGATATAAATAGAAAACAGATGTATACTATATATATGTGTGTGTGTGTGTGTGTGTGTGTGTAGATAATATAAATAGACAGAGAAACAGATGTATACTATCCATCTATCCATCCATCCTTACATAGATATATGCATACATACATACATACACGGAGAGAGAGAGAGAGAGAGAGAGAGAGAGAGAGAGAGAGAGAGAGAGAGAGCAAAAAAAAATTGCCTTTTTCTCTTCCCGAGAACTTCACTTCATCGCAGCTTACAATTAAAGGGACAGCATCACTATCTTCGACATTGTTCACACTGTTGAAGAGTAGTTACCCCTTTTCAATGCGATCCTCATCCGTTCTCAACCTGCACTCACTAGGAACGGCATTCGATTTTTTTTTTTTTTTTTTCCTTTTTTTTTTTGTGATGGAAAGAAAAACAGAAAGCATGGAACTAAGGTGGAAAACTAAGAAAGGGAGAGAGAAAAAGAAAGGATGAAGAAAGGAATAAAGCGTTAAAGGTCAGGTGACAGATCACAGTGGTTAATTCTCCTTCCCCCCCCCCCCCCCCCCCCCCCCCCCCCCCCCCCCCCCCCAGGTGCAGGTTGGCTAGCTGAATAAACACAACATAATGCACAACTTCATGTTTTCATGTATTCCTCCTGCAAATATTGTTCATTAGAAACCTCATCTGGTTGTCAACTGAATATACTCTCTCTCTCTCTCTCTCTCTCTTCTCTCTCTCTCTCTCTCTCTGTGAGACATGCCTTGATTACTAGGACAGCCAAATTCTGCCCACTCTACTCAGCTTGTCCTGATGAAGTTCGAAGAAGTGTTTGTGATAAATCAGATTCTCCACCACGAGCGCTCTTCTTCCCTCCTCGCCCCACGCCGTTTTCAGCGTCTGGAACGAAAACCCCATACATGAAATACCATCTAAATGACGTCCACTTCGTTCATCAGACCATGAATGCAGACTCTGTACAGATTAATGAACGTTAGCAACGAAAGGGGGGGGGGGGGGGGTGAAAGAGAGAGAGAGAAAGAAAGACAGTAAGACAGTTAACGTGTCTGTGGCACGGAAGTCTGGTTTCTGCTTTGTATCACCCGTCTCGACTGATGTGTCTGTTCTCCTTGGCCAACTTTTTTATGCTATGATCCGGATGTGTTAACCATGGTGTCGGTGACGTCGACAACCCCGACCCCACCTCCCACCCCCTCCTCCGCTTCCCCCTCCCCCCTTCCCCACCCTTCCTATCTCCCTCACCTTCAGCCAAACAGAGATCTGATAAAGATTTAGACAGACAGTTGTAAAACAAGGGACCTGAAGAAATTGATGGGATGTGTTGTGGTGTGTGTGTGTGTGTGTGTGTGTCTGTGTGTGTGTGTGTGTGTGTGTGTGTGTGTGTGTGTGTGTTGTGTAATGTTCAGTCCTTGTTTTTCGTTTGTTGTTGCCTTTTGTTCTTCTGTCTGTTAACTCTCTCTCTCTCTCTCTCTCTCTCTCTCTCTCTCTCTCTCTCTCTCTCTCTCTCTCTCTCTCTCTCTTCTCTCTCTCGGCTCGCCCATCTCCCGAACTCTTCATATCCTCCACTCTTAATTTTTCCCTTTCCCCTCTTTCTCTGCTCTTCGGGAAGACAGTTAACGTGACTGTGGCACCGAAGTCTGGTGGTGGCTTCTGCTTAGTTTCACCAGAGACGGCTGACGTGTCTGTTCTCCTTGGCTAGTTTATTGCGCTATGATGCCGATGTTAAGGACGGCCTCGGTGACGTCTACATCATTCCACCCCCCCACCCCACTCCACCCCACCCCTACCTTTACCTCCTTGCCGCTTCAGCCCCATCCTGTCACCCACAACCCAAAAATAGACATGACAAGCATGTAGACAGATAGAAGCTTGTAATGTAAGGGGACTGAAGTCATGTATGCATCTATCTGTCTGTCTGTTTGTTTGTCTGTCTGTCTGTCTATTAGTCTGTCGGTCTGGCTGGTTGTTTGTTTGTCTGTCTGTCTGTCTGTCTATTAGTCTGTCGGTCTGTCTGTTTGTCTGTCTGTCTGTCTATTAGTCTGTCGGTCTGTCTGTCTGTTTGTCTGTCTGTCTGTCTATTAGTCTGTCGGTCTGTCTGTTTGTCTGTCTGTCTGTCTACTTGTCTGTCTGTCTGTCTGCCTATCTGTCTGTCTGTACGTCTGCCTATCTGTCTGTCTGTCTGTCTGTCTGTCTGTCTGCCTATCTGTCTGTCTGTCTGTCTGTCTGCCTATCTGTCTGTCTGTCTGTCTGCCTATCTGTCTGTCTGTCTGTCTGTTCTGTCTGCCTATCTGTCTGTCTGTCTGTCTGTCTGCCTATCTGTCTGTCTGTCTGTCTGTCTGCCTATCTGTCTATCTGTCTGTCTGCCTATCTGTCTGTCTGTCTGTCTGCCTATCTGTCTGTCTGTCTGTCTGTCTGTCTGCCTATCTGTCTGTCTGTCTGTCTGTCTGTCTGGCTGGCTGCCTGGCTGGCAGCCTCTCTCTGTCTCTTTTCCACACCCACCCACCCGCCCGCCGATCCTCCCCGCCCCCCCCCCCCTTCCACACACACACGCATGCGCATACACCACGGAGTTTAAAAGAGCTCGATCACACACACACACACACACACACACACACACACACACCACACACACACACACACACACACACACACACACACTCTCTCTCTCTCTCTCTCTCTCTGTCTCTCTCTCTCCCTCCCTCCTCCCTCTCTCTCTCTCTCTCTCTCTCTCTCTCTCTTTCACTCTTTATCACTCACGCCTGCGCGCAGGATACATATATACTTATGCCACTCACACTCACACACTGGTGGGAAGGGAGACTCAGGGAGGACTGTTGCCTCACCCTTCTCTCTCTCTCTCTCTCTCTCTCTCCTGTTCTACGTCCCTCCCTGTACAGGTACAGTGATACTGCTCATCAGTTCAGTTGATATGAGGCAGACTTTTTGTGTGGATTCTTTAGGATTGTTATAAATACCATCGTCGTTATTTTTGTATGTCTCTTTGAAGTAATGGAATTAGAAAGGGTAGAGGTGCAGGGGGAGGGGGTTTAACTTCACTTTAATTATTACTTTCCCTGCATGTCGGGCCGTAAATCATGTCAATGGCTTTTTGTTTTTGTTTATGTAATAAATTGTTGCTGCTTTATTTCTCGGCGTTGAACACTCATCCAACATGAACCCATTGAGTATTTTTAAGTTTGAAGTCTTTTTACATTATTTTTTTTATTTATTTATTTTTTTTTTTGATAATTACCCTGAAAGTGCTCTCCACAGCTGCAAGTTTGGGGTGAATATGGAATAAGGGTTATGGTTGCAGGGCCTGTCAGAGGTCCATTATCACTGTAATGGAGATGTATCGCGTGAACGATTTTCAGATAATGTTCCTCAGGTTTCGCAACCTCTCTCTCCTGTGTTAATGCTGTAAATGGCATGCCATCAGACACCACGCGCACGCGCGCACGTGCAAAAGCGTACCCTTTCTCAGAGAGAGAGAGAGAGAGAGAGAGAGAGAGAGAGAGAAGAGAGAGACAGACAGACAGACAGACAGACAGACGGACAGACAGGTAGACAAACAGACAAACTGGCAGACAGACCGACGGACGGAAGAGAGAGAGAGAGAGAGAGAGAGAGAGAGAGAGAGAGAGAGAGAGAGGAGAGAGAGAGAGAGAGAGATGTCAACTGTCTTCATTTCGTTCCGAACAGGGGAGAAAATGAGAAAAACGCACGCCACCCGTAATGTGTGTGTGTGTGTGTGTGTGTGTGTGTGTGTGTGTGTGTGTGTGTGTGTGTGTGTGTGTGTGGTGTGTGTGTGCGCGCGCGCGCGCGTGTGTGTGCATGTGTTCGTTCTACATAACAGCAGAAGAAAGCACACTACTCAGATTTTGTGCCTGCGTTTATATCGGGATGGCTAGATCGTGAATCTATAACGGCGCGCGTCAGTGCCAAACCATATCATTAAGAGAATCTAGCTTTCCTCCCATGGAGGAAAAGAAGAAATTGCTGAGCCCTGCCAGACACTTGGACGCAAAGCAGGCAGCTTTGAGCCGAGGCCATGCCAGACAAAGGACTCTGCAGAGATGCGGGTACAGGCCACTGGGACACTGAGCAGGCAGCTTTTACCCGAGGCCATGCCAGACAAAGGACTCTGCAGAGATACGGGTACAGGCCACTGGGACACAGAGCAGGCAGCTTTGAGCCGAGGCCAGGCCAGACAAAGGACTCTGCAGAGGACACGGGTACAGGACACTGGGACACAGAGCTGGCAGCTTTGACCCGAAGCCATGCCAGACAAAGGACTCTGCAGAGATACGGGTACAGGACACTGGGACACAGAGCAGGCAGCTTTGAGCCGAAGGCCATGCCAGACAAAGGACTCTGCAGAGATACGGGTACAGGCCAGGAGTCGCCTACCCCCTACACACAGTTGTCAAAAGCCATACACAGTCCCCCCCCCCCCCCCCCCACACACACACCTCTTCCATCCTCCGCCCTCAATCCCTCTTTTTTTCTAAGGAGAAGCAGTCAAATATAAGGTTAAACATCCGAGATTAAGTCTCAGCTCCCCCTTTCTGAAAATCTAAAACCACTGAAATAAATTCTTGAATGAGGGATAGAACAGTAAACAGTAAACAAGAAACAAGTAGGGTAACTCTTGCTCCCATGTTGAAACAATCACATGCCCATAACTCCAAACGAATGCTGCTTTCGACACCCAATCGCCAAGCAGATAAGACAGCAAAGAGCACACAGATCAAACAAAGAGACATCTTTACTGTTCTCTGCCTCATTTAAGATTTCGTTTCGTGTCAATCAAACTGAAGTTACCTGTATTTGTTACTGTTCGTCCATGTGTATGTTTGACATATTCAAAATCGAAAAGGCTGTGCCAGTTTTGTGTTAATGTTACTTTGTATTTGTTCATTTCTCCAGTTGTTGTTGCTGTGTAGATGTGTCAGTACGGGGTATATGGGCAAAGCTTGGAACATCCATCTTTGGGGGGATGTCTCCTTGTTCGATCTGTGGCTCTGTCTTGTCACTTCAATTCTCACTTCTGCTAGGCGATTTGGTGTCGAAAGCAGCGTTCACTTTGAGTTGTGGGCCTGGAGTTATTTTATCATGGGAGCAAGAGTTATCCTACTTGTTTGTAATTTACTAAAACTACCGATTAGAATTGTAAAAATTCTTAAAACAAAGACCACCCATAGAGCAGTTCATTTACATTGTTGGCCCCCCTTTCGTCCCGCGTCATATCTTTTAATCACAAATTGAAATGTTCTGTGGTTTTACAGATTATGATTATGATCACATACTATTATATTTGTCTACATTAATTCGCTTTTGTAATGCTAAATGCTTAGTACTGTCATAAAGCATACAGATTGCAACAACATTACAGCGAACATGTCCACTGTTGAACGGTGACGGTAATCTACATGTCCATTTGCGAGATGTTTGATTTTTATGTTTTTGCCAAAGATCGCCCCCTTGTTAAAATTGGAATTTTGAAAAGATCGGGAAAATCATTACTATAGCTGCCCCGTTTTGGGTTGATCTCATTGACCAGTGCTTTACGGAAACAATAATCAACATTTTCCTTAAAGCACTAAACAACAAGAAGGCAAAACAGGCTGGCTTAACGATGACTTTACCAAATTATTGATTTCAGACCAGATCTTTTTTTAGGAACTCTTGCCAAATATTGATTTTCCTTACCAGATTTTTTTTCCCCTGTAAAAATGACCATTTTCACGAACTTGTCGGCGTGTCGACCAGACTCCCAGTGGAGACGAAGGATGGCCTCATGCCTGAGGGGCGAATTTGACAACCTTTCCGGACCTTCCAAGAACATTTCGTGACCTCTTCAAACGATTTATTGATGATTGTGTAGGAGCCTCATCCCGTTCAAAATCTGACCTTCTACAGTTCATAACATTTGTTTCCAATTTCCCACCAGCTCTTCGCTTCATCTACAAGATTGCGGAGACCACCGTTTCATTCTTGGATATTCAACTGTCCATCTCAGCTGACTCACAACACCTGTCAACTTCTGTTTTCTGCAAGCCTACAGATTCTCATTCTTACCTATTGTATTCATCTAGTCATCCACGTGCTGCAAAGGACAACAGTCCCTTCTCCCAGTTCCTACGTCTCCGACGCCTGTGCAGTGATGACCAAGACTTTGAAGCAAAGGCACTGGACATGGCATCCTTTTTCGAGACACATGGGTATCCACATACCATTGTTCAGAGACTCTTGTCGAGAAAGCTCTGTCTCCGGTCAGAAGCCTTGATGTCCAAACCTGATGCCCAAACATATATACGCATATCCGTGGGTCTGTATACCACACTTACTGACTTTTGTGTGAGCGCGCGCAGGCATATGCATTAACAACAATGAATCACCTACATCACAAACACCGCGTACCCATATAGGGCGCGCGCGTGCGCGCGCGCGCAACACACACACACACACACACACACACACACACACACACACACACACAAAGCACACACACACAGACACAAACACACACACGCACACACACACACACACACACACACACACACAACACACACACACACCGCACGAACGCAGAGAGAGAGAGAGAGAGGAGAGAGATGAGAGGAGAGAGAGAGAGAGAGAGACAGACAGACGACGGACAGACAGGTAGACAAACAGACAAACTGGCCCGACAGACCGACGGAAAGAAAGGAGAGAGAGAGGAGAGAGAGGAGAGAGAGAGAGAGAGAGAGAGAGAGAGAGAGAGAGAGAGAGAGAGATGTTAACTGTTCTTCATTTCGTTTCGAACAGGGGAGAAAATGGAAAAACGCACGCCACCCGTAATGTGTGTGTGTGGTGTGTGTGTGGTGTTGTGTGTGTGTGTGTGTGTGTGTGTGTGTGTGTGTGAGTGTGCCGCGCGCCGCGCGTGTGTGTGTCATGTGTTCGTTCTACATAACAGCAGAAGAAAGCACACTACTCAGATTTTGTGCCCTGCGTTTATATCGGGATGGCTAGATCGTGAATCTATAACGGCGCGCGTCAGTGCCAAACCCTATCATTAAGAGAATCTAGCTTTCCCCATGGAGGAAAAGAAGAAATTGCTGAGCCCTGGCCAGACACTTGGACGCAAAGCAGGCAGCTTTGAGCCGAGGGCCATGCCAGACAAAGGACTCTGCAGAGATGCGGGTACAGGCCACTGGGACACTGAGCAGGCAGCTTTTACCCCGAGGCCATGCCAGACAAAAGGGCTCTGCAGAGATACGGTACAGGCCACTAGGGACACAGAGCAGCAGCTTTGAGCCGAGGCCAGGCCAGACAAAGGACTCTGCAGAGACACGGGTACGGACACTGGGACACAGAGCTGGCAGCTTTGACCCGAAGCCATGCCAACAAAGGACTCTGCAGAGATACGGGTACAGGACACTGGGACACTGAGCAGGAGCTTTGAGCCGAGGCCGTGCCAGACAAAGGACTCTGCAGAGAACGGGTACAGGCCAGGAGTCTCCCCCACACTTGGGCAAAAGCCATAACAGTCCCCCCCCCCCCCCCCCACAAACACACACCCCCTCCCCCCTCCGCCCCCCAATCCCCCTTTTTTCTAAGGAGAAGCAGTCAAAAAATAGTTAAACACCGAGATTTAAGTCTCAGCTCCCCCTATCTGAAATTCTAAAACCGACTGAAATAAATTCGTTGAATGAGGGGATAGAACAGTAAACAGTAAAACATAAACAAGTAGGGTAACTCTGCTGCCCATGTTAAACAATCACATGCCCAGTGAACTCCAAACGAATGCTTGCTGCTGTCGACACCCAATCGCCAAGCAGATAAGACAGCAAAGAGCACACAGATAAAACAAAGAGCTCAACATCTTTACTGTTCCCTGCCTCATTTAAGATTCGTTTCGTGTCAATCAAACTGAAGTTACCCGGTAATTTGTTACTGTTCGTCCCATGTTATGTTTGACTTATTCAAAATCGAAAAGGCTGTGCCCGAGTTTTGTGTTTAATGTTACTTTGTATTGTTCATTTCTCAGTTGTGTTGCTGGTGTAGAATGTGTCAGGTACGGGGAATATGGGCGAAAGCTTGGAACATCCATCTTTGGGGGGGGATTTCTCCTTGTTCGTCTGTGGGTGTCTCTGACATGTCACTATCAATACTCACTTCATGCTGCTGACAGCACGATTGGTTCTCACTTCACCGTCGGGAAAGCAGCTTCTTACCTTCACCTTTTTTTGACCACAGTGTACTGCGGCCTCGGAGATATTCACTTACTCCTTAACTACTACAAGCTCATGGAGCAAGAGTTATCCATACTTTGTTTGTAATTTACTAATACTACCGATTAGAATTGTAATAATTCTTAAACA
>CM065729.1:44182931-44205431 GCA_033310375.1 Conus canariensis | reverse complement strand
AAACACGCGTACCATAGCAGTGGTGGCGCCGCGGGCGTGCGCGCGCGGCACACTACACACACACTCACACACACACAGCACACACACACACACAGACAAACACACATCACGACACAGCACACGCACACACAACCAGACCACCACCATCTAGCGCACAGCACACATCATCACACACACACACACTACACACACACACACAGATGCACGCACGAACGGCATGAGAGAGAGAGAGGAGAGTCAGAGAGAGAGAGGTAGAGAGAGAGACAGACAGACCAGACAGAACGGACAGACTGGTAGACATACAGACAAACTGGCAGACAGACCGACGGACGGAAAGAGAGAGAGAGAGAGAAGAGGAGACAAGAGAGAGAGTAGAGAGAGAGAGAGAGAGATGTCAACTGTCTATCATTTCGTTTCCGAACAGGGGAGAAATATGAGAAAAACTGCCACGCCGACCCGTATATGTGTGTGTGCGTGTGTCGTGTTGTGTGTGTGGTGTGTGTGTGTGCTGTGAGTATGTATGTGCATGTGTGTGTGTGTGTGGTGATGCGCGCGCGCGCGCCGTGTGAGTGCATGTGTCTTCTACATAACTACAGAAGAAAGCACACTATACTCAGATTATTGTGCCTGCGTTTAATCGGAGGCTAGTATCGTGAATCTATAACGGCCGCGCTTCAGTTCCGAAACCATATCATTAAGGGACATCTAGCTTACCTTCCCATGGAGGAAAAGAAAGAAATTGCTGAGCCCTGACAGTACACTTGGACTCAAAGCAGGCAGCTTTGAGCCGAGGCCATGCAGACAAAGGACTCAGCGAGATGCGGGTACAGTCCACTGGACAACTAGAGGCAGTCTTTTACCCCGAGTGCCATGTCCAGACAAAGTACTCAGCAGAGATACGGTAAGCAGTGCCACTGGACACCGAGCATGTCAGCCTTTGAGCCGAGGCCAGCCAACAAAGGACTCTGCAGAGACACGGGTACAGGACACTGGGAAAAACCACAGAGCTTGCCAGCTTTGACCCTCGAAGCCATTGGCCAGACAAAGGACTGCTGCAGAGATACGGGTAGGACACTGGGGACACTGAGCAGGCAGCATTGAGCCGAGGTCCGTGCCAGACAAAGGACTCTGCAGAGATACGGGTAACAGGCCAGGAGTCTCCCCTCACACGTTGTCAAGCCATAAACAGTCCTTCCCCCCCCCCCCCCCACACACGATGCACCTCTTCCTCCCTCCGCCCCTCCAATCCCTTCTCTCATTTTTTTCTAAGGAGAAGCAGTCAAATATAAGGTTAAACATCGAGGATTTAAGTCTCAGCTCCCCCTTTCTGCAAAGCATAAAACCACTGAAATAAATTCCTTGAATGAGGGATAGAACAGTAAACAGAGAAAACTCTCTATGAACAAGTAGGGTAACTCTTTGCTCCCGATGTTGATCAAACAATCACATGCCCATAACTCCAAACGAATGCTGCATACGCCAACCTCAATCGCCAAGCATATAAGACAGCAAACAGCACACAGTGATCAAACAAATAGACATCTTATACTGTTCCCTGCCTCATTTAAGATTTTACGTTTCGTGAGTCAAACAAACTGAAGTTACTGGTATTTGTTATACTGTTCGTGCCATGTGTATGTTTGACTATATACAAAATCCGAAAAGGCTGTGCCAGTCTGTGTTAATGTAACTTTGTATATGTTCAGTTCTCCAGTTGTTAGTTGCTGATGAATATGATGTCAGGTACGGGGTAAATGGGCAAAGCTTGGAACATCCATCTTTGGGGGGATGTCTCCATGATTCGATCTGTGGCTCTGTCTTGTCACTCATTCAATTCTCACTATTCTGCTAGGCGATGTTGGTGTCGTGAAAGCAGCGTTCACTTTGATTTGTGGGCCTGGAGTTTATTTTATCATGGGATCGCAAGAGTTATCCTACCTTGTTTGTAATTTACTAAAACCTACCCATTAGAATGGTAAAGAAATTCTTAAAACAAAGACCAACCATAGGAGCAGTTCATTTACATTGTGTTGGCCCCCCTTCGGGCCCGCGTCATATCTTTTAATCACAAATTGAAATGTTCTGTGGTTTTAGCAGATATGATATTATGATCACATACTGAATAATATTTTGTCTACATTAATTCGCTTTGTAATGCTTAAATCTTAGTGACTGTCATGAAAAGCGATACAGCTTAGCAACAACATGACAGCGAACATGTCCACTGTTGAAACGAGTGACGGTAATCCTACATGCCCATGCCGAGATGTTTGATTTTTAATGTTTTTGCAAGATCGCGCCCCTTTTACAAATTGGAATTTTTGAAAAGATCGGTGAAAATCATTACTTAGCTGCCCGTATTTGGGTTGAATCTCATTGACCAGTGCTTTACGGAAACAATAATCAACATTTTTCCTTAAAGCACTAAACAACAAGAAAGGCAAACCGGCTGTGGTCATAACCGATGAACTACTTCAACAAATAATGAGTTCCAGAACCTGATCTTTTTTTAGGACTTTGCCAAAATATTGATTTCCTTACCAGATTTTTTTCCCCCTGTAAAAAATAACCTTTTCACGAACTTGTCGGCTGTCGACCAGACTCCAGAGGAGACGTAAGGGAATGGCCTACATGCCTGAGGGGCGAATTTGACAACCTTGTCCGTACCTGTTCCAAGAACCTTTCGTGACCTCTTTCAACGCGTATTAAATGATGATTGTGTAGGAGCCAGTCATCCGCGTCACAAAATCTGACCTTCCTACAGTTGCATAACATTTCTGTTTCCACAATTCCACCCAGCTCTTCGCTCATTCTACAAGAGAAATGCGGAGGACCACCGTTTCATTCTTGATATTTCAACCATGGTCCAAGCTCATACTAGACTCCACAACACCTGACTAACATTCTGTTTTCTGAGCAGAGGCCTACAGATGATTCTCATTCTTACCTATATGCGTATTGACATCATATCTAAGAATCAGTTCCCAAATGCATAGCAGCAAAAGAGGACAAACAATCCCTTCACCCATTTCCAACGGACCTTCGACGCCTGTGCAATGATGACCAAGACTTTGCGTGAAGCAAAAATAGGCACTGGAGGAAACATGGCAACACTCACATTTCACGACTCGTACACCATGAGGTGTAACCACAACTAACCATATGTTCAATAGACACCTCACGTTGTGATCAGAGAAAAGCTCTGTGTCTCGCCGGACAGGTAAGCCTAGATCATCGAGATCAAAACCTGGAGAGATGCCTCACAAACATATATAACGCATACCCGTTTGGTCTGTATACAGCATCTTTACTGAGACTTTCTAGTGATGAGCGCGAGCGCAGAGGCTATATGGAAATTAACAACACTGAATCACCCAACATCACAAAACACGCGTACCATTAAGTATGAGGGCGCGAGCGCTTGGCCGCGCGCGCGCAACACACACACACACACACACACATCACACAATCACACACACACAGGCACACGCAGCACAACACACCGACACAGAACCCACAAACTGACAGCACACACGCACTACACACCACACACACGACACACCACACAAGCAACACCCAAACAACACACCTTCCTAACAGAGACGACACGCACGACAACGACAGAGCTGTAGAGACTGAGAGAGAACTGATGAGGAGAGAGAGAGAGAGTAGAGAGACGAACAGTGACAGACAGACAGTACGGACAGACATGGTAAGACAAATCCAGCAACAAGACAGGCAGGACAGATACCGACGGTGCACGGTCAAAGAGAGAGAGAGAGAGAGAGAGAAGAGAGAAGAGAGAGAGAGGAGAGAGATGAGAGAGAGAGAAGTCAACTGTCTTCATTTCGTTCCGAAACAGGGGAGAAAATGATAAAAACGCACGCCGACCCGTAATGTGTCGTTGTTGTGCGTGTGTGATGTGTGTGTGATGTGTATGAGTGTGTTTGAGATGTGTGAGTGTGTGCGCGACAGCGCGCGCGCGCGTGTGTTGCGATGAGTTTCTCGTTCTATCAAACATGCAGAATAAAGCACACTACTCAGATTTTTAGCGCCCGTGTTATGAACGGGATGGCTAGATCGTGAGATCTATAACAGGACGTGGCTCGCGTATCATTGCAAAACCATATCTTCAAGGGGAATACTAGCTCCTTCCTGCCCTCTCATGGATGCAAAGAAGAAATTGGCTGAGCCCAGCCGAGCACACTTAACTGTCAAAGCAGGCATGCTTTGGAGTCCCCGAGTGGCCATGCCAGACAAAGGACTCTGCTCAGAGGATGCGGGTACAGGCCACTGGGACACTTGAGCAGGCAGCATTTACCAGAGGCCATGCCAGACAAAGGACTCTGCAGAGAATACGGGTACAGGCCGACAGTGACCACAGACAGCGAGCTTTGAGCCTGATGCCGAGGCCAGACAAAGTGATCTCTGCAAGAGAGAACACTGAGGTTACAGGCCACTTGGACACAGAGCTGGCAAGCTTATTGACGCCGAAGTCCATGCAGACAAAGGGACTCTGCAAAAGTATTACGGTTACAGGTCACATGGCGACAACTGAGAGGCAGGCAGCTTAGAGAGCCGAGGGCGCCGAGGGTGGTGGGGGGGCCAGAAGTACAAAGGACACTGCAGAAGATACGAGGTACAGAGCCAACAGGAGTCTCCCCCACGGTGTCACAAAGCCATACACCATCCCCCGCCCCCCCCACAAACACCACACCTCTTCCATCCTCCGCCCCTCAATCCCTCTTGTTGTTTCTAAGGAGACCAGCAGTCAATATAGAGTAGTTAAACATCCGAGATTAAGTCTCAGCTTCCCCCTTATCTGAAAATCTAAAACCCACTGAAATAAATTCTTGATCTATGGCATAGAACAGTAAACAGTAAACAAGAAACAGTACTAGGGTACTCTTGGCCTCCAATTTGAGAAACAATCACCAGTGCCCATAACTCCTAAACGAATGCTGCTTTTCGACATCCCAAATCGGCAAGCAGAATAAGACAAGCAACATGAGCACACAGACAAACAAAGAGACATCTTTCACTGTATCCCTGCCTCAGTTTAAGATTTCGTTTCGTGTCAACTCAAACTGAAGTTACTGTATTTTGAGTTTACTGTTCGACCATGTGTAAGTTTGACTAATATACAAAAACTGCGAAGAAGGACTGTGCCAGTTTTGTTGGTATAATTGTTACATATGTATTTGTTCATTTCTCCAGTGATGGTAAGTTGCTTGAGTTAAGATCGTGACAGGTACGGGGTATATGGGGCAAAGCTATGGAACATCCAACTTTGTGGGGATGTCCCTCCTTGTTCGATCTGTGGTCTGTCGTGTCACATCAATTCTTTCTCAATTCTGCAAGGCGATTTTTGGGTGTCGAAAGCTCGTCCATTTTGAGTTGTGGGCCTGGATTATTTTATAACATGGGAAGCAAGAGTTATCCTACTGTTTGAAAATTACTAAAACTACCGATATAGAATTGTAAAAATTCTTAAAAACAAAGACCACACCAGTAGTAGCAGCTTCAATTACATTGTTGGCCCCCCTATCGTCCCGCGTCATAACTTTTAATCACAAATTGAGAAATGTACTTTTCTGGTTTACAGATTATGATTATGAACACATACTATTATATTTGTCCTACATATTAATTCGCTTTTGAGATAATGCTGACACCAGAATAAACGGTCACAAGTTTATCTCTCTGGGGGAGGGGGGGGGGGGGGGGGGGGGGGTGGGGGTGGGGGATTGAAACAAAACCAAAACACGGGGGGGCGGGGGGGGGGGGTGTTCCTCAGTACTATGAAAACCCCGATATGAGGAGACGGGTTGTTCCGTTGTTGGCTAAGGGGTGGTACAAACAAGAATTGTCCAAGTTGTAAATGACTTTAAGCAGTATGTCAAAGAAAAGCCGCCACCCAACAGAAACCGAACAGGTAGATGAAGTCGCCACGTATGATAATGAGACAAAATGATATTAGGATGATAACCAGACCTTAACAACTTCAAGACACTGGCTGAAACCCCATGACCCCCTTGCAAGACGCCGGCCGCATAAAACAAGGCGCGACTACATTTGAAAATTGAGGAACATGACCGCCCAAGACCCAGACACCCGGACTAACGGCACAGATGGTTTGGAGCGTGTTGAAGACCGAAAATCCGGAGTAAACGAGCCATGCCCTCCCCACTCACTCAAACCGAGGGTTCCAAACAACACAAAACTTTAGTGTTCCCGCTACGTGTAAACGAATGTAACCTGCGTGTATTCTCATCCTTTGCTCCCCCATTCTCTCCCAGCTCCACTCAGCTCTAACTATGATATAGTTATAAGATATCTGCATTCAGTCGTAAAAGTTACTACGTGAAACTTTCTATGAGAGACTTGTAGATATCGAGGGGGTCTTAGGTAACTTAGGAATGTATTTTGATATTTAGTTGTGCTCCCAGGTACGGTGCGTTTCTGCTGTCTGGCTTCTGCGCTAGGCCTGCTACTTAGGCTCCTGTCTTATAGATCATATCCTCTTAGTTGGTATGTCGTAAATTCCGAGAGGATCTGAGGTGGAGCATTTATCTAGTAGGGAAAATATATTCATCTTTATATAGTATTACCCTGATATCGTTGGTACTCTCCCTCTCTTATATTAGGTAATGATGATTTATGGAGTCTCTCATTTCCTCTCTAGTTTCTTGTATCATTGACTCTCTGTCGTCTGACTGCCTATCATGCCCGTTAGGGCTCATTACTCTCCTCACACTTTAATTATAAGGTCTGGAGTCATATATTAGCTAATGAAGATATATTAATATGATACTTGTATATTGTGGTTGTTATTTATATGAGTATGATAATTCATATATATGTGAATGAATTTGGATGATGATTATATGATAGAGGAATTTAGATAGATTGTCGCACATTGGTGTTTCTGGTAGTATTTTAATAGTAGTGGGGGGGAATAAGAGTGTCTATGGTTTGTTCCAGGTATAGGGGTTGCAGGATATTGATGAAGTATTAGTTGTGGTAATGTAGATAAGGAGGGGAATGGCGAGAGCGGCAAGGCGATCTCTGATGAGGTTAGAGTCTCGCGAGGGAATTATGTGGGTAAGGGAGTAACGCATGACGCGTATAACCCTTTTTAATGGAAATATGCGCACGCAAGTCTCGCCCATGTTCTACAGAAGATAGTAACATATGTCAAGTCACACGACAATAATGTCACAAAGTGTATGTACCGATGCTACACTCCCATTAACAATAGTTGTGCACACATGAGTCGACGACCTGACCTTCCACGTTGTGGATGGGGGGTCTACATCCACAATTGTCTATAGGGGGGAGTTACCTTTATATATGTAGTAGTAGCGTCTAGTATATATTGGGCCGACACTTGAGATCATCACCATGATAATCATTCCGTGTCCGCCGAATGGTTGTCTTAGATCACACTTATTATCCGATCAACATCACCAACCCTTGCAAGGCATGCACCTCCTTATATTAGCGTCACCCACTACTGTTCTACTATCAGAACACAATCACCGAGCCTTGCATGCATGCACACCTTTTTGGCGACTGCCACTACTTTCTTATCTTGTCAAGATCACGATTCTACCAGCCATTGCAGATGCAATAGCACCCGTCCTTGTTGCAACCCACTACCTACTTTCTTTCAGATCACAACACCGAGCTTAGCAGGCAGTGGCACCTCCTTTTGCACCCACTACTTTCTTTCTTTCAGATCACATCACCAACCTTGCAGGCATGCACCACCTTTTGCAACGCCACTGTTACTTTGCTTTCTTTCAGTTCACATCGACCGACCTTGCAGTCATGCATCCTCCTTTTGCACCCACTACTTTCTTTCCTTTCAGATCAACATCACCAGCCTTTTCAGGCATGCACCTCCTTTTTTGCACCCACTATCTGGATGGGTAGTGATTCTTATCATTTCAGATCACATCACCATGCCTTGCAGTCATGCACCTCTTTTGCACCCACTACATTCCTTTCTTTCAGATCACATCACCATCTTTGCAGGCATGCACCCATTTTGCACCCTACTACTTTCGTCTTTCAATCACATCACAACCTGCAGGCATTCACCTCCTTTTTCACCCACTACTTTTCGTTCTTTCAGATCACATCACCAACCTTGCAGCCATGCACCTCCTTTTGCACCCACTACTTTCTTTCTTTCAGATCGACATCACAACCTTGCATGCATGCACATCCTTTTGCACCCACAACTTTTACTTCTTCAGATCACATCACCAACCTTGCAAGGCCTTCACCTCCTTTTGCACCCACTACCTTCCTTTCTTTCAGATCACATCACCATCCTTGGCAGGCATGCACTTCCCCTTTTGCACCCAATACAATCTTTCTTTCATATCACACTCCAACCTTGCAGGCATGCACTTCCTTGTGCACCCACTTACTTCTTCCTTTCAGATCACATCACCAACTTGAACGAGGTTCACAATGTGTTTTGCCCACTAGTTTGTCTGTCTCACTTTCCAGAGCACATCACCAACCTTGCAGGCGATGCACCAGCCTTTTGCACCCACTACTTTTATTATTTATCTTTCTTTTTTATTTTTCTACATCTTTTTGATGAAGGCAAGCTCTTTGGCAGTGACTTTCGTCTCACTCCGTGTTCATGACTGAGAGGGGAAAAGCAGCACCATGAAAATTACGCTGTTTGTACACATTTCCCGGTAATGGACATGAACTCCTGCAATGCCAAGCAGTTTCTTATTGTTTCAGTGCTTTTTTCTACCAAATTCCTTATCAGCTGAACCATTTTTTTATGTTGGGATATGTGTCAAAGAAATAATGGTGGAGACGGCGGAAATACTGAAATGTTGCCATGTCATGTTAAACTGTGCTACAGAAACTGTTATCTCTGACACAAAAGTCAAAACTTTTTTAAAATACAAACATATGCTGGTACACAATTCACTCCATAATTTTCATCTGGATTCAAATAGAGAATCACTTGCCATCTGCAACATTGTCCATGACAAAGAAACAAAAGACTCAACAATACCTTCGGTAACTTGACACCAATTTTTCCTTCAAGGAGATCGTGTCATCATCCTCAAGTCTGTCATCCATTTCATCATCATCATCTCCTTTTCCGCTTGCCTATCGTCATCATCTTCACTCGCTATCCTCCCCTTCGTCTTCCTCTTCTCATCATGTTGATGAGTGAAGCCCCTCATATCCTCGTCTAATTGCAATCAGGTCTGTTCCACGAAGAATGGGACAAAATTGCACTGGTAATCACTCCATTACAAACAAATAAGAATTTACAAACATGAGACAGGCAATTGACAAAGTACAATTTTAGTGGTTTCGAGTATCAGGTAGCTTTGCCAAACAAGCTTTCACAGCAAAATTACAAATGTGCCAGTTACAAAGATGACCTAAAAAACTGTGCAGTTAAGACTTATTGGTAACAAGTTACTTACTGACAATAAGTACAGTACTTGTGTAAATAAATATATTACATACAAATAAATTCATCACAAATATAAAAAAAAAGTAAAGGAAACAGTAACAATTAATACATGGCTATTCAACACTACAGAATTCAAATAAAGCCTACAAAATTCATAAAGCACAAACTGCATGTTTTGAGGCTTTTATTGCTATGTTTGGTTTTGTTGTTTGTTTTTTTTTGTTTGTTTGTTTCTTAATCACTGAATCATCTGAGAGGAAAGATTTGTTTTAGGAATAAAAAGCCACAGCAATCGAAGGACTTTTTACTACAGTAAGCCAGTGCAGCTAGACATCAGTCTGGACCCAAGCACACTAAGAAAGTGCAAATCCTGCTTCACGTTCTGAAGTGTCTCACTTATTCAACAGAACCATGCACCGACAGACACAAAATTTAACTGCAAAAAAAAGAGGAGTTTTCAATTGTTATAATGGTTTTTTATTGCTTGTTGTGGAGTTAATATGGAAAGTGCCTGTACAAAAAAAAAAAAACTTCATGTTCTGCACATCCCAGTAGGAGATCTATCTATCAACTCAATCACATCAGTCCACTTTCCTATGCAAGCTACTCATTTAAAAACAGTATCACTGGAAAGCGAGATCATGCACTTTACAGTGATGTGCTGCAAAGTCCAAATACTTATCAATCACCAGATTTTTTTTTTTTTTTTTTATTTTTTTTTTTTGGGGGGGGGGGGGGGGGGGGGGGGGGGTGGGGTGGGGTATTAAACCTCATCCACACTGACTCTCATTTTAAAAAAAAACACCCACATACCTTGGACTCACTTGAAAGCTCAAACTTTTTCTCTTTCCAGTGATATGCAAATAGTAAGTATGCAAAATTAAAGGAAATGAAAAGCGAGGCCTTGAGCAAGTCCATCTTTCACCATGCCTGTAGCTGAGGCTGACACTGGGACTTTGAAAATTGATAGCATTCCAATTTTTGTAGGCAAGTGGCTCCAAATGCACTATATTTCACTTTCAGGATATTTCACTTTGGGGATCAGTTGCAACACGCTGTATCTTTGAGCTACCATAAACTACAGATCTAATCAAGACATTCAATTTCTTTATGTGTGTGTCAAATGTTTCATTTTTTTAAAAGTTGTATCAGAATATAAAAACATAACTAACTCCTAATAAAAACATAACTAACTCCTATAAAAACATAACTAACTCCTATAAAAACATAACTAACTCCTATAAAAACATAACTAACTCCTCACTTTTAAAATGTTAGCTGCTGCTACATGTTTACTTACAGACATGCATTCTGCAATTACTGAATTTTCATGTGTAACACTTAAATAGCTTATGCATTACGTTTCATGTGAAATACAAAAAAACACACACACACACACCAAAGAAGAATTTTTTTGTAAATTACTTCATATTTTTTACTTTTTGCTTGTTTGTTTTTTTGTAACAAGAGTAAAGCCTCCCCAATTTACCTTCTTCATCTTCTTCCTCATCTTCGTCATCATCCTCAATCCGCGCCCGTCCTTTCTTCTTCTTCTCCTTCTTTCTAGGTCTGGGTCCTCTCCTCAGCTTCGATGTCAGAGCCTGACATGGCCTCTTCGGGAGCTCATGTCTGATACTTCAGCCTCATTCTCAACAAAATCTGCCATGATGAACTAGTCCTGAAACAAAATAAACATGAAATAAATCAATAATCAAATGCACACCTCCACAACACTGAATCACTAAAGCACAGTATGCCTGGATAACCCTCTTCTTAAAGATCTATGTGCCCCCCCCCCTCCCCCCCCTACTTCCCGGTGTCCCCCCCCCCCCCCAAAATAACTATAGGTTATTTAGCACAGATTTAAGATCTATTTTAAAGTTATAAGTCAGGATCATTCAGAGTCACATATTTTCAAATGTACCTGGTTTATCCATCTTTTCAACCTTATTTAATGTTAGACTGATCCACTATCTACAACACTCTTTTGTTAAAAGGGTTCTGCTTGTTTAATGGTTCAAAAATCTGTTGAGCTGAGAAATGTTGGAGAAATAAGCAAGTTTAGGCCCCTTCTACAACTCATCGATGTTGTTTTCTTGCTGACTGAACCATGTACAAGCTGGACTGGATTGAAGGAGACTGACCCAAACATCTGTACATCTTTTCCAACAACTGGTGTCTGCATAATTCCTAACACAGCCAAAAGAAGTTAAATTAACCTGCATAGTACAGTGTGCTAGCAACTATCAGATACTTTTCTAAAAATGTGTGAAATCTTCAGCTTACCCCGACTCCTAAAAAAAGAAGACTCACTTGATTAAAGGATAAAAATCATACCATTTCCTGCACTGACAGTTCACAACGGTGCCATTCAGAACAATACAAGTAAGTTTACTTTATTCCTGGAACACTGAAATAACAGTCAGATCTGATCTCATAATCCATCAAACCATTCCTTTTCCATTTGTTGAGATTTTTTTCTCTTTTTTTTTTTTTATACCCGATTTGTCTCATGAACTGTACATTATGTTAGTAATCAATATGAAATCATGGGCGTAGCCAGGGAAAAATGAAGAACAGAAGGCAGAGGTCCAGCCATAGGCCTCCTGGTGCGCTCAAGGGACAGAGCCCCTTGTCCAGGGATCAGGGTTTTATAAAGCCTGGGCATTTGGAGACAGACACCTTACCCCCTTTTTACCATGTTATCCACAAGACCACCATTAAAACTGACATTAATGTTACTGACCTGTATGCAGTGGTGTACACTTAATGCAAGAAACCACAGGCAGCACTAATTTTTGTTAAACTATAATTTGTATTTACTACTTCCAAAACTTATGGAGCCAGCCTGCAGTTTGAAGTCAAGAAACAGTTTGTTTGACCAGAATTTGTACATTTGGAGTTAGGAGAACTCTCTTGTAAAGAAAACCAGACTTTTTCCCACTTCAACCGAAAACGTGTGAGGTCTTGTTTTATTTCCAGCAGGAAGTTCAGCCTGCAATTCTTGTATCTCAGGAGGAAGGGTGGTAGTGGCATATGGGTGGGGTGGAGGTTCTTGTGCAACAGGTATTGTGACTTAGCTTGTAGATTTGAACTGTTGAGTATGAGGTCAAAAACCGATACTTGGATTTAAACCTTGAACCCCCAACATGTGCAATTTTTTTAAGTCCAGACAAATTTCAACAAATTTACTTTGAAAATGAAGATGATTAAATTCTGGGTACAAGTTAATTTTTAGTGGAAGCAAATTTAAAGTCACGTGAAATGTATAGATTGTTGCGTTTTTTTTTTCTTATTATTTATGAAACAAGTTTCTAATAAACAACTGGGATAACAAGCTGAAGAATATACCAATCTCCTGATTATCATAGATCAGGCATGAAAAATAAGAGTTGCAAGATCAGTGGGTATGACTGCTTTGCCGAAATAAATCAAGTTGAAATCTGACATATAAACAGAATGTCTTAAAAAAATACAGAATGAACAATATTTGTTCACTTTGCGTACTATATTAACCAACTGGGGTTTCGTTACATATAAACAACCAGGAATCACACACTGCCTCTTTGAAGTGGCCTTTCAGGTTACATTACTTGACAAGATAAAAGTGCAATCAATGTACTTGTAATTGTAATTAGTCAGGATAATACTTTAACATTTTTTTTCCCTTTTTCCCCTTCTTTTTATTCATTTTGCACACATGTAACTGTAGACATGTTTATCCATTCAATTTCGAGGAATTTTGTAATGATTGTTGAAAATTTGACAAATACAATGAACTTAAACAAGAATTAAAAAAAAAAAAAAAGGGGGGGGGGGGGGGGAATCTAGAGAGGAGATACTTGCAGATGTTAATCGTTCTAGGGAAATCTAACCAAAGAGCGACAACTCTTACTAACTTTCGCACGCAAAATGTCATTAAGCTGCGTCAGATTTTTTTACATCCCCTGAAACATGAAAAAAAATCGGTGAGATAGCATGATCTGTGCCAAAGTATGTTGATGAATCAGGTTTGGAAGTAATTTGTGTCAGAAAGAACCTATTTCACCATAGTTAATGTAAGCTTAGGCGTTACTACCCGGAAGAAGCCTGCTGTGTGGTGGCATTTGAACTTGTAGTTCTGAACACTGACACTGATCAAAGACATATCTACATTAGACTCAAGGAACGGTATTGTGACTGTTGGCCCAAGCTGCATTTGCAGATTCTCTCAACAAAATGGTGAAGGAGTGATCAGTTTGGAAAAGAAAAACCTGGATCGGATGGAGTAGATCAGGATGCAGTTTCACTGAAACGTTCGTGAAAAAAAAATCAACTTGGACCATTCCAGATTTCTGGATCACCTGACAAATGGCAAGGTTGAATTCTAGTTTCCGGCATTCCCGGACTTGTGTGTTCATCCATGCAAAATCAAATGGAAATGGTGTCTTACTACATTGCAACAAATGGATTCGCACACTACAATGCAAAAAAACACACACACACAATTTCCAATTCATATTAGTTTTACTGTATCTTTCTTAAATAAAAACTCAAAGTCAAATTAAAAAAGAAAAAATAACCATTGCAAGTTCAAAACTGAGGAACTGTCAGATCTTCAAATCCTGATATTTCTCTTTAAGCTGTATAGTTTTAAAATCTGCGTCTTCTACGGCCAAATTGACCTTAATATTTGTTGAAAAGAGCTCTCTCAAGTTGTATGGGAGGGGAATGGGGTACAAATATTTTGGCATGCTGTTAGTTTTGAAGCCCCAATGTCACTGACTGGTGCTTTCATAGACAGAGTGGCTTCTCTTTGTGAGCGCAGGAATCAATAAGATCAACTCACTTTTGGGGGTGGGGGAGATGCTTTCATAGACAGAGTGGCCTTTCTTTGTAAGTGCAGGAATCAATAAGATTGATCAACGTACTTTGGTGGGTGGGGGTGGGGCTCTGAACTTGGATATTGACAATAAATTAGTTTTTCTTCTTGCTTTAATTTTAATGTGCTCCATCTTGCTAGCTGCCCCCCCCCCCCCCCCCCCTCATTTCTCCTCTACAAACAACAGTACATGAAGGCCACAAACTACCCCAAAGAAATGTATACAGGTGGAAATTACAAGTAAACATTGTTGCTGTTATTTTTAAAAACGAGGTGACTGAGGGTGAAAAATGAAGCAAATTTTAAAAAGTAACGGTATTAGTTCCACCAAATGATATAGACGAACAGATTACAGGACAAAACACAATGCATTTCGACCTCTTGGGTCTTCTCCAGGCAAAAACAAGCAACATTTAGGACAATGAAAACGAAGATTGGAAAAACGAGCAACCACGTATCTTTTCATATTCAGTGCGAAAGGCATTTTGCGCCGAATATGAGAAGTCGTCTTCTTTCCCTTGGCTACTGCCTTCATCACTGTGAAGATTCTGTAGACTATAAGGGGGGTTTGCATGTAGTTTGAAGTCGCTTGAGGTAGAGTTTGCTGGACCGGGGCTGTTGGGGGATGGGGACAAGGGGAGGGGTGTGGGATCAGATTTGGATTCAAAGCCCTCCAGGGTGGGGCTGAGGGCAACCTCAGCAGGAAGACTGTTCCAGTCGGATATGGTCCTGGGAAAGAAAGACTTCTGTCTGCAGAGAGTCCTGCAGCTGGAAAGGTGGTAGGTTGCTGGATGGCACCGTCAGGTTCCTTTGGGTGGAGAGGGATTCTGAGAAAGTTTTTGCACATGTTGATGATAAGGCTTCCGTTGTGGTATTTAGAGAAGTTCACTAGTCGCGCCCTTTCTCCTTCGTTCTGTGAGGGGGGACCACTGAAGGGTCTCCAGCATGTCTTATACACTGGACGTTTTCCGGTGTCGATAGGTGACCCAGCGAGCTGCTCGGTGTTGGATTGTTTCCAGTTTCTTGATGTCCTTCTCTATGTAGGGTCCCACACAGAGCTGGCGTATTCAAGGGTTGGGCGGACTAGTCATAGGTAGGCTTGCTGCTTGATGCGCTGGGATCCTACCTTCAGGCTCCATCTCAGTAGGGCAAGAGTCTCGTGGGTGTCCATGTTGAAATTTTACTCAAAAACTTCGGAAAAAGTTTGAAAATTTACAGTAAACAAACCACATGGAAAATGGTGCTCACACAGGAAGGCAAAGGAAGTTGAAATCACGGTGCATATTATGGGACTGCTTCATTTCTGATTGGTTCTTTTCAACCAATCGAATATAAGCTTACTGATTTCACTACCCCTCAATGGGCGCACGAGTGCACCTAGGGCTGTATCGGCAAGATGGCAGCTCGGCGCACCCGTGCGCCACAGCCGTTCTAAAGGTTAAAAGTCTTAGCGGTCGGTTGAACTGCTTATTTTGTCTGGTAGCTCATGAGGGTGTGGACAAGTGGATCCTTGATTAGCAAGTCTTTGCAGGAGGTGTTTTTTCGACTCAGACACTAATGAAGAGTTTTTAGGGTTTAATTGTGGAGATATTGATTATGTTGTGGCAGAACAAGAATGGGCTGATGCAGGTGAGAGGGAACTGAGAGACGATAGCAAGACCTGTGCACTCCAGGGCTCTATGACTCGTAAACACTCATCAGGCATGTCATTTTTTTCATAATCAAAGCATACACAATGTGACAAAGCACATAATATTTGGTACTGGCATGTTCCTTATTCATTCCTTTACATTCACTCCAAATTCCATAACTACAAAACAATAGAAATTAAATTACAGCAATCTGAAGAAGGTAGGTGTGCAGATTTTTTCAGTGGCTGCAGGCAGAAGTTACCGCTCATGAATGTGGCCTCCTTAAGGTTCAAGTTTGCTCATGTGAGTGAGGTTTCTGTGGGGCTTAGTACAGAAGAAATATCTCCTCCATGACTAGCACTTGGTTGGTACTGCTGCATCTGGGCCAAACAGGTCAAAAGCAACTGTGATGTAGTTTGCATTGTCACACACCACACATCTCCATACTACATCACTTTCACCCAGTCTTTCATACTCTTCGGAGCCAGATAGTATACTTTGGCATGCAAGGTGGAACCACTCGCCAGAAATGTTGCATTCGGCTGCACATTCCGACCAGGAGACGGTGCGATCACATGTGCCACAGAGGTACTTGGATCCGAGGCCGAATCTTTTGGTGAGGGCGTTTCCTGGGGGGTGATACTGCTGGTTTTCTGGGCATGCGTGAGCATTGTCGGTGTAAGAAGCACGGTGAAGCTCAGGGACAGCAGTCCTAAGACTGGTAAAAACGAAAGTAGAGCTTGGCAGGTAGCTAGGCCTGTGCCTCATGGGAAAGTCAATTTGACCTGTGAAAGTTTTTTACGTGTCATTTGTGTGTTGTCTTGATGATCTTGATGTAGATGAAAGTCCTCATACTTGAGAAATAGGATTTCTACACACAGTTTCACGTCGTAGGTCACTGAAGTCAGAAGTAACACCGTGGGAAGTCAGAAGTAAACATCGGGCGCCGCCATCTTGGATTGTGAATTGTCTTACTAGGTTGGTTGAAGAGACCAAAGCTGGGCTATGATGGGTTTGGAGTTTCGCTGGTAGAGTTTCTGTTGTCCAGGGAATGCTAGAAGATGGGGAAGGGGGAAGGAAATTTTGGGGGAACTGCTGCAGGAATTGGAAAATGGTTGTCGAGTCGGAGAGAACGGAGACGGAGTCTCTTCCTCTAGGCATGCGCAAACCCCCAAGTGGTTGCTCGTTCGTTTTCCTTGTCCTAAACGTTGCTTGTTTTAGCCTGAAGAAGACCCATGATGTCGAAATGCATTGTATTTCTCCCGTAATCTGTCTGTCTAAATCGTCTGGCGGAACTAATACCATTTCTTTTTAAAAAATTATCGGTGTTGTCAAACCTCGTTTTCGGCTTTTTACCATCACTACCGCCTTCGCCCCCTTTATTAAACTGATTATTTCATATCAAAACACGATATCGCAAGTTCGTTACCGGTTTCATTACGGACTATCTAAACAGGAACTCAGCGATGGGGAAAACATAACTAGTTTGCTACCTAGCATGTTCAATTTTCAGTTGACGATGTTTTGTTTACGGAATGTCTGAGCAATGGGCGATTTTTACCCTGTTACGATTCTGAAATTTAGACTAAACATAACAATGGATTTTGTTTAGCACCTGATCAAATGATTATTCACACACTCTGTAACACATATATCTAATTCTTTAACGATTAGATAACCCGTAGCTTAATTACAACGAAAGAAAACTTACTTTGGTGCTTGGCCTCTTTCTCTCTCAATATGGATGAAGGAAAAGCTTACCGGATATGAATGGGATTGTGGGTCAATCTTCTGAATATTGTCTTATTACTACTGTCAAGAACAAATCCAAATCATAATATCGTTTTACCAAATCTAAATCGGAAATGAAATGAGGCAGGGAACAGTAAACACGTATGCTGGCTTAGGGAAAAGTGACCATGTGACTCTGCTCATACACCTGGCATATAGTGGCAAGGAAGACTCGGAAGAGGTTAGACACAAACTACTCAAAAGCAGATTTTGGTGCAATTGGGAAACAGTTAGGAGATGTCGATTGGGACAAAGAGTTAAGTAGCCTAAACGTTAACGAGATGTGGACCAGAATCAAAGATGAGATCAATTCAGCAATAGCAGCACATGTTCCAAAGACAAAATTCTCTGGCAAACGATTTAAGAAATGGATGGATAAGGGAACCCTAACATCGGTGAGGAAAAAGCACAAGCTATTCCGTCGTTGGCAGGAGACTAGGGATGGAAAGGAATATCAACTGTATGCCAAAGCAAGGAATAAATCTAAGAAAGAATGTCAGAAGGCACAACGTCGAATGGAGCAAGTAGTAGCTGCACAAGCAAAACAAAATCCAAAGGCTTTCTGGTCATACGTAAGCAGTAAAACCAAGACAAGGAGTGGTGTAGCAGACCTGAAGAAAGAGGATGGCAGCAAATCAAAGTCGGACCAAGAGAAAGCTGAGATTTTGAATGCATTCTTTCATAGCGTCTTTACTGTAGAGGAGGATGGGGACCTGCCGGAACCACAGGAATGCAGTTATGATGAAGAACTAAGTGACTTCGAGATCGATACTGAGAAAGTCAGAAAACTTTTAGCAGACTTAAACACTAGTAAGGCTTCGGGACCGGATGGGCTAAACCCAATGCTTTTGTCCAAGACTGCTGATGTTCTTGCCACCCCAGTGGCCATGTTGTTCAGAAAATCCTTGAATGAAGGAAAAATCCCAGAAGACTGGCGTTTGGCACGGGTCACACCTATCTTCAAGAAAGGCAGCAAAATGCTAGCTAACAACTATAGGCCAGTAAGCCTTACATACATCCTCTGTAAAGTAATGGAAAAATTAGTAAGGGAACAAATTGTCAAACACCTAGAAGAAAACAACCTTGTCAGTGAGAAACAACACGGGTTTGTAAAGGGGAGGTCGTGCATCACTCAGCTTCTCGATGTCTTGGACACATGGACTGAGGTCTTAGACGATGGAGGCTCAGTCGACATTGTTTACATGGACTTCCAGAAAGCGTTTGATAGCGTTCCACACAGGCGACTTGCTTTGAAAGTTCAGGCACATGGTATCAAAGGAAGATATTACTTTGGATACAGGACTTCCTAAACAACAGGCGTCAGCGGGTTGTCGTCAACAGAGCACAGTCACAAGAAGCCAATGTCTCGAGTGGGATTCCCTGGGTAGTGTTCTAGGGCCTATTTTGTTTGTGCTGTATATTAACGATCTGCCGAATCTCATTCATAACACTGTACACCTTTTCGCAGATGACACTAAGTTTTTTGCACGAAGTGATGATGAAGGAGCTACGCTTGTTTTACAGGAAGATCTAAACAGGTTGCAAACTTGGTCAAGACAATGGCTGCTGAAGTTCCACCCTGAAAAGTGCCATGTCCTGAAACTGGGGAATAAGAAGTCAGATGCTGTGTACCATATGACCGAAGTAAACATCGAAGGTGAGACATGTACCACAACTCTGTCCGAAAGCGAAGTCGAGAAGGACCTTGGGGTTTACATTGACAACAAACTGAATTTCAGAGAACATGTGGCCAAGGCAACTGCTAAAGCAAACAGAGTTGTTGGTATCATCCGTCGCTCCTTTGACTTCCTGACTGAAGATACATTCCTACAACTGTACAAGTCTCTTGTACGACCAGTACTAGAGTATGGACATTCTGTCTGGCAACCCTACTACAAAATACTGTGCCAGGATGTAGAAGATGTTCAGCGCAGAGCAACTAAACTTTTAGCATCTCTCAAAGATAAACCATATCCTGAGCGTCTTTCTACTCTCAAACTTCCAAGCCTTGAGCACAGAAGAAAAAGGGGTGACATGATAGACTTGTACAAGTTTATACATGGCATTTACCGGAGTGATAAACCACGGTTTGAACTGTTTACCAATAGGGACAGCAGAGGACACTCCTTGAAACTATCCAAAGTTCATCACAGACTGAATATCAGAGGAAACTACTTCTCTCTTCGTGTGATTGATGTTTGGAATGGTCTTCCTGACTCCGTAGTAACAGCCCCTACAGTCAACATCTTCAAATCACGGTTAGACACTCATTGGCAGGAACTTCCGACAAAATATAATCCGGAATGCTATCAACATAGATAGTCTCTGTCGTGACTCTCTTCCTTCCACGCATGCGGTGTTTTTCGTTTTAATGTTATACCTAGAATGGTGAACAGGCCTCTTAAGGCCTCTAACACCTACAAGTTCAAGTTCAAGTTCAAGTAAACGATAAACAGTAAACAAGTGGGGTATTTTTTGCTCCCATAAGAAAACCTAACACAGAGTAACTTTTATTCAAGACTTTTAAACTTGAATAAAGTCAGACAAATACATAGACGAACAATCTAATAGTGGGGGAAAAAACAAGCGCAGGCCAACAACTGAACTGTCTTCATAGTAATGACTTGGCAAAGATTTGGACTTAAGGAGGGGGGGGGGGGGGGGGGGGGGGTTGAAGATGGAGAAACTGGGTACATGAAATTAAGAAAATATGTTACAGATATGAAAACTCTTCACTAGCTGCATAAGGGAACCATCGCAATCCCTTTTGAAGGCAGATATATTTGTATTGCCTGCTCCGAGGCCTTTACCAAATCTGTTGCAATTCAACTTCACATTAAATATTTCGTTCACAAAACACACACACGCGCGCGCACGCGCGCGCGCGCGCGCGCGCACACACGCACACACACACACACACACACACACACACACACACACACACTCACGCACGCACGCACGCACAAACACACACACACACACACACACACACACACACACACACACACACACACACACACACACAAATCCATATGCCAAACTGGTGACGAAGATACTTTCCATTATTAAGTAGGTGGTGTTACACCATTAGGAACATGTTCCTTAACTAATGGAATCTTACTGCTCAATTTCACAAAGCACTTCGCGGTTCATGCGCACACACACACACACACACACACACACACACACACACACACACACACACACACACACACACACGTGTGACAAGCATGCGCACAAACGTACATTAATATGCACTTACATTCCCAGCGCAATCACACAGATTTACACCTGTCCGTTTGGGGAAGTGTAACGTACTGAAAGCCTTCAGGATTTGGGTTGATCAAAACCTTGATTTTTAACAGTGGATAATGCTTCCTTCGAGCCACAATATTGTTCGATCCACAACCTTGACAACAACACTAAGAAAGTTTTAAATATCGTCAGGTCAAACTACTTAACCAAACAAACCAAAGTAAAGTCAGCACCCTACAAGGCAAAGACGACCACTGTCTCACAGAGGAAGACGACATCATTAGAAGATGAACTTGATATTGCTCTGAATCTACAAGAAACAGCCCAGCGAGATCCCAGTGTGCTGCAGCACAGGATTCATCCAATGGAGATGACCTTCCAGTGCTCTGTGAAGAAGTCTCAGCTGCAGGAAAATCGCTGAAAAGAGGGAAGGATTCAGGCATCGCCAGCATCCCGACAGAACTCTAGAAACATGGCGAAGAGGCAGCAGTTCGTATTCTAACTGCCATCCGTAACAAAATCTGGCTCACTCAGGAGTGGCCTACACCAGAGATTCAATCTCCAGCAATGCTGGAACGGCTAACGCACTCTAAGCTTAATCAACCACGCCAACAAAGTAATGCTCCAAATCATTCTGTATGAATTGCAGCCACAAGCAGATACCACTATTGCTGAAGAACAGCAGAATTGCCATTGAACAGATCTTCAACTTCCGTACCCTTTGGAGACACACACACACACACACACACACACACACACACACACACACACACACACACACACACACACACACACACACACACATCTTCAGGGCCAGAAACGGCGAGAACAGACCTACTGACCGCAGGGAAATCCCTGTTGACAGCAGGACAGACTGTAACCTGGGATCCTCTTCAGATGTCACGTAAGACCTCATGGCCGTATCTGGAGTTGTGCTGTCTTCAACTGTCGCAGAACAGCAACGAGCAAGGCTGCGGGACACACATGGCAGTTGCTTGACAGTGCCGTTCTTCGTCAGTATATGTTCTGCTGCCATGACATACGGGCTGGCACACCCATGGGGACATTCCCGTGGATCATTACACAATGGCATCTGCCTGGAGCTATTATGTCCCTATATGTCTTAATGTCAGTCAGATTACCATCCTGTTATATGGCTGCGAGACATGAACACTGATGGCCGAAACAGAAAGAAAAATCCAGGCGTTTGAGACCAAGTGCCTGAGGAAGCTACTCCGCATCTCCTTCAAGGAGTAAAAGACCAACAATTATGTGCGGAACCTAGTCACCAACCTAGCTGGGTCCCACGAACCACTACTGGCAGCCGTCAAACGACGGAAGACGGCATGGTTTGGCCACGTCATTCGTCACAACACCCTCTCCAAAACCATCCTCCAAGGTACTGTCGAAGGAGGGCGCATACGAGGACGGCAGAGAAAGAGCTGGCCCGAAAACGTAAAGGATTGGACCAAAATGACCATGCCGGATCTCCTCAC
>CM065729.1:44141391-44182831 GCA_033310375.1 Conus canariensis | reverse complement strand
AGGGTATGGGGTTGGGGGGGTGGGGGGGGGGGGGGGGTAAAAAAATTGGGGTTTGGGTTTGGGTTTGGGGGCGTGTCCGCCTCAGCCTAAGTTTTTTCAAAAGGAAGGGAAAACACCGACTTTGAAAAATTTTTAACCAACGTAAAATTTAAAAATGTTTCTCCTGTTAGCTCGTCTTTTCGGTCTGTTGTGGGTCTGTCTTTTTTTGTCTTCTGTGGCTGTCGTCTGTCTGCGCTGTCTTCTCTCTCTCTGTTTTCTCCTGTTCTCTCTCTGCCTCTCTCTCTGTCTGTCGTCTTCTGTCTGTCCTCTCTCTCTCTCCTCTCTCTCTCTCCTTCTCTCCCTCTCTCTGCCAAAACGTACAGCTCCTACTCTGGGTATGGGGGGATTCTCACGTCACAGACGGGGGGGACACAGTGCCCTTTCTTTCTCATGTAAAGGGGGTAAACGAAACAGCATCATTCAGTGGATCGAATCTGAATCTCTCCCACTTTTTTCATATGTTTTTTACATATCATGCACACCCGATTGTGTGTTGAATTTGTGTTGTGTGTGTTGGGTGTGTTGTGTGTGTTTGGTGTGTGTGTTGGTGGTGGTGTGTGTACTGCTGTCCTGCTACCCCACAGCTGCTATTTTTTCCACTGCATTGTACTATGCTTTTCTTTTTTTTTTTTTTTTTTTGAAAAAAAAATAGCAAAGCTGTAGCTTTCTTCATTTCCATTCCCCATCACCTTTCCGCTCTCTCCCATTCCAGCCCTGCTGTCACCCCTCGCCTCACTGAATTTCCCCAATCATAGCTATGATCACAGCCATTATAATACGTTGATACCCAGTCACTTCACCCTCAAACGTTCCAAGACAGCATTCAACCAAAAACTCATCAAAATTACCTGATGCCAAAGATCGTACCGCAAGACATCATAGGACACAGCTCAATACTTCACAAGGGGGCTTTAAAAATTCCCCTTGAATCCTCCAATTTTCTGTCCCGATGTCACAAACAGCACCCAAATTTGCGCGTAACTGAAGATCCCTTGAATCCATCCAAAATTTTTCTGCCAAATTCACAAGACACACACCAAAAATTTGATCGCGTAACTGAAGTCCCCCTTGATATCCATCAACTTTCGTCCCATGATGCCAAGACAGCACCCCAAATTTTGATCGCAGTAACTAAGATCCATTGATGCCATCACGCTACCCCCAAACCACAAACCTCCTTCAACTAGATCCAGTCATTGATTTCCGAAACTAAACAGTCATTGCTACCACTAAGAGGTCAAAGACAGCATCCGATATACAGTCGTAAATTTTTTCCCAGTGAAACCAAAATTCTCACTCCCCATACGTCACAAAAAGCCCCCGATTAGTAAACATCATAGGTTTTCCCAGGAAATCCAATTACACTACCCTATACGTCACAAATACATCCGTTTTAAACACAGTCATAGAATTTTTCATGAAACCATTTCTCACTCCCCTATGCGCCAAAATAGCATCCGATATAAACAGCTGGGTTTTTTCCCAGTGAAATCCTTTAAAACACCCCCCTAGACGTCACAAATAGCATCCAGTAGTACACAGTCATATTTTTTTTTCCATAAAATTTAAATTATCTTACCCATTCTCACAAAAATACTCCGAGAGTACACGTCATAGACATCCCATAGTCCATTTCTACTCCTTAAGATGTTACGTGCATCTACGGGCACACTCACTAAATTTTCCCCATGAAGTCCAATTATCACTACCCTAAGCTTACTGACTCTCTGGAAAACAGTCATTGAATTTTCCAATGAAATCCAATCACACCACCCAAGACTCACCGACAGCCTCACCCTAATTAGTACACATCTTTAAATTTTTCCAATCATAAACATCATTACTAAGACTCACAGGATGACTTTTAAGAGTACAACCTTTGCTTTCCCCACTGATGTAGATTCCCACCCCTTTGGTATCACAAACCGACCATTCAAAACCCCAATAAAAAGTGTCTTTTTTATATCCATTATCAGCCCCAAGATTCTCAAACAGCCTATTTGTACACAACATTGAATCACCTTTGACACCCATTTCCCTAACCCTAACCGCATGACACCTTCAACTAAATCGCATCTTTTAAGTTCATTAGGGGACACAGCTCGACACTCAGTTCCACACTCATCACCAAACCTTCCTCCAAGCATACGCTCAGGGGAAAACCCCTCTACCCTCCCCATCCTTCATACCCGCCATCCGCCCCCCCCCCGCTTCATTTCAAAAGAACCGCGTACAAGTTCTTTTCAAGATAAACCTTTCAGGGGCCGCGGGGTCCAGTTCGGGGGAACAGTAGCCATTACCGAGCATTTTAAACCCAAATAAACCCATCGCCAGACGTTTGCCCCCCAGGGAGCGCCACCCTTCCGGGGCATGAGAATTAAATTCCCCGCTGGACAAAGGATGAAAAGGGAGAGGGGGAAAACAAAGCGACGGGAAAGAATTAGGGAAAGGAAGAAGAAAAGAAGAAAGAAATGAGATGATGTGAATATGATTTTTGGGTGTTGTTTTTTTTGTGGTTGTGTGTTGTGGGGGGTGGTCCGCGTGTGTCCGCGCGCGAGCCAGACGAGGAAGAGAGAGACGGGGGAGAAGGAGAAAAAGAGAGAAAGAGAGAGAGGGGATAATAAATGGTGATGCGATGGGAAAGAATAGATGATATGAGATGATATGATGATGTTTTAGATGATTTCCTTTTTAAAAAAAAAACCAAAAAAAAATTAAAAAAAAAAAACCCCAAACCACAATCTATTATTTTGACATTGTTGGGGGGCTTGGTGAACATAATTCCCATGCCCTCTCTTCACTCTCACCTCCTCCATTCCTGACCTTTCCTTGTTCTTTTTTTACGCCTGCTGCCCCTCTGCCCCCCCCCTCCAAACCTATCCCCCCCCCCCACACACACACACACACAATCATTTTTTTTTTTCCCTTTTCCCAATTTGTTCCCACGTTTTTTTTTTTTTGAATGAGCCTCCACCCTTTTTTCCCCATTCTTTTTCATGGTTTCCACCTCTATCGCCATTTTTTTGCAGCTAGTCTTGTGTGTTAATATCGATTGACTTTGTACTTTTCCTTTTTAAGGGTTTTTGCATTTGACAAAAACCCCGTCGGGGTTTTTTTTTTTTTTGATAGATTGCGTGCTGACACTTTCTTTTGTGATTTTCATGTTTTTTAAAAAAGAAAAATAAAAACAACTACAAAGGGGCATCTAAGGTATAAAAACCAGTGCATGTTGCGATTTGGAGGTGGTGGCCTGTGCATATTGTGCGTTCAGGTGCGTGCCGATCATGCGAAGAAAAGAGAAGAGAAAGAGAGAGAGAGAGAGGAGAGAGAGGGGTCTGTCGTGTCGGTGTTTGTCGTGTAGTATTTTTTTGTTAGAGAGAAGGAGAGAGAGAGAAAAGAGAAGAGAAGAAGAGAGTTAATAAAAACAATTTAAAGAGGAAGGGGACAATCCTCAAAAACAGGGATCTTTTTTTCTCGTTAAAAGACGGTATCTTTTCTCTGGGGAAATCACTTTACATTTTTCTCCGGTCGCCTTTAATTTTTCTTTTCAGGAAGGTAATTCTTAACATCACCATTCCAAACATAATCAGGGAAAAAGCAGATTCATTCTTTTTAAGATAGTTGAAGTGAACTTTTTTTTTCAAAGATAATTGTACAGGAATAGGTGTCTCTTTTTTATGTTATTACATCTTCCACATGAGTAAAAACACTAAACGTGTGCACTTTTTTAACATTATCCGTTTTCTATCCAAAAAGGTACCGAACAAAAAAATAATCATGGGTGTCTTTTCAATAAAAAAATCTTCACTAAAAACCAAAATCTTTATACGGTACTCCTTAGGAAAATTTTTCAGTGCGATCCCTGTATCGGGAATTTCAGCATTTCTTTTTTCTGTAGCCTTTTTTTTGTTTAAAAAGCTTCTGTGAAATTTCATTAGCAAATTTTTTTCAAATGAAGAACTTTGTTAGTCTCTAGTACCTTTTCTGTGTCCTTAGTCAAATTGATCTCCCCCTTTAACACACAATTTTCTAACACAGATTGTATTATTTTCCAAAACGATGTACGTCTTTGTTCTCCCTTTCTCTGTTAGTCCCCTCTATAAAGCAAAACCCCCTGGTTTTTTGACCAACTGCTTTTTGTATTTCGCTTAAATCAACTTTTCTATTTCTATCATGATGATAAATTCTAATTTTTTCAACTCCTTTTTAAACCATGTTAAAAAAAAAAAAAAAAAAAACCCTTTTAGTAGGGGATACAGACAAAATTTATGTCCCCCTAACCAAATGCGGGGAAAGGGGGAAGGGGAAAAAAAACATACAGCGCTAATGTCTTTAAAAAAACAAATTTTCAGCATGCTTTTTCGTTAGCCAACAGACTCTGTGTGCTCTGCAAAAAGAAACCGCACAGTCACTCGACAAAAAAACTGGCGAAAGGTATCTTCGCCATTTTTGTTTTGAATTCTTTGCGCAATTTTTTTGAAAAAAATCACCTTTTTTACATAGAAGAAAAAAATTTTACTACTACGACCAAAACCTTCCTCTCTCTCTCTCTCTCTCTCTCTTTTCTCCCCCTCCTCTCTCTCTCTCTCTCTGAGACAAAAATTGCAGTACACCGTCTTTTAAAATGTTTGGGCAGAAAAAAGCTATATTTTCATATACAAATTGTGTCACCATGTGGGGTGTAACTTCTTTCAACTAATTTGTTTTTTTTACAACCCTGTACAAAAAATTCAAATGCTCATGAATCCTGACGATGCCATCGATATCGCAAACAAAGTTTCCAAAAAAGCCTGACCATAATCAAACATGCGACAAATCTAAACGAAAAACATGGCGGGCAGAAAAAAAATTTTCCTACCGAGGGAAATAAAACCTTACAAAACAAAGGTAAACGGGGGCCCCCACCTCAACGCCCGCCACAGTGAAAAAAGGGTTTCATAGGAGCATAGGGGGGTCATGCGAAAATACGATTGGATTGCTCCTGAAGAACTGCATTTTACAGAATAACCGTGGTCACTGAAAACCGTTGATTGATTCTCGTTTCCAATTGCCCGGGGCATAACGCTACTATGTGAAACATGTGCAAAATTGCCCTGGGGTTTTCCTGTTGCCAGCATCGTGACCGACATGTCCATTTTTTTGTACAGGAATTTTTAAGGACAGCTATTTCAGGGTTTTTGTTAAAGGGCATGATCTTCGACAAATTTTAAACCCCCTAGACAAAATTTTGTTGGGCACAAACATTAATTACCTTTTGGGGATGGCATTCGGAAGGCAGTCCCAAATATCCCAGCTGCTGTAACTTTCCCGACTACAATCAATCCCCGCTAACGCGGCCGGGGGTTTTGAATTTTTTTTTACCTTAAGAACTACCAACGAAACCTTTAAGAGTAAAAACACTCTAACAATTTTTACTTTTTATCCACTGCTAAACGTGTAATCCTTTTAATATACTTTCAACCCCTCCCTCCCTCCCTCCTTTCCCGTCCCCCCCTCCTCCACCCCTCCTCCTCATTGTCATTTTTGATCATAAAAACAAAAACCAAAAAAAGAGGGCAGACCTTTGCCAAACGTTGAACCGATCCATGATCCCCTTTCAATGGGGTTTCACCAACTAAAGGCCCAATAAACCCACGAACAATGGTTATTTTTTTAACAGGGACGAAAAAAAACGGTTCTTGGGTTTTTTGAGATTTTTCCCCTTTTTCCCATTTTTTTCTCCAAACGTACTGAACAAGTCATATTTTTCTGCCCCTTGGGGAATAAAAATAGGACAACCGAAAACCTTACTTCCCCCCGCATTGTTAATAAATGAGACAACAACAAGTCAACGTTTTTTCACCGAAAATTTTTAAAAAAAAATGAAATACCCATAGACATTCAATCATAAACATAATATCCTTTTTTTTAAGTTTTTTGGGGGAAAAGTTAATTTTCTTTTTTAACGGGGCCGGGGGGCCTTTGATCCGGATTCACAGGACAGAGCCACATTCATGGGTTCTCACTGGGCCATACTCCATCTTATCACTAAGTGTTGTTCATGTTCGTTCAATACATTTTGCGTCAAATTGCTGACATAAAGACAGACCAATGGATATAACATTACCGGCGGAAATAACAACAATAACAGCCACAACAACAACAATAATAACAGTTAATATAATAATGATATGATGATAATAATGATAATAATAATAATAATGATGATGATGATAATAATAATGATAGTAATAATGATGATGATGATGATAATGATGATCAGGAAAACACTTGGGAGAGTGCACAACTCAACGAACCTTGAACTGATCGTGGATCTACACTACGATCTGGATCCGCACCAAATCATCGGGCCTCTGCCATGGCGCCCTCCCCCCCGCCTGTCCCCCCACATTCAAATGAATATTGTCTGCAGTATAGGAAGAAAATAGGATCAGCAGGTAGGTCTTTTGCTCTTCTTTTTCTGCCTTGGTAAGTAATAGTAAGTACGACCAGAAAGAACTGCTTCGCATGCACAATTTAATTGTTATGCTTACAGTCCCACATATCAACATGATACTATCAGACCATTTCAACATTCCATTGAAATGTAGTAATTCATGGACGATTTTCAGTTCGTAGACAGTAACTTAACAGTCTCCAAGATCAGTGGAAAAACTGGAGAGAAAAAAACAAGTTGAACAAATCATAGTTTCACCTTCTCATCTGGAACCTCACCACAGAGTGGCACCAAGTTGTATTGCGTTTGGAGATAACAATGATAAATATGCAGCCGTGCATTCATACACGAGCGTGCGCGCGCATACACACACACAACACACACACACACACACACACACACACACACACACACACACACACACACACACACACACGCACACAGAGAGAGAGAGAGAGAGAGAGAGAGAGAGAGAGAGAGAGAGAGAGAGAGAGAGTATGCATGCGTACCTTACATGCACCGAGCACATGCACGCGAATAGACGCCATGCGATCATCTCTTCAAATCCGAGTTTCTAATTTCACCCCATAGCGTTTGCCGCTGCGAGCAACCCTGTTGATTTTTCATTTTGACAGCTCATCGACAAATCATGCACTAGCCCATTGAGCCTTTCTCGCTTAGCTGCATGAAGTACGGTGCGATTAAATTCCCTTCCGTTAAGTCAATGAATAGAGAGAGATTGAGTATCACCAGTGAGCACGCTGATTGAGCTAATCAGTAACAGTGATGGAGGCATACCCAGTTTATTTTGTCCTGCAAATTACCATGTATCTTTAATGCAGATTTCTGTATTAAGCCAGACAGAGCATTGACTCGAAATCCTTTCAACGAAAATCATTACTAGCATTAAAAGCATAAGAAAACGTCGTTAACTGCGATTTGAATTACTAAGATTTATGATCCTCTCTCTCTCTCTCTCTCTCTCTCCTCTCTCTCTCTCTCTCTCTCTCTCTCAATGATATAGAGAAAAAATCCAGGGCCGCCGAAGAGTGCCAGCGTGAAGCAGAGCCCCTGACGAGCACGAGTGACTCTAGGAGAGCGAGTATGGACAGACATGGAGTCGAGCAGCGGGACAACGTGCAGACGGAGAGACAAGGAACAGGTGGGAGTGGATCTGTAATGGCCGAACCGACAATGACGGACATGATGACTGTGCTGAACAAGTTAAGTACAAACATGAACTCATTGAATACAAGTTTGACAACATGCAGGAAGATATTAATGAGATAAGGCGATCTTTTTCTGATCTGAGCAATGAGGTTAGATCCTTGAGTGAAGAAGTGTGCATGTTAAAAGAGTCTAATAGGATCCTTACAGAAGCAAATCAAAAACTTCAACAAGATGTGAGAAAAATTAGAGGCAAAAACAGATGACTTGGAATGTCGTTCAAAACGTAATAATATCATTATACATGGTATTCCCAGGCCTGATAACGAAACGGCTGATGAATGTGAACAATCTGTGAGAGAGATGATAACTGACAAACTGGAACTAAATGAATGTCCATGGATAGAGTGCATCGCTTGAACTCTAAGAAAGACTCTCCCATAATAGCCAGATGCACCCTCTACAAAGACAGAATGAAGATCTTAAAGGCAAAGTCAAAGCTGAAGGCACCGGCGTGTTTGTGGGGGAGGACTTTTCCCAGAGGGTGCGGGCTGTCAGAAAGTTGCTGCTAACTCATCTTAAGGCTGCCAGAGACCAGGGGAAAAGAGCCACCATGGTCTTTGACCACTTGTTCATTGATGGCAGAAAGTTTGTCCTGACAGGTGATGAGAAAAATATTGTAGAAGCCTAGGGGTTCGGCCGGCCTCTATATGGAAATAAGTATGCGAATTACAACGTGTATGCCCCTGGTGGAAATTTTGAGAGGGGGATACTGGAGAGGGATATTTTTGATAGGGCTACACCGGTGATAAGAAAACGGCAAGCTGGGCTGAACTCAACACGTGAAAATACAAATGGTATTGTGGACAAGGTGAGCTCGTGCTCCGTGACGACAGATGGGTCGACCTCTCACAGGAATGATGTCTCTGGTGCTCGTGTACCTCTGGGTGATGAAAAAATCGTGCCAAGTTGTGAGCGTGGCTGTGAATGTGTCAATAAAAATGTGCGTGCCTGTGAGGATTGTGTTCCAGTTGTACAGCTTGTAATGGCAGATGAGGTTTATGATCCACAAATAAACATTAATTCACTAACCACTACGGTCATGCCAGCCACTGTAATCACACCAGTTACAATAAATACGCCCGTTATTAATAACTATTCTTTTCTCCATTGGAACATAGGTGGTATATTGTCGAAGCTTTCTAACATTGATTTTATTGATTATGTGTCATCTTTTGATTTTGTCTGTCTTGTTGAGACTTTTGTTGATGATTTCCAGTCTACTGTGTTTAGTGACCATGCTGTGTTTGTAAAGCCAGCTTTACGATTTACTGAACGAGGAAGGAGATCAGGGGGAGTAATATGTTTTAATCAGGAATAGTCTTGTGAAATTTGTGAAACAAGTTGTTGTTCATTATGATAATGTGTTATTATTTGTTCTTGATAAAAATTTGTTCTGCTTATCAAATGATATCTTATATTTATGTACATATGTTCCACCCGAGAAGTCGCCATACTATTCTGTGTTAAACGTGGATAATGGGATCAGTCAAATTGAGGACTGTATTGTAAATAATATATGTGTCAGTGATAAGATGTCATTATTGATGTGTGGCGACTTTAACGGTCGAACAGCAGACATATCTCCAGAATGTGATGACAATATTAAAATGTTTTCATGGTTTGACAAATTTGATTCGTCTGAAGTTAAACGACAGTCTCAAGACAAGGTGTTGAATGAATATGGTAAACGTCTGTTAAACATGTGTAATGCTTTGGGTCTGTACATTCTTAATGGTCTTTGTTCGAGTGACATCAGCGGTCACTTTACATATGTGTGTGAATCAGGTTGTAGTGTGAATGATTACTTTATAGCATCATGTGAACTTTTTGACTTTATAAATTCCTCTTGTAAATTGTGTGTGAAAGAACGATTGGAATCTGATCATATGCCTTTGGAATTTAGCGTAAATGTTGTAGGAACAAATGTGGGTGTGAATGAAAATGAAAAAAGGAGAGAGTATATTGAAAAGTTTGTGTGGGATAAGGATTATGCCTTGAATTTCATAGACACAATGAACTCACAGGAAATCAAATTCCAGTTATTTCGTGCTATGGAGTTAGTAGATGTAAATATAAATGATGCACTTAACTTGTTTAACAGTTCTGTAAAGAGAGCTGCTGACGGTATGAAACGTAAAGTTTGTGTAAACAGAGTGAAACGACAGAATGATTGGTTTGATGCCGAATGTAAAATTGAAAGACAAAATTTACGAAAATTGTTAAGAACATTTTGCAACACATTAGATAAAGATGTCCGACATCTGTACTGTGTAGCTCGACGTGAGTATAAGAATTTATTACAAAGAAAGAAGAAACAACACAACGATTTACTGTTTGAAAAAGTGATCACAAGTATTGATAGTCAGCAAGAGTTCTGGAGAAATGTACGTACAGTATTTAAAAAGCGAGTATATAATCAAAACCAAATCACTATAGATGAATGGTATAATCATTTTAAGCATGTGCTGGATAAGGATTCTACGACAGAAACTGAAATTATAGAAAATGATATAATATGCGACAACGGATATATAGAATATTATGATCGTCCTATAAGCAAAATTGAAGTTGTTGGTGCAATAAGAAAGCTAAAAAATGGAAAGGCAGCTGGTCCAGATGGCATGATTTGTGAGTTTTTTAAAAATGTTGGTAATGTTGGAACTGATTTTTTGGTTAAATTGTTCAATAATTTGTTTGACAATGGAATTTATCCTGAAGATTGGCACAAATCATTTATTCTCCCTCTCTTTAAAAAAAGGCAATACGAATGACCCTAACAATTACAGAGGAATTTCCTTATCTGATATTGCAAGTAAAGTATTTGGTTCTATAATTAACAAGAGATTGTCAGAATGGATTGAAGTAAACAATATAACAGGTGACCATCAGGCAGGGTTCAAGAAAAACTTTTGTACAATTGATCATATGTTCACTCTGTTAGCAGCTGTCCAGAAACAATTTTCTAATAACCGTAAGCTTTATGTTGCCTTTATAGACTTTGAAAAGGCCTTTGACTCCATTTCAAGAAAACTTTTGTGGCCGATACTTACAAAAAATGGAATCAAAGGTAAATTATATAATTGTGTAAAATGCATGTACAAAGATGTTAAAGCTACGATAAGATGTGGGGCAAAATTTAGTGACTATATCAGATGTACTCAGGGTGTTAAACAGGGAGATGTCTGCAGCCCAGTATTATTTTCATTGTATATTAATGAATTAGCACTAGAAATTATTGAGAAGGGAAGACACGGTGTCACTTTTGACTTGATTGAATTATTTATATTGTTATTCGCAGATGATATTGTCTTGCTCTCTGAAACTGTCGTAGGATTACAAAACCAATTGAATAATTTGCATTCTGCAGCATATAGACTGGATTTGAAAGTAAACATGGGTAAATCAAACATTATAGTTTTTCGAAAGGGTGGTTTCTTAGCATCGCGTGAAAGGTGGTCGTATGGAAGTTCGCAACTGTCCGTGGTAAATGCTTACAAGTACTTGGGCATATATTTTTCAACAAAACTTAGCTTTACGTTTGCCTGTCATGATCTTGTTAACAGAGGAAAGCGTGCTGTTATAGCTATTTTAAGCTTGCTTTATAAATTTGAAAGTGTTTCAGTTAAATTATTTTTTAAATTGTTTGATGCCCAAGTGCAGCCTATTGTACAGTATGGCGCTGAGATTTGGGGATTGGATAAAGGTCATGAAATTGAAAAATTACATTTGTTTGCTATGAAACGCTTTTTGCATGTGGATAGACGAACCCCTAATGATTTGGTTTATGGTGAGCTTGGCAGATATCCCATTTACGTAAATTCATTCGTGAAATGTATTAGTTATTGGCTTAAGCTCGTGCGTATGGGAGAACACAGATTACCTGCAAAAGCATACAAAGTATTGTTTGATTTAGATTCTAGAGGTAAATCAACTTGGGCAACTTCTGTTCGTAAATGTCTTTGTAGTTATGGGTTTTCGTTTGTTTGGTTAGAACAGAGTGTTGGATGTGTTAAAACATTTTTGGCTTGTTTTAAGCAGAGAATAATTGATTGCAACTTGCAAGACTGGAATAGTCATATTAAAAACAGTGAGAGATTTTCTTTGTTTCGATATCTAAAGTCAAATCAGGTAATGGAAGCGGAACCTTATCTATCGATGAATATTAATAGTTTTGTCAGATCTGCATTAACTAAGTTTAGATTCGGTGTATCTGATATTGCTGTACACAGGCAACGTTATAATGTTCATACAGAATTAGATGTTTTATGTCCATTGTGCAAGTCTGCCCCAGAGAACGAACTTCATTTTCTATTTGTTTATCCTTTGCTTACAGATTTAAGACAAAAATATATTCCTTTGAAATATTATCGACGTCCATCATTTTTTAGGCTTGTCTTGCTTTTGTCGTCAAGAAATGAGAATGTTTTGGTGATCTAGCTTCATATTTGTATAAATCCTTCAAGAGGAGGAGTTATCTGATTTGAATTTGTTTATATGTGCTTGTATATCAATGTATTGTTACATCAGTTACATGTCAATACCCCCTTCAAATGGGGCTGTGGCCTTTCTTGAATAAATTATCGTTATCGTTATCGTTATCGTTATCTCTCTCTCTCTCTCTCTCTCTCTGTTATTTCATTTGCAGTAACAAATATTGTCACTGCTCTCCATCTTCTTGGTGTAAATGAATTTAGTTCAATTTTCCAGTCAAATACAACTTTACAGCAAACGTCAAAATTTGAACAGCAACAAGCGCAGCTAGTGCTTATGGACAAACGTTTCCTTTACAAGAAGCATAATGTCTGCTGGTTTGGGCACAGGAGATTTCTTGGCACAAGTGAGCCAAATGGCTGTCGCATCAGATCACTTGCGCAACTCTTCAGCGCGTGCTGTATGCATCAGAAGTCAGCAGAGCGTTGGCAGCCCACAGCACTGCTGTGCCCACGTTCGTAACGCACTCCGCTGAATGGATGACAGGTTCAAGTCCGATTTTTTTTCAGGAGGTGGCATCTGAATCCATATCTTACGATGCATGATTGAAACCATCAAAACTTCACGTTGGAGATTTCCCTAAAATATTTGGAGCACAATCCCGTCTGTTTGTTTATTCATTTGTTTGTCTTCCTGTATTTGTTTATTCATTTGTTTGTCTTCCTGTATTCACCCACATACTCGTCCGTTTTGCATTTATTTTCGATCTAATTTAAAGAAGTATGAAAGGATTTTTTTACACTTTGTGGCTGATCTTGGATCATTGAATTCTGAAAGTTTTCGATCTTCATAATTTTTTTAATTTTCACAATCCTAGTTGCGCACTTTCTGCGTGGGGCTCATTCTCAACCATTTCTTTTACTTGTATTTTGTGATCAGGGGAGTCTGAAAATATTTGACTTCTAGAAGTCAACATACTCTTGCCATACGAATTCCAAAGGCGTGAACAACGTTTCCATATCGTCCTCCCTGGGAGTTGTCAAACTAGGTCTGCCATTCTTTTTGGCAGAATTCTTGTAACCCGAATCAGACATGACAACTGGCACTGGAAGGCCTATTGGCTCCAAGACTGAAAATGGCCATAAAGTCTTGTATTTCATGACAACCATTGTTAGGGCTTTCATCCAACTGGACAAAATCCTTTAAATATATTGATGGAGAGAGATGACTTCACTCACATGATGTCCAATTTTTGCTCAAGAAACAACAAACGCACTCACTCACAACATTCTTCACTGTAGCATCCTGCACTTGGCATTTTCTAGAGTCAGTTGGCTATGTTTTTGTGCACAGCGTGTCACGTGATTGGAGATTACCGATCGCAATGCAAGAAACAATGATGCTGTGTATTCTGGTTTTATAAGAGAATAAATTTGAAAGAATGATGACGATGCTGTGTATTCTGGTTTTATAAGAGAATAAATTTGAAAGAATGATTACGATGCTGTGTATTCTGGTTTTCTAAGAGAATAAATTTGAAAGAATGATTACCTTTACTGCAGTTAGGCGGCTAATCGTTTTACTTCTTTGTGATGGTTGATGCTTCTATATGAACTTTATCAACTCGTTTTTCAGATAACCTTGTTCAGAAGATTAAGAACCGTAGAGAATTCTCAAATTCTGTGCAAACAGAGAACGATTTGGGTAGCGCCGAGAGTAATTTGTTAGCATTCTAATTGGAGAGACATTTTCTGTATCGAGGGGTAGGATACAGGGGAAAAAACAAGTCAATCAACACATATTACAGTGACTGTTTCAGGTAATTCTTTTTTCTCATTCAAGTCCAGCATTTTTCTTCTCGACAAAAGTAAACATCCAGGTGTGTCATTAGTATAGGAAAGTGCATATCGGAGAAGCTGGTGTGGGAGTTAGGGTCGGTTAGGAGAGAGGCAATTTTAAGAGAAATAGCTGGCCCAAATACACGAGCAATTTATGTGCACTCTTCTGACAGGAAATCAATGAAAATCCGGCATGTCTTTTTTTCCCCTGGACGAGGCGATCCCTAAATATGAACTTTTCTCCTGTTTCTTCCTGTTGACGTTCTTCTTCTCTGTCTGTCTACGACTCATATATCTGCCCCACATTTACTCCCTCACCCCACCCCCTATCCCACCTACACCTCTGTCTGTCTGTCCGTCTATCTGTCTGTATGTCTGTCTGTCTCTCTCTCTCTCTCTCTCTCTCTCTCTCTTGATTTCCTGGTACATTTTTGTTGCAAGACTGTATACACTTCAACACAGACCATGAATTTTACAACTAGCAAGACCCCAGGCAGTTTAGGCAACTTAGTTCTCATACACAAAACACACCCAGGCCATGCAATCTACCCTCAGTGCATCAAACACACCTGGGTCATTCAATTTACCCTCAGTATACAAACCACACCCAGGCCATGCAATCTACCCTCAGTACACCAAACACACCCAGTGCATCAAACACACCCGGGTCATGCAATCTACCCTCAGTGCACAAAAGATACCCAGGTCATGCCGTTTACCCTCAGAACACAAAACACACCAAAGTCATGCAATTTATCCACATGGCACCGAACACACCTAGGCCATGCAATTTACCCTCGGTACACCAAATGCACATAAGTCACGCAACTTACCTTCAGGGCACAAAACACACCTACGTCATGCAATTTACCCTCAGGGAATGAACACACCTAGGTCATGCAATTTACCCTCAGGGCAATGAACACACCTAGGTCATGCAATTTACCTTCAAGACACAAAACACACTTAGGCCATGCAATTTACCGTCAGGGCACAAAACACGCATAGGTCATGCAATTTACCCTCAGGGCATCAAACACATCTAGGTCATACAGTTTATCCTCAGTACATCAAAAACACCTAGGTTATGCGATTTACCCTCGGTGCATCAAACCCACCTAGGTCATGCAGTTTACTCTCAGGGCACTAAACACAGCTAGACGATGAAATTTACCCTCAGTGCCCCTCAAGTACCACACTACAGTGCCATGAATCAGTTTACCTCTCATGGCACTAAACACAGCTAGACGATGAAATTTACCCTCAGTGCATCAAGCACACCTAGGCCATGCAGTTTACTCTCATGGCACTAAACACAGCTAGACGATGACATTTACCCTCAGTGCATCAAACACACCTAGGCCATGCAGTTTACTCTCAGGGCACTAAACACAGCTAGACGATGAAATTTACCCTCAGTGCATCAAGCACACCTAGGCCAAGCAGTTTACTCTCAGGGCACTAGACACAGCTAGACGATGAAATGTACCCTCAGTGCATCAAACACACCTAGGCCATGCAGTTTACTCTCAGGGCACTAGACACAGCTAGACGATGAAATTTACCCTCAGTGCATCAAACAAACCTAGGTCATGCAATCTACCCTCAGTGCAGTAAACATCGCTGTCCATGGAATTTGCTATCTCAGGGTAATATGAACAGGGGCTATTGTCACAAAGACACACACGCGTGCTCTCTCTCTCTCTCTCTCTCTCTCTCTCTCTCTCTCCCCTCTCTCTTCCTCTCTCTCTCTCCACACACACACACACACACACACACACACACACACACACACACACACACACACACACACACACACACACAACACCACATATGACGCTGGCCACCATATTAGTCAGTCTTAGCATACTGTGATCGCCTTTCCTCAAATGTATGACGCCAAGTGTTAGACAGGTTTGGGCATTGTAAAACCATCAACGACCTCACGATGGACTGTGTTACAAGCAAACAGCAGAGCCCCCTGCCGTCACCATCCCACCCCCTCTCACCCCCTCCCTCATATCCTCACACCCCTGAAAAGCACCGGTCAGCCAACAGTTGGTCGGTAATGAACTGGATATCAGCGATGTCCCGTACCTGGCTTCCTCTTGCTCCAAAAGCAGTTAATGTCAGTGTCATGCCACACTAAGGCTATTCAACATAAACCCAGACAATGGCTATACAAGCTAAGGATATTGACTTCCCCTCTCTCTGTGCTGCATGGCATTCTCTGCTTCAGTCAAGGCATTGCTGGGCCTCTCGGTCTTCGGGCCTGGCCGTTGGGGTCATGATGTTAAGTTATGCGACTACTCTGTTCTGGTGTATCCATGTTTATAAGTCTAGATAAGAAAGGACTAAGTTGAAAAATATAACTCTTTGGAACATCTTTTGATTTTATAGTCAAAATAAACACATGTGCAAATTCTATGTGTCTGTTTATTGAAAGAATGGTGTATCATATTCTGCCTAGTTCCATCGTCTGTCTGGTATGTAAGTGAACGCGTATGAAGAACTTTCTCTTACATCTCACAGTAACCTATCAACTTCACGCTAGTTCACTTTCAGCCCTCTGTTCGAATGAATCATATACTCTCCTCTCTCTCTCTCTCTCTCTCTCTCTCTCTCTCTCTCTCTCTCCTCTCTCTCTCTCTCTCTCTCCTCTCTCTCTCTCTCTCTCTCTCTCTTTTTCTTCTTCTTCTTCTTCAGCATTTGCTTGCCTGTTCCGGGCTATCACCTCAAAATGTCGTGGTGTGTTAGTTTAGATGACCCGCCTAACGGTAACTGTACATGGGAATCTCGGCCAGTAGTTAGCTATAGTGTTCGTTTATTAACATATCCCGTAATTATTCAAGCAAACCCCAAACATCCCAAAACACAAACATCCCAAAATACTTTCTGAGTAAAAATCCCAAACAACTCCAAGCACACATGGTGACGGAAACGCTTTGTGCGACAGTTTGTGGAGATGCGAACGACCCGCCTCACCTCCCATCCCAGCTAAGCGTCGTCAGTAGGCCTACTAACATTTTTGGTTGCAGAGTAATGAGTGAGCAGGCTGCACAGAGACACATGGCATGGACAGATATTAAGTCCATAAGCCAGTGAATTGCAAAAAATCATTCAACAGCAGTCTTGTTGCAAAGTGTGCGAACGATTGGTCAAACACTGTCAGTTAGCCGTCGCCAGCTGGTCCCTTAGATCGCACAACTGTCTGTCTGCCTCACGCCTCCCAGTGTGTTGGTAGAGCACCCAGTGTGTTGGTAGAGCACACAGTGTGTTGATAGAGCACTGACTCCCTACATAGTGTCCGCCACTTCATTGACGGCTGTCACAACTGATCCAACAGCGGTTGGGCGAAGTGTCCAGCGACGTTATGTTCGGTTCTGTGACCTAACACTCTCACTACCAGTCGAGGCGATTTCAGTCCCGTTGGGCATTGGTTCACACAGGGACGAACAGGATGTAAGTTATTTTGTTTGCCGGTTTGACTTTGATTTTGATTACCTTATTTCCCAACTTTCCCAGAGTCTGTCATGCACCTCCTGCTCACACTGTTGTTTGAAAGCAAACTAAAACCAATGCCGTGAATATGTTGCATTTAAAAGCTATGAACCATGAAAGCAAATATACAATTTGTAACGTTTTAGATGGCGCCATATATTTCCGTTCCTCACTTTTCTTACGGGCTCTTCTGTGGTGGTGCGTCACAGTCATCAAATGTAAGTCTTGGTCCTATTATCTTCTGTTAAGCACGTTTTATCATACATCTTTGGTCCTATTGTCTTCTGTTCAGCACGTTTTATCATACATCTTTGGTCCTATTGTCTTCTGTTCAGCACGTTTTATCATACATCTTTGGTCCTATTGTTTTATCATACATCTTTAGTCCTATTGTCTTCTGTTAAGCACCTTTTATCATACATCTTTGGTCCTATTGTCTTCTGTTAAGCACGTTTTATCATACATCTTTGGTCCTATTGTCTTCTGTTCAGCACGTTTTATCATACATCTTTAGTCCTATTGTCTTCTGTTCAGCACGTTTTATCATACATCTTTGGTCCTATTGTCTTCTGTTCAGCACGTTTTATCATACATCTTTGGTCCTATTGTCTTCTGTTAAGCACGTTTTATCATACATCTTTGGTCCTATTGTCTTCTGTTAAGCACGTTTTATCATACATCTTTGGTCCTATTGTTTTATCATACATCTTTAGTCCTATTGTCTTCTGTTAAGCACCTTTTATCATACATCTTTGGTCCTATTGTCTTCTGTTAAGCACGTTTTATCATACATCTTTGGTCCTATTGTCTTCTGTTCAGCACGTTTTATCATACATCTTTGGTCCTATTGTCTTCTGTTAAGCACGTTTTATCATACATCTTTAGTCCTATTGTCTTCGTTAAGCACGTTTTATCATACATCTTTGGTCCTATTGTCTTCTGTTAAGCACGTTTTATCATACATCTTTGGTCCTATTGTCTTCTGTTAAGCACGTTTTATCATACATCTTTGGTCCTATTGTCTTCTGTTCAGCACGTTTTATCATACATCTTTGGTCCTATTGTCTTCTGTTAAGCATGTTTTATCATACATCTTTGGTCCTATTGTCTTCGTTAAGCACGTTTTATCATACATCTTTGGTCCTATTGTCTTCTGTTAAGCACGTTTTATCATACATCTTTGGTCCTATTGTCTTCTGTTAAGCACGTTTTATCATACATCCTTGGTCCTATTGTCTTCTGTTAAGCACGTTTTATCATACATCTTTGGTCCTATTGTCTTCTGTTCAGCACGTTTTATCATACATCCTTGGTCCTATTGTCTTCTGTTAAGCACGTTTTATCATACATCTTTGGTCCTATTGTTTTATCATACATCTTTAGTCCTATTGTCTCTGTTAAGCACGTTTTATCGTACATCTTTGGTCCTATTGTCTTCTGTTAAGCACGTTTTATCATACATCTTTGGTCCTATTGTCTTCTGTTCAGCACGTTTTATCATACATCTTTGGTCCTGTTGTCTTCTGTTAAGCACGTTTTATCATACATCTTTAGTCCTATTGTCTTCTGTTAAGCACGTTTTATCATATATCTTTAGTCCTATTGTCTTCGTTAGCACGTTTTATCATACATCGTTGGTCCTATTGTCTTCTGTTAAGCACGTTTTATCATACATCTTTGGTCCTATTGTCTTCTGTTAAGCACGTTTTATCATACATCCTTATCGCATGTGCGCTTAGAATGTCCGCCACTTTCTTACTCTGAGCATAGTTTCTTTCTAGCAGTGTGCCTCTCATGAGTTCAATGTGTGTAAGATGTTTCAATCATACTTTGTAACTAGATCTTCATACTTTGTGTTGAAATATTGTGGAAAAACAAAGTTGAAGTTAATGTCTGTATTCAGGTTGTTCATTCATATATGAGTGATTCATCTCACGATACTCTTCCTAAGGGGACATCTGTTTCAAGCAAAATGGAATGAATATTCTTTTACCTCTCCAAATTGTCACTTTTTTTTTTTTTGTTGACCCAGCTTCCCTAACATTGCTTCAAGTAACAAACACAGAACGTCAAACATAAAGACATAGAGCAATGATAATCCACATTCCTGTTAGGAAAACAACGGTTAGTAAAACATGTTAGACAAGTTTGGTCAGACATTGAGTGCTTCAAATCTTTGGTATGAAAACAACTCTAAGCAAAAGTGATCACCGTCAAGATTTACTGGCTTGCAAAGTACAGTTTATTGTTCATTTTTATTATTCCAAGTAGCGACTTGTCCCTTATTTACTTAAGTCACGACGTCGTCTTCATAAATGAAAGAAGGTATGCGGAATACATTGTCTTTTCTTTGCGTTGTCTCTTTTCTAGGTCTGGTACATTTTTTTTATTTTGTCACTCTTCACCTGTATCAATGGCCCATCATGTATTCTTCGTCCTCTGTTACTATATTCTGTTGTGTCTTACGTATGTCACATCATTTTGTCCGTGTCTTGAATGATTGAAAAAATATTCCCTTCATCATTGATGCATAGTTTTCTATTGTGTCCCAGCACCATGTCCTTTTTTTCTATTTCATGGCCTACTTTTCACGAGTTCTTCATCTTATCATCTGTATTTTGCCTGGAGTGTAATATGTTCTGTTTTATCAAAGTTTTTACTGTTTGCCTTTCCTTCATATTTTACAGTGTCGAGTGCGCTCGACATGTTAGAATTGATGTGTCTATGCCCTGCATGATTGCAAAATTGATCCTAGTATTTCAGTTCACCTCCTCCGTATAAAGGAGCGACACAGTAAATTTTAAGTTCTAGCTTGTGGAATCCCAGCAATGCATTATTTCCGTCATCGGGAAAAAAACCCTCAAAGACTTGTATTCGACTAATTCTATTTTGCAGAGGAATGCATCACTTGGGGATTCATTTCATATTCAGTGAGAGTGCTTGGGGGACATTAAAAAGAGACCCAAAACCCGTTAACATGAATATCATATTCAGTTCAAGAAGTCGACATAAAATGGATCGAAACCCAACATTAAATTGAATGTAGTTCCGACATCTGAAGGATCCACTCTGTCACTGTCATGTTGATAAATGAAACATACGCGTCATCACTTGGTGCCGTCGTCACTTTGGTTGCTGCTATCGTTGTTGCTGCTGCTTTGTTTTCTTTGGTTGTTTCTTTCTTTCTTTCTTTGGTTTTCGATGTTTGTTGTTCAGATTTTCAAAGTTTTCGGTGGTTTGACTGTAAGCGAGAACATTATCGTTGTAAATTATTGCTTGTATGGTGCTTTGGTGGCGGTTGTCAACAGTCAGATTAGGATTTGTAGGCCTGCTTCTGACCACTTCTCACTCATTTTTCCGCAACGACAATATGGGTTAAACCAGATAAATATTCTGGAAGAAAGGAAAACAATAAACGACTGTTATTTGAACCAATGTTGCCTGCTATGAAACCAGCAACCTCTCTGTTGCACGTATCTAGACTGTCTTTGTTAGTTGGTTTAAATGTGAAATATTTCCTAATTGCTCTTGGAAAACTTTTCTAAACTCTCCCATGTATATCTGAGACATTCTGCAATGTATTTTAGATGATAAATGTTCATCTTTTCCTACAATACTGACTGCTGTCAATAACAGAGGGGCACAAGTATCTACATATAGCATAGTCAAAACCGATTCGTTTAACAGTGACACAGTTCGCGTCAGCCTCAAACATCGAACATTTTCAGGTTGTGTCTTGGTAAACAACAGAGTCGATCAGGAGATCCAAAATAAACGAATGCAAAATGTCTTTTATCTAGATATTTTGCAGACATTACTGTTACCCTCAAACATTGTTTACCCACATTCTGATAGCATATTCCTCCGTTAATGCTTTACAAAACCTAACAAGGGATTAAAATATCATGTCTGGTGGATAGTTCGAAAACATCTTGAAAAGTCTCTCTCTCTCTCTCTCTCTCTCTCTCTCTCTCTCTCTCTCTCTCTCTCTCTCTCTCTCTCTCTCTCTCTCTGTTGTGATTGGTTTCAAACGCAAGTGAATATATTTTTGTTTATCTTGGTTTGTTTTCTTGAATTATTTCCCCTTGTAATTGTTTGCTTATGTGTTTCTGGAAAGAAATTACTTCCTTTTGCTGATGACCCGTACCCATTTTCATTTTATTCTCAGCAAACGTGTACCCATTGTATACAGGTCGGTGGCCTTACAATTAAAAATTTCAGACTTCAGAGGTCTCTCTCTCTCTCTCTCTCTCTCTCTCTCTCTCTCTCTCTCTCTCTCTCTCTCTCTCTCTCTCTCGATAGAGATAGACAGATAGCTAGCTAGCTAGCTAGATAGATAGATTTCCACTCCCCCCCCCCCCCTTTCCCCTCCCCCACCCCTTCCTCCCCCACCCTCCCTTCACTGTCTTATCGTCCTCCTAGATCCTCACCAACCCCATCCTGTTCATCCTTCCCTTATCCCGTCTCCCTTCCTCCCCTTTCCCCGTCCCCCAACCCCTTTCTCCCATCGTCATCCTACCCCCTCCCCGATCTATACCCCCTACCCCACCACCCTTTACCTTAGGACCGTGTCGAATTCCTTCCAAGGGGGAAAACAAAGTACCATCCCCCACCACCCTTCCCTACGCCTTTCCTCCCCTTCTTTCCCTTCTCACCTTTACCCCATCCCCATCCTGTTTCTCACTCCACTCTCGCTTTTGCCTGAGATCCAGAAAGAATCCCTCTAAAAGTGACCGAACAGAAGAAATCTCTGAACCCTGGACCGTGAACCAAGGACCTTTCGATCTTTCGTCTAACGCTCTCCCAACAAAGCTTTTGCAGCGAACACACGGTACAATGCGAGCGGCGAGGAGTCATTTGACTGGCTTCCAACGCCGACATATATTCGCCATTTGATTGCATACATAGCGCAAATATAGTGATTTTCTAGCAGATGAGTAATTTCCTCTTGATCTCTTTAATATGCTGATGTGTCCCTGTGCCCGATTTGGAGAAGATCGGACGAAAATGGAGGATTGTATACCAAACAGATTAGATTGGACAGAGACAAAAAGGCACACACACACACACACACACATACACACACACACACACACACACACACACACACGCGCGCGCGCATATATATATATATATATATATATACATAAATGTGTGTGTGTGTGTGTGTGTGTGTGTGTGTGTGTGTGTGTGTGTGTGTGTGTGTGTGCACGCGCGCGAAAACCTATCAACGAAAAGCGTACAAGCCCGATAACAAAACGCTGAATACTTGTCCAGCATCATCAAATTATTGTCTCCAACGTCATGATCTAATAACAAGTTTTGCGATGAAAAAAAAAATGTACTGGCGTAGTTAAAAGAGTAAATCATGTGCAGCGTTAAGATACCCCTTAGGCAAGAAGCACGGTGGAAGAGAATGAAGTAGCAAACTTGGTCATGAAGTTTTGTAACCGTCCAATACTCAGTGTGCAGAGTAGAAAAGAGAGAGAGAGAGAGAGAGAGAGAGAGAGAGGAGAGAGAGAGAGAGAGAGAGAATGCAAGTTAGAAGTAAATCGGAATAAAAGATCAGTAAGAAAGAAAGAAAAAGAAATCCACTCACAAAATATGCTAGCTGGAAATATCTATTTCAGATCATTGTATTTAAGGTAATCATTAACGTTCTCGCCCTGTCTTCTCCCCCTCGCCCTCTTCTACCCCCGATCTCCCAAAACACACACACACACACACACACACACACACACACACACACACACACACACACACACTCACACACACATACATACACATACACACACAGGGCCTTTGGCCCGTGCTAGCTAACTTATTAAAGCATTGCATGTGAAACGGGGGCAGAAAGGGGGAGGGGCAGGGTGGAAAGAGGGGAAGAGAGCCGGCGAATGGATGATTTAGGGAGTAAGAGGGGGGAGGGAGGTGAAGGGGGGGGGGTGTGAAACGGGGCGCAAGGAGATGAGATGGTGCTGAGCGTGGGGAATGGTAGCCTGACTCACCCCTCGTGCTGTTCCTATAGTCCACTCCGTCACATTATCACTATTCCTGCGTGTGTGTGTGTGTGTGTGTGTGTGTGTGTGTGTGTGTGTGTGTGTGTGTGTGTGTGTGTGTGTACGTGCTGTTTCTCTTGTTTGCCAGCAAGGTGCAGAGCCACTTATTTTTTGTAAATGACTTTGTAGAAATGTCTGTTTTTCAATCGTCGATGCTTATATCTCTTCTCCTAAGCTGCTGCCGCTGAAGGGAAAGAATTCACATGTTAATCGCTGACAATATGATTTACCTTATCTTCCACCTTTGTTTCTAGGGAAAGAGAACCCGGCCCGAACTACGTGCTCATTCTTTTGTTTTACGCTTTTTTGAGTACCATCACCTAGATGACGTTTGAAATATGTGCACATATAGCCAGCACAGGTCAGTTTTATCTACCTTCTTTGACTCTTTCCTGGAAACTTTTTTTTTTATATCTTAATCAATGAAACCTTAGTGCATTTCCATACAGCTCAGACCGCGCAGTCTACAAGACATTCGTCTAGCTCTGTTGATCCATTTTTCTGAAGATGTCTTGATGCACGAACAGTCTGTTTTAAATCGCAATATAACGAATTCTAACCATTTTCGCGAAGAGGCGTATATTGTTTGTGTACATTGTTTGTAAAAGCAATACCTTAATTGAATTGCTCTGTATTCTACTTTCTGGTGATACTGAACCGAATGCAGGACCCAGTAAACAGTATGGAGCTCCGTGTCATATATGCCAACCTTAAAAGTTTGAAAACCGAAGTCGATTTACTATCCACAGAATGTAATGATTTTTTACGTCATAGCAATGTCAGAAATCTGACTTTCTGCGACGGATTCCAGTTGAACAATGGAACTTCCTAACTTCCGTCCTCTGTCAGACGAGACAGACCAGACAACCCACATTGTGGATGCATGTTCAAAACTGCCTGTACTGCAAACCAAAACCAGATCTTCATAGCAATGGTGTAGAATCGGTATGGGTGGAAACGGAAGTAAATCAGACGAGTGTACTGATTGGATAATTTCATAAACTTTCAAACTTCTATGTAAGTTACTGGCAACTAATAAATGTAAACATTAGAAAAGTAACTACCATAATGCTACAGTTGATTGTATTGTGAGACTTTCATACAGATGTTCTAAAAGAACTGTTTCAACACGTAGACAACATCGACCAATACCACCTAGTAACTGAACTTACGCGTGGAACAGATGACACCAGCACTTGTTTAGATTTGATTATAACACAGATACCTCAACTCATTATGTCGACAGAAGTTTTATCTGCAAAGTACAGCGACCACAGCGTCCGCTGTGCTGTCTTGGGAAATAAAAACAAAGAAAAAATGTTTTCAAAAGAACAGTATTTAAGCACGGTAAATTAGACATAGTGAAATTCTGCGCACATTTGAATGAAGTACGCTTGACAAAATTCTATGTAAGCAAACGGTACGGTAGACGAGAGTACACTTTTCAAACCCTTTAGGCCAAAGCTTAACAATGTATGCCTGTCAAAACTGTAGCCATCCACCCATATGCCATGCCATGGATGACAGACGAGATTCGACTTTTTGATCGACATGCGCAAGCTAATATGCAGATTCGCCAGACGAAGCAGTCTTGCCCAAGATTGGGAAAGACCTCGTCAATTTAGAAACTATGTCATATCAAAAGAAAGGCACAGGAAAACAGGGCATTTCGGTGAATTTGATTAACAACAACAAAGCTTCAGACTTCATCAAGTTTTGAGAGCAAAAATTGGTGAAAACTGAATAGATCTTTCGTTTTATAAGAAGGGAATTGATGCTGGATATAGTGTAATGTATCATTGAAACAAAGATAAAGGAAACATTGTGAACTCTTATTTTGCACAACAGGCAGCATATTAAAACGATAACGATATGTTACCTAATGTTACATACATTGTCAACTAGATGATGCTATGCTTTCACAAACTGAAGTTAATGACGCTGTAAACAAACGTGACAAAACAAAAGCATCCAGTCCAGATTTTCTTCACAATATTTTACTAAAAATTTCATGTCATATCACGTCCCTTTCTCTCACTTCTTAGTTCAGTAGATAACTTTGTGAAAGTAGCTCGTCATCATCGTGAAAAAGTGCACAAGTAAATCTTTTTTAGCGCATAATAAGTACAAGGTTATTGCTATTTCGATCTTGATGTTTCGTAACACTGTTTTTATTTGAAAAGAAATGAATATTCATTTTTAAAAGAGATAACAAAGAAGTTGCTCAGGAGGAAACAAAAACATGATTTTGTACATCAAAGGCAGAATGTCCTTTAATGGAAAACACTTTAACAGTGTAGAAGCTAGCACGCCCTGGTGCACAATTGAAAAGATAATGGTTTGAGGGTCGGTAATACTTAATCCCTATAGGACATTCAGTATAATGACATTTAATTTCTTCTTCTGTAAGAAGTCGAAGAGATCACTTCAAGTGCTCACTAGTCTATCACGATTTGCCCAACCCATTCTACCATCATGAACAATGCCTGTAGAGAGAAAAAAAAACTAAACAATGCAAAACAACGCAAAACGAAAAGAAAAAAAGAACACTTGGAACAACAAAAACGGCATCTTGAAATAGTGATCATTACGAACAGGCCTGAAACAAATGCCAGGTGACTGTTTTGTCTTGCGCGCCATGAGATGACTATGTCATATATTTGTCTCTAGAGTTTTGGACGTGGCCATCCATTCTTATACACCAAAGTAAGAACGCAGTATCCACATTCCATGCCACCGTTCTCTTGCCCCTGCAAGGGTCCCTTTTCCCGGTGGCATGATCCCATTTCAAGAGTAAACAACTCGCCAGCAGCTGTACAAAGCACAACTCCTCGCTGGCTCTGAACCGCAGTGATCCAGTTCAGTATTCCAAACATATCACTGTGAACCTCACAACGTCTTTCTGTAGCCCCAAATGGACTCTCTGAACCCAGCGATGTCTTTCTGGACCCCAGTATGTCTCTGTGAAATATCTTTCCGCACCCCAAACGGCGGTAAAGACGCCCCCTCCATCCAATCAGCAAGTTGTCTGGAAGGGACGTAATGTATGGGTTGATGGTATCCCTTCCCAACAATTCTGAGACGCTTGTGAGTGACTCCACTGACCGCAGGAAGAGTTGAGCTGGTTGGCACGGCTTGGTACACGTGTTTAAGACCCACGATGTGGGAAGAAGTGACTGATCTCTTTCTAGAGACCATAGAGTTGCCTTGTCAAAAAGTAAAATGTGATAGTCCGTACGACTATTCTTCAGTGAGCTCTCTCTCTCTCTCTCTCTCTCCTCTCTCTCTCCTCTCTCTCTCTCTCTCTCTCTCTCCCAGAGAGAGAGAGAGAGAGAGAGAGAGAATGTGTGTGTGTGTGGGGGGGGGTGTGCATGCGTGTGTGTGTGTGTGTGTGTGTGTGTGTGTGTGTGTGTGTGAGTGTGTGTGCGTGCGTGTGTGTGTGTGTGTGTGTGTGTGTGTGTGTGTGTGTGTGTGTGTGTGTGTGAAAATCAGAAGAAAGGAAAAAAAAAAAAAAAACACACACACACACACACAAAAACACACAACACACACACACACACACACACACACACACACACACACACACACACACACAGGCGCGCGCTGCTCGCGCGCGCGCGCGCGCACACAGAGAGAGAGAGAGAGAGAGAGAGAGAGAGAGAGAGAGAGACAGAGAGAGAGAGAGAGATTCCGTGGACTGCATGCCACTAAGGCACAAATAAAATGGAAGAAGCGGATGATAAGACAAACAGTAAATAACAGCTTTTCCTTTCGTTGGAAAAGTAGGCTGGACAAGCGGATATTAAATCTTATCTCTTTCTTGAGAACCCTCCATGGCAGTCTCCCAGGATCTTATCTTCCCTGTCACCTCTGTAGGCTTACTCCGGCTCCTCATCCGCAGCCACACCCCACCTTGTCCCGTCGCAGCCCCGGCATCGACAATCCACAGGAAGCAGTCAATGTCGAATTGCCATAGAGTAACTCACCACAAGAGACACTGCACTTTCGCCTGATCACTGGTGGTGTTCAGTGGTGCCTGTTGGGAACTTGCATGTACAGGAAAGAATATACTAAGCCCGCTATTCATGACAATAATGGCGCAGCTGCCAAGCTAGCGCTGGTGAACGTCCTTCTCTGGAGATCGCCACTACGTCCGTCCATTGACCGGATCCGCCAGAATTTGTACTTAAAGGCATCGCTAGAATGGGGTTTCCGAGGTTGACAGGAAAACGAAATGATCTAAACGAAAACAATGGAAAATAAAGTTATCTGACCGAGAAAAGGTTTTATGTTTTCTTTCCCCTCAGTAAAACCCTAGTTATATTAATGCGTTTGGGTTTACTTTGGCATGGTTTTGTTGTGTATTGATTTGAATACTTTTTTTTAATCATTAAAAAGCGGAAATGAATACGCGGCAATAAACTGAAGAGCCATCAGAGACTGAGATAGGTCAACTAAAATCAAATTAAACACTGCGTGGTCAGTTGCATGTAGGCCTAGTAGAAAGAAACTCGTGGAGAGCGTGGCAGCAGAGAGTCCTCAGAAGAGAAGCCACCTTCACGCAAGTGTTTCGGCCCTTATCTCCTGACACTCTAGGGGGGTTGGGCCACACCCGGTTCATGACTCCGGATGTCTCTCTGCTGCCCCTTTTTTTCCCATCTTGGGACGAGCCATGGCTGGGATTCGAACCCATGACCTTCTGGACATGCTCATTTTCCACTTAATGACTCGCGCTTTAACCACTGAGCCACAGGGACACCTGATATTTGTAGGGAAATTTAAGCCTTATGAAGTTCACTTTTGTTCCTCCTTGACCAGATCCAGCTTGAACACCTCTCTGCCGCTTCTGCCATTGCTTTCAGGGCTCTGGTTTTTTCCTTCCCTGCAACTGAGAGCTGTTTCATGAGGCTGTATGCAGACGTTCCTACAAACCCCCTAGCTCCAATTTCTGCAGTGAGGACTTTGACCTGATAGCCTTCTCTCCTCAGGCTGTTTGCCAGATCAGCATACTTTTCAGTCTTGTAGATTTGAGCTGCCTCCATTCTGTTCTCATATGGCACCGTGAGCTCGATCATGATCAGCTGCTTGGTTGACTTAGAGTGGACTACTATGTCTGGTCTCATGCCACTCTTGCTGATGATCTCTGGGTGACTCTTCCATTCTGGGAGGTCTGCAGTGCACTCCCAGTCATCTGCCCCGTCCAGCAGACTCTGCCTGCATGTTTCGAGTGGCACTGTTGTTCTTGGCCATGATTTGCTGCCTCCTGCCGTGAAGAATGTTGCGGGTGCTTTTGGAGTCCTGATTTTCCCTTTTGTGGTGTTGGTACTAGCCCAGACTACTTGTACAATCTCTTTGAGCACTTGGTTGTGCCTCCATGTGTACCTTCCTTGAGCCAGGGCTACTTTACATGAGCTTAGGACATGCTCCACTGTTTGTTTTTCATGGCAGAGGGGCATGCAGGATCGTCTGTTTTCCCCCACTTCACCAAGTTTGCATTTGAGGGCAGAAGGTCATATGCAGATCTGAGAATGAAGCTGATCCTGAGAGGGGCCATGTGCCAAATGTCATTCCAAGTGAGACTTCTTTGGAGTGCATTCTCCCACGTTGTCCATTGCCCTTGCTGGCTCTGCTGAACTGCTTTTTGGAGTCTTTTTTGGTCTTCTTCTTTTCTCATCTCCTGAATCATCATGTCTCTTTTGGCTTTTCCTTTGGCCTTTGACCACCATTCAGTTTTGGTCACCCCCAGTCCCTGTCTGTTGGTCTGTGTGTGTCCTGTTATTTCTCTGATCTTGAGACTTTCTTTTGCAGAATCCATCGCCTCTTGAACTTTCCATTTTCTGCCTGTCTTCAGCTGGGGCTTGATTGCTTCTACCACCTTGTCTCCTGAGTCCTCCAGCATGCTTTGAAGTCTGATCTTCCCTGCTTTGTATTCTTCCAGGATGGATTTCAGTGGTAGTTTCAGCTTTGCCTGGCGACAGTACAGCGCTATGTCAGTCAGACAGGGTGGGACACCAAGCCATTTCCTTGTGAACTTGTTGATTTTGGCTTCCATTGCCTCCACTATGCTGGTGCAGATGTCGTATATCATCAGAGGCCATAGGAGCTTTGGTATCAGCATGAACTGCATACACCAGACCTTGTATTTGCCAGGGAGCCCACACTGGTCAATGGTCTCCAAGCCTTCCTCCGCCATCTGCTTTGTTTCTTTTGCTCTTTGTGTGTCTTTCAGCGTATCATCATACCATCTTCCAAGGCTCTTGACTGGTTCTTCTGTGACTGTTGGAATGGCCTGGTTGGCAACACTGAAGACCACAGATCCGGCCACTTTTCCTTTCCTCAGTGAGAGACTCCGTGATTTCTTTGGCTTGAACTTCATTCTGGATGAGGCAACTATGTCGTCCAGCCTCTCCAGCACATGACGTGTCTCGTCTTCTCTGGATGAAATCACTGTAGTGTCATCCATGAAGGCCTTGAGAGGAGGCATCTTGTATCCATTGCCAAGGTCTGTTTGTCTCGCGTTGTTTGTTGCTGCTTTCAAGATGAGTTCCATTGCCAGCACGAACAGTATTGGGGAAATTGCACAGCCCATTGCAATACCCACTTCCAAGTTGATCCAGTCTGTTGTGTACTCCTTGGTAGAGAACCGCATTGAGAAGCCATTGAAGCACTTCTTGAGCATGTCGCGGATGTTCTTTGGCACATGGTACATCTCAAGAGCCAACTGTATCATCTCATGGGGCACAGATCCATATGCGTTTGCCAGATCAAGCCACACTACGTCCAGGTCTCTCTGTTTTGTGTTTGCTTTTTGGATTGCGTCCCAGATCATTGTGGCGTGTTCTACACAGCCAGCCACGCCTGGGATGCCACCTTTCTGGACTGACACATCCAAGTACTTGTTTTCCATCAGGTACTTGGTCAACCTTGCTGCCATGACAGAGAAGAAGATTTTCCCTTCGACGTTCAGTAGTGATATTGGTCTGAACTGGCTGATGTCACTTGAGTTTTGCTCTTTGGGGATGTACACACCATCTGCCGTCATCCACTGGCCGCTGATCTTCTGGTTTCTCCAAGCCGATCGCAGCAGCCTGTGGAGCCACTCCAGCACCTTGGGACATTTCTTGTAAAGCTGGTAAGGTATTCCGTTTGGCCCTGGTGATGATTTGGCTCTGGCTTTGTCGACCACCTTCTTGATTTCCGCCAACGTTGGAGGCTTGCCATTGAACTGTTCTTCAGGGTTGGTTGGCCACACCAGACCTTGAATGTCGAGTGGTGCTTTGCTCTGTGGGTCAGAGTATGTTTTCCTCAGATGCTGCTCAAGAACTCCTTTGTCCACACTTAGGGTCCCAGATTTTGGCTGCTCAAACAGTGTTCTGGCAAACTGGAAGGGGTCTCTGAAGAAGCGCTCTTGTGTCTTCTTCTTTTTGCTCTTCCTCTTTCTCGCAGATTCCGCTTTGCTGAGGGCGCTGTGTTTTTCTTTCAGGTCTTTCCAGAGTTTTTCTAAGCCTTGTTTTTCAGCTGGCAGTGCGGTCTTCATTTGCTTCTTGAGGTTTTTCTTTTGGACCCTGATCTTGTCCATCTTTTCTTGGCGTCTGGATTTCTTTGGAGGTGTTTTCTCTTTGGGTAGTTTTGCTCCATAGGCGTCTCTACATGTGGCATACACAATGTCCCCATATGTGGCTAGTTTGTGTTCCAGGGTGCTTTTCCCTATCAGTGCATCGAGTCTTTGGACGATTTTTGCATCCAGTTTCTCCCAATCTTCAGTTTCGTTTGCTCGTGGCAGGTTGAGTTTCAGGCGCCTGGCATCGAGGGCCTGTGCAAATTCCTCATCCGAACCAACAGCGTGGATGTCCTTGGCACTGTGGTTTAAATCCTGGCCTTGGTCTTCCGACGTCTTATCTGCTGATGCAGTGCGCTGCTGCTCATTCAGATGAGTCTTCACACATCCCATCTTTGTTCTGTGGATCTTCATGCCACGGGTGGTAGCGAAACGCTTTCCACAGACACATGGATATTCCATTTGGTCCATGTTCATAGTCCGTTTGGGATTTGCAGTCATGATTGGTTGAGCGCCGATGGATTCATCATTCTCTCCCCCTTTCGGTGAATCCTGGGAGCATCTTTTCCTTTTATTCTTAGTAGCCACATGTTTAAGGCAAAGTGGGGAGCCAGCCCACAGAGCCCTTGGTTCTGGTCTTTCCCAGTGTCCTCCGGTCTTTCCCGGACGTCCTACACGACAAAGAATCAAGATAACACGCGTGTTCCAAAGAGGAAGTAAAGATACAGCCATTAGTATTTAGGGAGTGTTTTGCATAATTATGCCATGTCATACGACAAAGAAAATGCAAACAGCAAAAAGCGGCAGGTTCGAGCAGATGCATTACACCACCGAATAACCCGATAGATGCACTATAAGTTGTCGGTGAAATGTTAACAGCGCTGGCGCTAAAGGTCTGTTCACATAGGCGGCCGTGGAATGAATCGAGCTGGAATGAAAGTTTTATCATGTTATGAGTTTAGGGTGTATATGTCCAATTCTCGTCCTCCTTTTCTTTTCCAAATGAGGTACATTATGTGTTTACCAGCGATACCGTTCATTGGTTCTTAACGTGAAATCGATTAAACTTATCTTAGAACTTGTGTCCAATGAAAGCACGTACAAAACAGCTTCAAAACCTGACAAAAGTAAATCAGACGGTACACTTAGAAAACGTCCTACTACAATATTTTTACGGCCAAGTAGTAATGTCTTACGACGTCTATGTGACTAAGGACTTAGCATGCTGAGTAGTATGTACAAATAAAATTATATGTTTGAGATTAAGGAGCTCACTTTTGCAGTCTTTAGATTTATATTGCAGTTATCATCGGAGTAAAGAAAATGTATCGTGAAGATGAAGAGTGTGACGCCTTTTAATTTTTTTTTTTTTTTTATAGTTTAATTAGATGCCAACATGCTTTGAGTTGTATGGAATCAACTTTTTATGTCATAACAGCCATGGATCGAAAAGCAGACGATATGTTGGAACAATCCTGGCACAAACATGTATTCAAAAGAATCGTAAGACAGAAGAAGCAGACGGAAACCACGTCTTTCATCTCCCATTCATTCACGGCCCCACGCTAGGTTGCGAACTGGTCATTGATACAGAAGCAACCGAAACCCTGAAGGTGCTGCCATGACAAACACTGCAGCAGTTACCTTAACCTCTGGGCAATGCTTTAATCATGGTTGGGGCAGGCAGAAGACAATATACAGCTTGTGTGCCAGTTAGCAAAATTCAAAGAAACGAATGAATGAGGAAAGTATCCAGACCACTTCAAACACCCCTACCAAATTGTCATTGCTCCAGAACTTGAAAGACACTGTCGAGAATGACCAGAAGGCAAAACCAACGCAGAAATTCAGATGCAGGTAGAAAATCTTGGCACAAAAGAAGATATTGTTGTAGACACTGACTGTTCCGTCATCAAAGGCTGGGCATACACAGCGAAGCCAAATGGCCGAACTATCCAGGAGACGATGGTGCATCTCGTTTAACAACTTCAAGTCTAACAATGCAGGTAGAAGCAGAGACACAAGCACTCTGCTGCTTTTATCCACAGACCAGTTTAACTCAACTCAAGTCATGATACTGACAGACTCCAATTATCTACTTCAGAAAGTGGAGAATGGAATTGGAAGCCCTGTTTAGCATGGAGGTATGCACAACCTTCCATAGGAGAGACTCATATGGATGTATTGCCCTGGGCTTGCAGATGTTAACGCAAATGAGAAAGCAGACACACTGGTAGGCTATGCAACAACAAGAACTGGATTACAGCTTGGCCGATCTGATATGATAAGACATATAAAGAATCACCTCAACAAACTAGAGCGATGCCACTATACCATAGACCAGCTTTCAAATCTGAACGTTAAGAAAGGAAGTGACCGCACATCCAGACTTTAAGGAAGAGCAAGGAACATCACCAACCAAACAAATGTTGGAAAAATCTCAAGGGTAACACTGCGAAGACTCCTAGAGATTGAGGCAGACTCATACTGGGCCTTTCCAACAGCGACACAAACGATCAAACACACCTCCATTGAGAGAAAACTTTGAATCTCTCAGGGACCCAAGTGTATACTGTAGACGTGTGTGCGCTGGTGGATGCAGATCGGTTGGGTGATACAGGTGTGTAATGAGGAGAGTCCATAGATGTGTGTGTGTGTGTGTGTGTGTGTGTGTGTGTGTGTGTGTGTGTGTGTGTGTGTGTGTGTGTGGTGGTGTGTGTGTATGTGTGTGGTGTGTGTGTGGTGTGGTGTGTGTGTGTGTATGTATGTATATATATATATATATATATATATATATATATATATATGTGTGTGTGTGTGTGTGTGTGTGTGTGTGTGTGTGTGTGTGTGTGAGAGAGAGAGAGAGAGAGAGAGAGAGAGAGAGCAGCGCGTTGGGTTTATGCATAGTTCAGACAGCTGCTAAATCGTAGCCATATGACCATCTTCTTAAATTCTCTCATGTTTATCTTTAAATCATGCTCAGGGTGGTATCAAGACTTAGTGGATGTGGTGAAGCACATATGGACAAGTCCGCATGCAGTGACACGTCCTTGATGAAACTGAACTTTATACTGAAACTTGGGTTCCCGCAAAACCCTTCCTAAGCCTCTCAGCAATATTGTCCGTCTCTGTCTGCACAGTCTCCTGTTCTCCTGAAGTGATATATCCATATTGGCCTTGGAGAGTTCCTGTTTATCTTGCCACATGTCGCTTCCTCTCAGTTTAGCTGTCTTGTCACTGCCGTCAGCAGGTCTCCATGATGACTTCCATGATGCCTGGTGATTTTGTGGACTTTGTGGTCTCTGACGTGCTCAGTATAGAAAATGCAAAACTCTCTTCTGTACAATTTCATTTCCACTACTCGGATCTTCTTTTGCATGCATGCCAGGCAAACACACAGAAGAAGGGATAATGAGTACAATCGTCAAGGAAAGCTTTGCGTCGACAGGCAAAGAGCCACTTTGCATCTATTGCCATAAAATGACAGCACAGGACGAGGTTACAGTAGAATGCCTGATGAAGCCAGAGCAGAGCGAAACAACTGTTGCTTGCTGGTCCCCATACTGCGGTTACCTGAAGACATGGTTAGCTAGCACTTAAGTGTGTGTACATCTCTCTCTCTCTCTCTCTCTCTCTCTCTCTCTGTCTCTCTCTCTCTCTCTCTCTCTCTCTCTCTCTCTCTCTCTCTCTCTGTATGTGTAGGATTGGGGTCAACAAGGGGAGATAATAGATGACCAGTGCAACATCCTCTCCATCTTTCCGGACGCCAACATGGGTAAAAAAAAAACACAACTAGCAAACTAAAGATGACGCTGTACAGGAGAAAGAACAAATAAGGTGCCACAGTAGGGGACGAGGGTGGGGGGCAGATGTAGCTTTAACATTATTACCTACCTCTACATCAGGCTGTCAGACTGGCAAAGTTGAAGAGTATCGAATTCACAATTTGAAGTTCCAAGTTCAAATCAGCATAAAAACGGACTTTTTCCTGGCTAACTCAACGTATTGCTAGTTCTGGTGGAATCGTACAGAGGTACCCAGCCCTCACACCACTAGACCAGCTATCCCCGTCTGCCATACCACCCTTTGCTGGGAGTGGACGTGAAAGCTGAATGCAACTCCTTCACTCCGTGTCCTTGTAGGTCTGAAGCTGATCCACAGTAACGAGTTCAGCCAGAGACCTCGGGGACTACTAACATGGTTCCCCTGACTTATTACCTTCGTTTAGCGCCAGGGAATCGTCCCTGACTGCAATCTCGCTTCCAGAAGATGGAAGGGCTGGTTTGTCTTGTCTGTCAAAGAAAGATGCCGATGCCTGGCTCCACTACGTTTTTCAGTTCGCTGTCTATTAAAAAAAAAAAAGGGGGGGGGAAGGTGTGGGAAGCGGGTGGGGAGGGGGGTAGAAGATTAATGAAACAGAGTGAGATGATATTCCGTCGCACTTTCACATCTTAAGGATGGAGGAGATATTTTGTCAATGTGAAATACAGATGGCGTGAGTCTCTCTCTCTCTCTCTCTCTCTCTCTCTCCTCTCTCTCTCTCTCTCTGTCTGTCTCTGTCTCTTTGAAAAAATGTAGTTACAAATGAAGAACGGTAAGGTCCGGTGGAGAGGATCATTGTATTGTTTATAGACATGCATGTTACCACAGCATGGACAGAGGGGCTATGTTCAATAACATTAGCGGTACCAAACAGAATATGCGACGGAAAACAAGAGAGTTTTTGGATCGTGTGTGTGTGTGTGTGTGTGTGTGTGTGTGTGTGTGTGTGTGTGTGTGTGTGTGTGTGTGTGTGTGTGTTTGATGTGTAGGTACCGTATTACAGGTGAGGTATTTTTACGTCAACATGCTTGTGTGTGAGTTCATTTTATGTACGCCATCCTGCCGAATTTCCAGTGCACGTGTCTTGACTGGACAAAAAGCTATATACAACAGAACACAGAACAACAAAAACGAATATAAACACAAAATGACAAGAGGCGTACAGGAAACTAAAATCGTCTTGCGATGTTTTATTTGTATGTTTTCTTTTCTTTTTTTTTTTACAAAGCAAAGTGATCGATAACACACCAGTCATGCCCGCCCATGTACACACACACACACACACACACACACACACACACACACACACACGCATACATGTGCACACATGCACACACGCGCGCGCTCGCGCTCACACACACACACATACGCACATGCACACACAAGCGTGCACAACACACACACACGCGCGCATGCACACACACACACATACAAGCGCGTGCGCATAAATACACACACCGGATAAAAGTATTGAATAAACTGCACGAAAGGCTATAGGTATTTAGTTCTTGGACGTCAAGATGCCATCCACTAAAACAAAATGATGGCTCTTCCCGTCCCACTTTAAAACATCTTTTATCCGGTCCGCCTCAGAGCCACCGACCTGTCACAGTCCGTTTTGTCCAAAGACCCGATCAGTCCAAACAGACAAATGGGGTCTCCGACAGTCGCCCACGTTGTCCATCGTTTTATGGGGGAAGCTCCCAGTGGTTGACCCGATAGTGATGCTGCTTCACAGTTCTGACTCTGCCTCTTTACTTCTGTATCGCGTCTGTTCCTCTAAGTGACATTGTCTTTGAATCTCTTTGCATTGATTTTTGTGTACTCCTCTTTGTTTCTCCGTGTTTCCGTCATTGTTTCTGTGTCTGTTGCCTTCCATATTTGTATCCCTTTGTCTTTCGCTCACACCTCTCTCTTTCTCTATCTATGTCTCTTTTTCTGATATCAAATTCTGTTTCTATCTATCGCTCCTCCTTTGTCTCTCTGTCTCTGTCTCTATCCGTCTGTCTCCGTCTCTTTTTCTCTCCATAATTCATCATTAATACCCAAACGCCTGTCTGTCTTTCTGTCTGTCTGTCTCTCTATCTCTTTCCTTCTCCCTCCATCTCTCTCTCTCTCTCTCTCACTCTCTCTCTCTCTCTCTCACCCACCCACCATAATTCATCGTTGATCCCAAATCCCTATCTTGTTGTCTGGCTTCTCTAGTTTTACGGACTCACTCCCTGGTTCTGAGTGCCATTCACTCGCTCACTCTGCACCGCTGTTTTAGTAATCATCTAGTCTGTCTCTGTCTCTCTACGTGGATGTCTGCTATCTCTGTTTCACCCTCAGAGAGACACAGATCTGCGAAGAATTATAAAGTGCTTGTTTGAGAGAGTTAGGAGAGAGAGAGAGGAGAGAGAGAGAGAGAGAGAGAGGGAGAGTAGGGGGGGGGAGCCCCGATTTGCCCGAGATCCAGAAATATGTCTTTTCTAAAGGAATAAAATGGACAAAACTTAATGTGTGGTTAGGACGAACTGGGCAGCTATGAGACTCCCTCTTTGTCAATTTGAACAAAATTAAACATAAAAACAATCCGGGCTGCATTACCAATTTTTGAAGAAGACTACAAATTGCGACTCTATCTCATCAGGTAAAACGATTGAAAGAGGTCTTTGTTTGATGTAGAAACACTCGAATTTAAAGAAGTGACAAATTTGCAATCAAGTCTTGTCGGGTCAGGGCAAATGATTTTTTTTTTATCAGATTGAGAGGATTCTGTTCGTTTGTTTTATTTCTCCTGCTTTGGAATTGATGCACATCAAGGCAGGCTGGCATCAGAGACAGTTAACTCTCTCCTGATCACTCTACATATACACAGTTCATTTTTTCTTCTTTTCTGTCCCCTCCTCCGTGCCATCTCAGTGGCATTGCACCCACGCCGCTCATTCCGAGCGCCCCCTCCCCCCCCCCCCCCCACCACAGCCCCAGCCCCAGCCCAGCCCGTCTCTCCGCCGCCCCGGCATCGGTAATCCACAGGGAACAGTCATTGTCAAGTCGTCAAGAGGCAACCCACCGGAGGAGACACTGCACTGCTGCCGAGTGACTTCGGTGGTGTTCAGTGGCGCCTGTTGTGATTCAACATATGCAGAACATGAACAACTACGCCCCCTACTGATGACAATAATTGCCTAGTCGCGGAGCCGGCGTAAGTGAGCTCTCCCTCCGGAGGGCGCCACCACGTCCGTCCAACGACAGCCGCCATGAATTTGCCGATACCAAGACCATACACCTGGAGAGGACATCAAAACTGAGGTCAGCTTGAGAGCAGGGCATGAAGGGCCACAGAATTTTTTTTCTAATGCCGATCAATGAGAATGAGGATGATGATAATGTTACAGACTTCCATTCAGGTCTGAGACTGCATGACAGGGCTGTACTCTACGCTCATTTTCATAATTTATCCCGGCGTCAACCAGGCCCGAGTGTTGGTCAGGAAACTTGAGGCAACACTGTCAGAGACGCATGTGGATGAAACTCGACTGTGTGATCCCAGCCTTCCCAACTGAGCCCGTAGCAAACTCAACTCTGGGTAGGAGCCGGTTGAAGAAGAAAAAAACCCACATGACCTTGATGGGAATCGAACCTACGCCCCCGCCCCCCACCCCCAGCCGAGAGTCCGCGACGCTAACCACTTCGCCAAGGATGCTGATATTATGCATTTAATTCCAGCAATCACCTTTCGGACTGAGACTTCTTACTATTTCTCCCTCCCCCATCCCCATATTTGACACATACACACGCATATGCGCGCACGTGTATACACACACACACGCGCGCGCGCGCGCGCGCACACACACACACATTCCTTTCACTCCACACTTTTTGAATGAGACACGTAGGACAGGGAATGGAATGAGGAGATTGAGCACGTGACGGGTGCAAGCTCAAATAATGCTGTTATTAAACATCTAAGTCTGGAAGTGAGATCGAGAGGAATAATTTTCCATGGAGGAAACACGTTTTGTCGTTGGTATGGTTGTTTTGTTTGTTTGTTTCTTTCTTTGTGTTTGCTTGTTTGTTTGTTGTTGTTCTTTTGTTTGTTTTTGTTTTTGTTTTTATAAAATGCAAGCTAAGGATGACAGAAGAATCAAAAGAAAAAGCGTGAAAATACAATAATAAGAGTCATCAACTAACTCCAACACAAAGAATAAAAAAAAATGAACAAGACAGGCAACATGGTTATCTGACTCACATACCTACAAATTTTCAGAAAGATCAACCCAGTACTTTCTGAGATATTCCATAAAGAAGAAAAACCGTTAGGGGCCGTTATAGCCTTTAATAACGGCTATAACGGTAAACTAAAACATTGGGCATCATCCGTGACCCATAATGAACATAGCTACAAATTTTCAGAAAGATCGGCCAAGTACTTTCTGAGACATTCCATAAAGAAGAAAAACCGTTATGGCCACTATAGCCGTTAGTAACGGTAAACTAAAACATCGGGCATCATCCGTGACCCATAATGAACATAGCTACAAATTTTCAGAAATATCGGCCACGTACTTTCTTAGATATTCCATAAAAAAGAAGAACCGTTATGGGCCGTTACAGCCGATAGTAACGGCTATAAAGGTAAACTAAAACATCGGGCATCATCCGTCGCCCATAATGAACATACCCACAAATTTTCAGAAAGATCAGTCAAGTACTTTCTGAGACATTTCATGAAGAAGAAAAACCGGTATGGGCCGTTATAGCCGTTAGTAACGGCTATAATGGTAACCTAAAACATCGGGCATCATCCGTGACCCATAATGAACATAGCTACAAATTTTCAGAAAGATCGGTCAAGTACTTTCTGAGACATTCCATAAAAAAAGAAAAACCAGTATGGGCCGTTATAGCCGTCAGTAACGGCTATAACGGTAAACTAAAACATCGGGCATCATCCGTGACCCATAATGAATATACCTACAAATTTTCAAAAATATCGGCCACATACTTTCTAAGATATTCCATAAAAAAACGAAGAACCGTGATGGGCCGTTATAGCCGTTAGTAACGGCTATAACGATAAACTAAAAAACATCGGGCATCATCCGTGACCCATAATGAACATACCTACAAATTTTCAGAAAGATCGACAATGTGCTTTCTGAAAGATTCCATAAAGAAGAAGAACCGTCATGGGCTGTTACAGCTGTTAGTAACGGCTATAACGGTAAATAAACACAGGCATCATCCGTAACCCATAGTGAACATACCTACTAATTTTCACAAAGATTGGCCAAGTACTTTCTGAGATATTCCATGAAGAAGAAAAACCGTTACAGGCTGTTACAGCCGTTAGTAACGGCTATAACGGTAACTAAAACATCGGCATCATCCGTGATCCATAATAAACATACCTGCTAATTTTAGAAAGATCGGCGAAGTACTTTCTAAGATATTCCGTAAAGAAGAAAAACCGTTACAGCCGTTAGTAACGGCTATATCGGTAACTAAACACTGGGCATCATCCGTGACCCATAATGAACATCCTACAAATTTTCAGAAAGATCGGCCCAGTAGTTTTGTCTGGAGCGAGTAGAACACATCATGACCACGGACGGACACACATACACACACACAGCATTTCTCCGTTCCCATTCTAAAGTACTCCCTGTTCTATAAGAACTGGGAATACAAAAACCCTTCACTAGTTGCTTGAGGGAACCATCGCAATCCCTCTTGAAGGCAGATCTATATGTATCGCCTGCTCCTAGGCCTTTCGTCCGCGGGATCGGACTCATCATGGAGACACGACTGATTATGTCTGTGCTCTTGGCGTCAAATAGAGACACACCACAGTCCGTAATTCTGTGGTGTTCTCACCACCAAGTGTTCAAAAAAGAATCAACAGCAGCCCCAAAGCAGCCAGCGAAAGGTAGTAAATAAAACAAAACGAAAGTGTGGGGATGAAAAAAGTTGCTGAAAAACTTAAAACATTATGCAAACAGTATAAAATGTAGGGGACAATCTTTGAGTCTATGCTTGAGGATCCATTTAGGATGCAAGTGAGATCAAAAGATATGGAACAGTCTGAGTGGTCAGCTCTGCTGTTCAATTACCCAAGCATTGTCAGCGGCTAAGAATTGTGCAGAACAACCTTTACTTGGATCTCCTAAGAGATGTAATCGCCCACTATATATCTAGATGTGTGTGTGTGTGGGGGGGGGGGGGGGGGGGGGGGGGGGGGGGGGGGGGGGGGGGGGGGGGGGGGGGGGGGGGGGGGGGGGGGGGGGGGGGGGGGGGGGGGGGGGGGGGGGGGGGGGGGGGGGGGGGGGGGGGGGGGGGGGGGGGGGGGGGGGGGGGGGGGGGGGGGGGGGGGGGGGGGGGGGGGGGGGGGGGGGGGGGGGGGGGGGGGGGGGGGGGGGGGGGGGGGGGGGGGGGGGGGGGGGGGATGAACAAAACGACACCATACAAAAAATTACTCAGGAAAGCCCCGAACCAAATTTTAATGGGGTTTATTCGGAAAAAAGAAATGTCAATAAAGACC
>CM065729.1:44113496-44141291 GCA_033310375.1 Conus canariensis | reverse complement strand
CCGATGTTCAGTTTTGCATCTGTGGACGCAAATTGCGTCACGACGCAATGCGTCACGTGATCGCCGACCCGACGTTGCAGTTTGTAGGACAGCAAGGATACTTGATACCAAATGTGGTGGCGATCGGCCTAAAACTGTGGCCGTGTATAAGCGAACAGACAGACAAACTGAGCTTTATATAATAGATATATATATATATATATATATATATATATATATATATATATATATATATATATATATATATACATACATACACACGGACAGAAGACAGACAGACAGATAGATAGATTGATGGATAGATAAATAGATAGTTGTGTGTGTGTGTGTGGTGTGTGTGTGTGTGTGTGGTGTGTGTGTGTGTGTGTGTGTGTAGATAGATAGATAGATAGATGGTTGTGTGTGCGTGCGTGCGTGTGTGTGTGTGTGTGTGTGTGTGTGTGTGTGTGTGTGTGTGTGTGTGTGTAGATAGATAGATAGATAGATAGATAGATAGATAGATACACAGATAGATACACAGATAGATAGACAGATAGACAGACAGATAGATAGATAAACATACCAGGCAGTATCGGCTAAATGTATATACGACATGAGACGCGAGCTTGAACAGCATCAGAGAGAAATGAAAAACCTGTGAGATTTTTGTCTCGATTTGCCGAGGTGTTCTTTCTCATTCACCTAAGCAATATCGACATCTTCTGCTACCTCGCCTCTCCGCCCCCTTCCCAGCTCGCTCGTGTAATCTTCCTTCTTTTGTCCTCCCTCTCCGAACTGTTTGTTCTTCCATGCACATTCAATCTTACATCTTGACCTCCCCTGCTCTCTCTCCATTCCGCTCTTATTTCTTTTGATTCCATCTCCCCCATCATTCTGTAATTACGCGCGTGTTACTGCCTGGCACAAGCCTGATCAATGAATGCAAGCTCTGTTCATAAAAATACAAAGCTGATCAATATTACGTACTCAGTTGTAGTCCATAGCAACCAAATCTTTAAAGAAAAGTAAAGGTCTCTTGTTTTAGCTTGACTTACTGGACCTGACCAGCTAAAGTTCTGTTGTTGCCGATGATTATCTTGTTTTAGGGGTGCATTCTTGTAAGATATCGATTTGAAAGTACGTAATATTGTTACTACCCTTGAACGAGCAAAATATGTTCTTGAGAATCCACAAAACTGTTCTAACGAGTTTAATGCAACGAGGACACAATTTACAACGTGAGCCTTGTATGCCAGTCATAAACTTGCAATTCTTTGCAACCCAAAGTACTAATTTGTGTTGGTTCACTTTCAAGACAAATTATACCAGCAGGTTGTTGAATCAGCACAAAAACATTGAACGAGAGATTATTTAAATCTTAAACTTTATATTCTTTTTTAGTAATCTCTCTTGTCAGGGAGACACGGAGCTTAATGTTCACCATCATACCAAATATTATGGTTTACAATCACTGTTTTCCCGAACGTCTGCCCTATATCCTTAACATGCTTTGCAGCACGACCACAGAGGCACGGTGTATGACTGAAAAGTTTTGCCCTAATAATAAAGGAGACTTTTCTAAGCTGTTGTTTCACCCTCCTCCGTTCTCTCTCTCTCTCTCTCTCTCTCTCTCTCTCTCTCTCTCTCTCTCTCCTTTTTTTCGCGCTGAACTGTATCCATTTCGTCCCAGTTCGCCCACATTCACCTGCTGTCACGTTACTTAATGGATACCTAGCATTTCGCAGTCCAGGTATTCAATGCCTAAATTCCTCATTTCTCCGAGTGATGAACTCGTTAACGTGCAGATTGTTGTTTGAAGATTTTTTCCCGGATCGAGTGGAACACCAATTAGCATAAATATTGATCTACTGAAATGCCAAACATCGTGGTCAGATAGAACTTTTTCGTAGAACTTATCCCAAATTACAGGCAAGCCCACCCGAGTGACGCCCACTAGTAAAACACCAGTTGACCACATCTGTCTCTCTGAACCACATAACGTCATTGAGAAATGTGTGCCTTTGATTGGATGTCTCTCTGAACCACATAACGTCATTGAGAAATGTGTGCCTTTGATTGGATGTCTCTCTGAACCACATGACGTCATTGAGAAATGTGTGCCTTTGATTGGATGTCTCTCTGAACCACATAACGTCATTGAGAAATGTGTGCCTTTGATTGGATGTCTCTGAACCACTGACGTCATTAGGAAATGTGTGCTTTGATTGGATTTCAGCGCCACCATTCCAGTTTCCTTACGTGGAAAGAATGGGAAATTAATTCCTAAGCCGGCACAAACATATCACTTAAAGATCTTTTGGACAGTTCCACGAGATAACTTTCTTACTGACCTCAAAAATTTCCTTCCTCATATATGTTACAATTAACGCTGATCAGAGAAAGCTCTGAGTACTTGCTGTATACATTATTCTCTTTATGACAAGCAGCGCAATTTAAAGCGCAAGAGTGAAATCCTAGTGCCCCAACCAAAGTGGATGACGATGAAAGACAGCTGCATGTCTAGGCAACGATCTGCTTGAAACATAAGGAATCGTGGATTAAAAGGCAACGTAATAAAGACAATTCACTCACCGGAGCAGCAAAAAAAAAAAAAGAAAAAAAAAAAGAAAAAAAAAGAAAAAAAAGAAAAAAGAAAAAAAGGAAACATTACGTGAGCTCGTATCTACCAAACAAATTTCGAAGTCCACATGGACAGCAATAAATGAACCTACGAATAAAGCTTCTCAGTCAGAGATATGTCCCATAACCAGCATAAAACAAATGAACTCAACAAACACAATACAAAAATTGCAGAACACATTGTTCAATAAAAAAAAGTCCTGACTTAAATGAACTACAAAAACAAACAAACAAACAAAAAAACCGTTTGCAATTCTAAGAATGTCCGGGCAGGTCCATCAGTTCCGCCTATGACATTTAGGGATGTTTACCCAACTTTGTGTCATTTAAAGCAGACTGGAAGTCGCGGACTTGACGTGAGTGATGGACAAATTTTGAAACTATCAGTATCTGTTACGATTTATGCATTGATAAATGTCACTTCCCCGCTCAGTTCAAAGTTACGAAAGTGATTCCCTTTTTAAATTCTGGACACAATTCTCAGCCATCGAACTACAGACCTATATCCATTTTGTCAGTTATATCCAAACCCTTGGCGAAACACATAAATGAACACATTTACCACCATCTTGACTCCCATAATATACAAAATAAAAATCAATAGGGATACAGGACAAAATCATTCTTGATTTCGCAACTACAAAATCAAGTGCATCAATGGCTAACCAGTTTTAACGAAAATAATTATTGTTGCGAACTGTTTGTTGAATTTGCAAAGGTTTTGATGTAACTGACCACAGTTTATATGCAAGAAGCTTTTATATTGTATAACAGTGAAAACTCTCCAGCTAATGACATCATTCCTAAACGACTGTCAAAAGACTATCTGTGTCAACACTAACTCACCAGAGAAGTGACCTATCCGACTAAGAAGTTACTTATTCGACATGGCGTATCCCAGGTGTTTTTTTTTATTTATTTATTTATTTTGCTGTCCCAACCTCTGCGCCACCTCAGAGGCAGTGCACCCACGCCGCTCATTCTGACACTCCGTCCACAGCCACAGCCCGGTCGGCCCCGCCGCAGCCCCGCCACCGACAATCCACAGGGAGCAGTCAATGTCAAGTCGTCAAGAGGCAACCCACCGGAGGAGACACTGCACTGCTGCCGAGTCACTTCGGTGGTGTTCAGTGGCGCCTGTTCTGATCTAACATACGCAGGACACCACCTACTAAGCCCGCTACTGACAACAATAATTGCTTAGTCGCGGAGCCGGCGTGAGTGAGCTCTCCCTCCGGAGGGCGCCACCACGTCCGTCCAACGACAGCCCCCATGGACTCGCCGATACCGGTGACCCCGACGGAACCAACCAAGGCCACAGACGTGGAGAGACATCGAAATTGAGGTCACCATGAGAGCAGGGCATGAAGGGCCACAGAATTTGAGACATTTTTTTTAATGCTGATCGATGAGAATGAGGATGATTAAGATGATGATACGGATTTCCATTTCGGTCTGAGACTACATGACAGGGCTGTACTCTACGCTTCCTTTCATAATATATCCCGCGTCAACCTGGCCCGAGAGATACAGGCACCTGCAGTGTTGGTCAGGAAATTTGAGCAACACTCTCAGAAACGCATCCATTAAGTGGATGAAACTCGACTGTGTGGTCCCAGTCTTCCCAAATGAGCCCGCAGCAACTCAACTCTGGGTAGGAGCCGGTCGGGGCAGAAAACCCCACATGACTTCTGATGGGATTCGAACCCACGACCTCCCAGCCCGGAGTCCGCGACGCTAACCACTTCGCCACGGCAGCTGGTGTATCCCATGGTTCTGTGTTAAGCCCCTTTCTGCTCTCAGTTTATATGAATGGTCTCCCTCTCCATATTGAGGATTCAAGTGAACTCTTTTGCGATAATACCACCGTCCACTCAAGCAGCTCCAGCTTAGAAGCTGTTTTTACCTCATTACAAAAGAATGCTGACATCAAAAGTCATTGATACGATGTAAATCATACGTCCCTGAATCCTAATAAAATAAAACTAATGCTGATGACAAAAAGACAAAGAAGACAAAACATAACCACACAGCCTCAGTCTGTTTTATTCAATAATTAAGAAATTGAAGTGGTGGAAAGCGATCGAGTTTTAGGTGTACATATTGGTGATGTAATCTTTCTTGGTCTTATCACCTTAACAGTTTATGTAAATCAATATCCAGACAAATATATCAGTTGTGCAGTAGATCATTATCTAGATCTATATGTATATCAGGTTTGCAGGATAAAGCATTTCTTAAACCTTCATGCCAGAAAATTATTCCTACGCGCATAATTATATTCTCTCTTCAATTATTGTTCAACACTATTTGACTCTGCTAGTGGTAATGCCATGAAATCTGTTACAGTGTGTACAAAAGCACTTGAAGCAGTTCTTTTAAAATCGTTAAGGGCTTAGTGTGAGGGATTATGCTAAAGCAGGGATTCTTCCGCTAAAGATATATTTGTTTTCAATATATGTTTACTGCTGTAAACCAATGCACTGGGTTTGTCCCACAAACTCTTCAGTTACACCTAACGTACTGATCCAACCAGATTCCAAATTCCCACACCAGACTAGACCAGTTTAAATCCAAGTTTTTCTACTCTGGTAGTGTGCATTGGAGTACGCTCCCATTGCATTTCCGTTAAACACAATGCAGAATCCTTCAGGGTTAATCTAAATATACATCTCACAGCAGATCATTACTATTGAATACAAAATACATGTACCAAGACAATGTGTATAGTTGAATCTTAAGACTGTTATAAATGGGAGATATGTTTACTTTTGACACTACTTATCATTGTAAATATATCATGATAAATGAGTGTTGTGGTCAATGATTTTATTGGTGTATTGTCATTAGTTGATCATTGTCCTAATATTATCGATTTCTCTGAGCACAATAATTACACGATGATAAATGTGTGTCCCGATTACTGGTGGCTGTATTGATGCATTGCTGCTGTTTAATCAACTTCATTAGTACTATTTAGTGTACAGTATTTTAGACAAAGAAAAAGAAAATGTAATAATGACATCTCTCTCTCCTCTCTCTCTCTCTCTCTCTCTCTCTCTCTCTCTCTCTCTGTCAAGTGCGTGAAACCTCTCACAAAGGGCATTAAACGCTTAGAGGCAAAAGGGACGTTGTACGTAGTATACAAATAGGTAATAGAACCATTAACAAGTATGCCTTACCCATCGCACACGGTCGAACCGTGTCAAGGAGGACGAAGCGGTCAGGTGACAGATGGCACCTAAGGTAGTGAGGAGTTCGGACCTGCCCGACAGCGAAAGGGGAGAGGAATGTAACCACTAGGACCTCGGTGCACCAAGTGAGCGCTAAATACTCGTCAGCTGAGGTTCTTTTGTAAACAGTCAGTGAAGAGCAGGAGTCTTGGACTCGTTCGGATGGTATTGCCATGGGTCACTGGGATGGTTCTATTGTCAGGCTGGTTGAATGCGCGTGGATGTTGTTATCGTAGCCCTCTTTAAGATAATTACTGTGTTAAAGTGGCCTCCGAAGTCGGCGGGAATTTTCGATGTCCATCTGGTGCCAAGTGTTTGTTTGCTAATCAATTAGGTAGCGATGTGTGTAAATGCAGATGTGTGGAGAATGTAGCGAATGGAGAATTCAGAGTACTTGTGAGCTAGGGGTTTGAGAAGCAGCATGGACAAAGGCATGGCCCGAAGGGGAATCCTTTGTTTCCATCCCTATATAAACTGAGGGAGAACAACGTGAAGGAGGAACACCACAAGAGAGAGAGAGAGAAGGCAGAGGAGAGAGAGAGAGAAGAGAGAAGGGTGGGCAGGACAGAGAACGGGTCGAGAGAAACGTGGTCTGGGAGATAGAAGAGACAGCAAAGTCTTAGGGAAAGACAAGCTGGAAGAGAAGAAAACTAAGTTTGAAGCCCAGAGGTGGGTGAAGACAGACAAACTGAAATTGAACCCAGAGGTGGGTGAAAGAGACGAACAAGAAGAGTTCTACGTCGAGATCCCAGAGACGACCACGAAGACCCAGTCCTGAAACCTGGAGCCAGTCAACCAAGGGCATCACCATCAAGCAGTGCTGAAGAAGACGTGAAGAGACTTTTCAAGAACTGTGGTGTGGTGTGAAAGCGTGGTTGTGTGTGTGAAAACCTGGCCAGGTAAGAAGTCATTTTTATTATAACCCGGGATTAGGAAGTATTGATCTTTTATGTGTTGATTTGTTCATTTTGTGTAATTGGATTTTTCATGTTTGATTATAGTAGCATAGAAATTGGATTTCTTGTGCTCAGTCGTGTTAGGAGAGAAACGAATGCGTGACATCCCATTCCCAGAGAGAGGTGAATGTTTGGTGGGTGCATGAGTGTGCATATGCGTGTATGAGTGCAAAGATAACCTTGGTGTGTTAAACCTGACTAATAATACATCAACTTAGTGCACTTAAGCAATACCATCACGATTTCCCCGTCCTGGACAAAGTGGCGAGCCTGCCAGGATTGCATGGCCCAAATTAGTCTCAGGCGGGAAACAAAGTGAGTGCTAGAGTAGTACTGGGGTGAAGCGTCCACTAAAGGCAATTTTAATTAGCTCTTCTAATTATTTCCTTTAGTTCTTTGAGTGTTGAGTATTGACTTGTGTGTAGGGTGGTTGTATTAATCATAGGTCGTTCAGAGAAACGAAGAACGAGGTTCTAGTCTTAACTCTCACAGAAGCTGTGGTTTAAGATTAAGGCTCCTTTGTGTTAGGAACACTACCACTGGTTGGTGTACTCGTAACGTTTAGTAGATAAACTGTGTATTAACTTTTTCCAGGTCTATAAGAGTAACTGTTTTAGTGGTGCTAAAACATATTGAAAAAGAAATGGCTGAAGAAAGTTTTACCCCCATAGAAAAACTAGTAAGTTTGGGGAAAGAAATGGGATATACAGGAGATGAACTGCGTAAATTCATAGAAGCTCAGCAGAAGACTGAGAGAGATGAAAGGGCTGAAAGGAGGAAGTTTGAAAAGGAACAGAGTGCAGCTGCCAAAGTGAGAGCAGATGCTGAGGCCGAGAGACTTAGGCTTGAAACTGCTGCGTTGAAGGCTAAAGCATATGCAGCAGATGCAGAGAGTGCAGCTGCCAAAACAAGAGCAGATGCAGCGAGTGCAGCTGCTAAAGCGAGAGCAGATGCAGAGAGTGCAGCTGCCAGAGCGAGAGCAGAAGCGGAATCAGAGATTTTAGCCAAACAAATTGAGTTGGAAAGAATAAAGTCTGAAAATCGTAGTGAAATAGACACCAGTTCTGAGTCAGTAGGCCGCAGACTAAGTTGCGCACCTAGACTTAAACTCCCACTTTTCAGAGAAGAAACTGATTCGATCGACGCCTATATCAGTCGGTTTGAATCGGTTGCCGAGCACGAGGGCTGGCCCGAAGATGACTGGGCAATAAACCTGTCTGCCTTGTTGACAGGTCGTGCGTTACACACTGTTTCCACCTTACCCAAAGGTGATCAGAGGGATTTCGACAAGGTGAAACAAGCAGTACTAAAGACATATGATTTGACTGAAGAAGGTTTTAGACGTAAGTTTCGCGAGGCGAGAATCGAACAGGGTGAGACATACACACAGTTCGGAGTTAGACTGGATCACTATTTCAACAAGTGGGTTGAACTTAGCGGAGTGGACCATGATTTTGAAGGCCTCAAGACACTGGTGATGAAGGAACAGGTACTTGATGGTTGTGGAACGGGCCTCACAATCCACATTAAGGAAAAAGGTGCAACCACAATAGCTGAAGTACTTGAGACAGCTGAGACTTACCGGGAAGCGAGGCGTGATTTGCCTGAACAAGAGGAAGGCCCAGAAGCATATTCAGAGGATAACAGGCCAGCACATATCTCACGCAACGGGCCAGTATTGCACGCCCGTAGGCCCATGGGGTCACGTGAACAAACAAGGAGCATCAGCCACGTGGTTAAGGCTGTAGATGAGCGTACCTGCTTCCTGTGCAATAAGACAGGGCACTTGGCCAGGGATTGTATATTTAAGTCACAGAAGGCAGCAGCAATGAGGGTCAGGCCAAGAGAGGCAGACAGAAAAAGGTGAACAAGATGACAGTGTTATTTTGTCTGGATTGTGCTGTGTGTTCACAGATTCAGGTGATAACATGGATGTGCACAAAGGCAGAGTGGGGGACAATGTGGTTAATGTCATTAGAGACTCTGGGTGCACTGGTGTAATGGTGAAGGAGTCCCTGGTTAAGAAGGGACAATTCACAGGTAAAACACAGGGGTGTAGACAAATAGATGGAACAGTAGCACAATTCAAAATGGCCCTGGTGTTCGTTGATACACCATTCTATAGTGGAGTCATACAGGCTTTGGCTGTCCCAAAGCCGCCGTATGATCTGGTAATTGGAAACATTCCAGGAGCACGCGGGTACGGAGACCCAGACCGTGATTTTTGTGTTGAATCAGGGAAAAGAAATCACGGGAGAGAAAGGCCCCAGGCGGTCACACACTCCAGAAAGCATTGGACCGTGTCCAGTGAGACTAACCCCACTCACTTACGGGCAGAGCAAAAGGGCGATAACTCGCTTAGAAAATTGTTTAGGTTCGCCCACACAGGACAGAAGAAAGGTGTTAAGGAGGGCACCATTGGTTTTGAGCTAGAAGATGGGGTATTGTACCGAACTTTCACGCATTCAAGTTCGGGGAAGATGAAAAGACAGATCGTTCTGCCTACAAACCGCAGAAAGGCGGTGATGTCCGAAAATCATGTGACGTCAGCCTCGGGCCATCTCGGTAGAAAGGCCACACAAAAGGTTGTGACGCGGGAGTACTACTGGCCCGGTATCCTAGGTGATGTAAGGCGTTTCTGTGCGCACTGCAACACATGTCGCGGGGTACGGCAAGGTACAGAGAACGAGATCGGACAAGTCTCACCCGAAGGGGGCCGTAGGCCAAATTAAAATGGTCGGGTGAAAAGTCGAGTAGTGTGTGCGTGTGTCTCTTGCCGTGTCGTGTATGCATGGTGGCAAACATAGCACGTGGCTGGTTGCGGGCCACGTGTATGAAGAGTAAGGGAGAGAATTTCCGTAGAAACATAATGTTTATCTATATATGGCCACACTACTTAGAGCTGGTGGAAGTTTCAGACTGGTGTTGATATTTGTTTGGTTAGTACGTACGGTATTGATTTTTCTCTAATTTTGTTGCAAGGTAAATCTTGTGTGCGTTCTCTGGTGTAAGGAGGCTTATGAGAGGCATAGATTAGAGTTGGTTTAAATGTCAGAATTGTGAGAGTTTCAGCTCCTTGAATGTGTTTTAGCCAATGCAGGGCATTGTCTTGAAGTGGGGGGAATTTGTCAAGTGCGTGAAACCTCTCACAAAAGGCATTAAACGCTTAGAGGCAAAAGGGACGTTGTACGTAGTATACAAATAGGTAATAGAACCATTAACAAGTATGCCTTACCCATCGCACACGGTCGAACCGTGTCAAGGAGGACGAAGCGGTCAGGTGACAGATGGCACCTAAGGTAGTGAGGAGTTTGGACCTGCCCGACAGCGAAAGGGGAGAGGAATGTAACCACTAGGACCTCGGTGCACCAAGTGAGCGCTAAATACTCATCAGCTGAGGTTCTTTTGTAAACAGTCAGTGAAGAGCAGGAGTCTTGGACTCGTTCGGATGGTATTGCCATGGGTCACTGGGATGGTTCTGTTGTCAGGCTGGTTGAATGCGCGTGGATGTTGTTATCGTAGCCCTCTTTAAGATAATTACTGTGTTAAAGTGGCCTCCGAAGTCGGCGGGAATTTTCGATGTCCATCTGGTGCCAAGTGTTTGTTTGCTAATCAATTAGGTAGCGATGTGTGTAAATGCAGATGTGTGGAGAATGTAGCGAATGGAGAATTCAGAGTACTTGTGAGCTAGGGGTTTGAGAAGCAGCATGGACAAAGGCATGGCCCGAAGGGGAATCCTTTGTTTCCATCCCTATATAAACTGAGGGAGAACAACGTGAAGGAGGAACACCACAAGAGAGAGAGAGAAGGCAGAGGAAAAGGAGAGAGAAGAGAGAAGGGTGGGCAGGACAGAGAACGGGTCGAGAGAAACGTGGTCTGGGAGATAGAAGAGACAGCAAAGTCTTAGGGAAAGACAAGCTGGAAGAGAAGAAAACTAAGTTTGAAGCCCAGAGGTGGGTGAAGACAGACAAACTGAAATTGAACCCAGAGGTGGGTGAAAGAGACGAACAAGAAGAGTTCTACGTCGAGATCCCAGAGACGACCACGAAGACCCAGTCCTGAAACCTGGAGCCAGTCAACCAAGGGCATCACCATCAAGCAGTGCTGAAGAAGACGTGAAGAGACTTTTCAAGAACTGTGGTGTGGTGTGAAAGCGTGGTTGTGTGTGTGAAAACCTGGCCAGGTAAGAAGTCATTTTTATAACCCGGGATTAGGAAGTATTGATCTTTTATGTGTTGATTTGTTCATTTTGTGTAATTGGATTTTTCATGTTTGATTATAGTAGCATAGAAATTGGATTTCTTGTGCTCAGTCGTGTTAGGAGAGAAACGAATGCGTGACATCCCATTCCCAGAGAGAGGTGAATGTTTGGTGGGCGCATGAGTGTGCATATGCGTGTATGAGTGCAAAGATAACCTTGGTGTGTTAAACCTGACTAATAATACATCAACTTAGTGCACTTAAGCAATACCATCACGATTTCCCCCGTCCTGGACACACTCTCTCTCTCTCTCTCTCTCTCTCTCTCTCTCTCTCTCTCTCATCTCTCTCTCTCTCTTCTCCGCATTAAATGCTGCTAATTGATATGTTGTCACTTAAATGATAATTCTAGTCTTAGGTACTATTATATATTAATAGTTATAAAAAGAAAGGGGTGAGGGTTTGGGTGGGTAGCGGACGGGGATTATGATGGCATCTCTCTCTCTCTCTCTCTCTCTCTCTCTCTCTCTCTCTCTCTCTCTCTCTCTTTCACACACACACACACACACACACACACACACACACACACACACACACCACAACGCACGCACCTCTCTCTTTAACACACACACACACACACACACACACACACACACACACATATATAAACATATATATATATATATATATATATATATATATATATATACGCACGCACGCACGCACACACGTACGCACGAGCGCACGCATGCACACGTGCACGCACACATACATGGACAGATTAATATTATGATTATTGATGTTATGGATACATTGTCGCTAACAGATAACTGATTCTAGTACTGTTTGTTCTATTCATACCTCATAATCACATCATGAAAATAATATGTTGATATTATTGATCCATTGCAGCTATGTAATTAAGATCTTTCGCAGTTTGTAGTATGTTAATATTTTAGGACAGGAATGTAGGCTAATAATCTGTCTCTCTCTCTCTCTCTCTCTCTCTCCCCTCTCTCTCCTCTCTCTGATAACTAACAGGAAGATCACTTTCTGTATACCAGTGTGTCTGTGGTGTTTTTTTTTCTTCTTTTTCGTTATCAATTCATTTACTATTGTTTGTTGTTCCGAAGTTGTTGTTGTTTTTAATGTATATTTGCATCAATGGTAATGGAGAAATAACTCAACCACATCTTTATGTATTTTTGGAGATATACATGTGTGTTAAAAGTGTTTTAAGTTTTTAGTCGCTTGTCATGCTTAGTCCCATTATTCAAGAGGGGGACATCGTGATGGTATTGCTTAGGTGAACTAAGTTGATGTATTAGTCAGGCTTATTATCACACCAAGGTTATCTCTGCACTCATACACGCATATGCGCACTCATGCACCCACCAACCATTCACATCTCTCTGGGAATGGGATGTCATGCATTCGCTTCTCTCCTAACATGACTGAGAACAAGAAATACAGTTCCTATCCTATTTATAATTACATATGAAAAATCCAAGTACACAAAAAGAAACAATCAAAGCGTGAGAGATCAATACTTCCTAATCCCGGTTTTAACTGAAACGGCTTCTTACCTGGCGAGATTTCTACACACACACTTGCACACGACAGTTCTTGGACAAGTCACTTCAATTCTTTTTCAGCACTGGGTGATTGTGACACCTTTGGTTGTCTGGCACCAGGTTCCTGGACTGGATCTCCGTGGTCATCTCTTGGGACTCAACGTAGGAATCTTCTTTGTCTTTTTCGCCCACTTCTGAGTTTCGAATTCAGTCTTTCTTTCTCAGCTTGTCTTTTATGCCTATGACCTTGCTGTCACTATTGTCCCCCAGACCACGTTTCTCTCGAAACCTAACTTCCCTTCTCTCTCTCTCTCTCTCTCTCTCTCTCTCTCTCTCTCTCTCTCTCTCTCTCTCTCTCTCTCTCTCCTATTTGTGTCTCTGTTCTTCTCTTCCATCTGCTCTCCCCTCTATCGTGGTATTGTTCGCCCGTCTCTCCTTCTCCCCAATCAGTTCATATAGAGATGGAAACTTGGGCCATGCCTTTTGACCATATTGCTTCTCTACCACCTTGTTCACATGCACACTGAGTTCTGCTCTAGCTACATTCTTCCACACACCAGCATGTACACACATCCCTACAAAATAGCTTAGCACACAACCACTACACGCCAAATGGACGTCGAAAATTCTCGCCGACTTTGGGGGGCCACTTTCACACAGTAATTATCCGATAGAGGCTACAACAACGACGTCCACGAGCATTCAACTAGCCTGTCAAAACATCAACACAATGCCCCACAGCAATACCTACAAAATATCAACACAATGCCCCACAGCAATACCTACAAAACATCAACACAGTGCCCCACAGCATTACCGACTAAACAAACGCAAGACTCCTGTTCTTCAAGGTCTGGTTACAATGCAACTTCAGCTGACTGGACCTTTAGCACTCACTTGATGCTCCGAGGTCCTAGTGGATAAAGTTGTCTCCCTTTTGCTGTCGGGAAGGTTCGAACTCGGGAGGGGTCCTAACTTTCTTGACAGCCAACTATCACGTGAGCCGAGCACTTTAACCTCCTTGACCCAGTTCGACCATATGCTCTAGGTGAGGGCGCTACTGCTAATCGGCCGATTACCTATTTCTCCACTACACGCGAAATTCTTGTCGTCTAAAGCGCTTAAGGCCCCTCTGTGAGAGGTTTCGCTCCCTCGACATCCTTGGCATGGCAAAGACCAGTTGAAAAAAGACATGTTTGCCTATCTGTTACCCTTTGAAATAAAGATTATCAATTAATCCTCTCTCTCTCTCTCTCTCTCTCCTCTCTCTCTCTCTCTCTCCTCTCTGGAGAGAATGTGTGTGTGTGTGTGCGTGCGTGCGTGCGTGCGTGCGTGCGTGCGTGTGTGTGTGTGTGTGTGTGTGTGTGTGTGTGTGTGTGGTGTGTGTGTGTGTGTGTGTTTCGCCGCTTACGGTCCATCTGATCTACATAAAATAAATAAAAAGATAAATATTAATGGCTGTACTGTTGAAATTGTGGGCTAGTGTTGTTGTTTTTTCTTATTACCACATACAACCTATAAAACGTTATCAAAATCGTACTCTACCTCCCACTTCATTTCATTCCAATTCACTACACCTTCAGTGCAGACCAACTGAGGTGTTGATTTCCCCCAGCGTTCTATATCCCTATAGAGTCTGAAGCAGTGCCCAACACCCCATGTAATGTCCATTCGTACTTTCACTTTCCAAATGTGCGTAATAACTTTATTTTGTAATTATATCTTTGAGGTGACTTCCTGCTAGATCCAACAGTCTAGAGAACCAATGACCGCTGGTCAGCATCTCTGCTTCTGTATTACTGATCGAAGTTAGTGTAGTAAATACTGAAATGCACGAGCTGCATTAAGTTGTGTCGTCTGGCTGTGAAAGTCTCCACACACATCCATGCAACACCCAGACGGCGAAAGGTCCTGCTTCAGGCTTTAAGGAGCATGGCATGCTTGGATGCATTGAGCGAGGAGGACCAGGAAACAAGATCGTGCTTGATGCAGTTCTCTTTTGGATTGATTTTAAGTATTAGACGGTCGGGACGTGCCTGCTACTTGGCTATGCAAGGCAAAGACGTCCGCAAAATGTACCCGAAAGTGAAAACCAGATATGTGTGGAGACTGAAGGTCTCTTAATTTGATGCTAGACTGACAAATACGTCTGGAAGCTGCCCCCGCTCAATACTGCCAGGACGCCTTTCAGCCTCTCAATGCCCCAGGCCTGGAAAAGTCACATTCTGGCACCGAAGCTGCCGGTAGTGGCTAGCATGCAAATTCAGCCGTCGGGAAGTTTTGAAGTTGGCTAGACAAGAGTTCCTTTTGTAAGCTGACAACTATGTTGAAAAGCGATGATTTCATGCTTTCAAACAGGCTCCGACAGCCAGGTGGTTAATGTGCTGAGTTTTCCATGACAAAATCTAAAGTTTGAGTTCTGACAAAAAAGACTATAGAACACCAGCTATCTGGGACCCACTACTTTTGGTTAAAACTGTTGCCGATGGATGCCCTGAGTAACAAAATCAACCCAGTCAGTTCAGAGCGCGCGTGTGTGTGTGGTATACTAATATTGCTGCTGGCGGCTGCTGCTGCTGCTGCTACTCGTCCTACTACTGCTACTGATGGATGCTTTACATGGTATGATAATAATAATAATAAGTAGAAGAAGAAGAAGAAAAGAAGAAAAAGAAGAGAAAAAGAGAAAAAGAAAAAGAAATGTATACATTATACAGACAATTCTTATTAACACATCATGTCAAATATACACATCTACAAACGAAAATTGCTCTCGACAAACTATACGTGTGCATACAAACGATGGAGCATATCCGTATGCACATGTTCCTACAATAGCGCTTACATATATGTATATGTTTATATGCATTTAATCAAACAGATCATACTTCTGCAGAAGTCAAGTGGCGACTGGATGGATAAACCACGGCCTGACTTGCTGCCAACAGAAGAGATGCATTTTAAGGCTAGGAAAGACAATCTGAAGTGAGGCAGGGGACAGCAAGCAGTAAATAACAAACATGTAAGGTAACTCTTGCTCCCTTGATGAAACATTTGCAGGCCCATAACTCCAACGAATGCTCCTTACAAGACCAAATCGCCTATCAGAAACGGCGACAAAGAGCACACAGAACAAACAATGAGATAATAATAATAATAATAATAATAAATAATAATAATAATAATAATGAATACTTATATAGCGCCTATTCTCGGCTAGAGACCAAGCTCTAAGCGCTTTACAATCAACACTCGCTTACACAACGGGCTGCCTACCTGGGTAGTGCCGACTGAAGAGCTGCCAGCTGGCGCTTCATTCAGTCGTTTCCCGTGTCATCCAGTCAATATCGTTCAATATCGTTCACTCGTTTCTTTACTTCCTTCATTCTTTCCATTTCTTACGCAGGGTGCATGCTGTGTGTAACGTGTAATCCATACCAACGGCCAAACTGGCCTACTCTTCCGAAAGTTGTGCAAGATATTATGCGTGCGTTCACACACGGAACCTCGGTTTATAGTCTCATTCGAAGGACTGTATGGGAAATGGAGTCAGAACTAATGTTAACTCCGAGGGAAAAATCCCCCTGTACCGAAACGCCCGCGGAGATTCGAACCCGCAACCCCAGGATCACCAAGATTACGAGTCAGGCGCTCTACCAACTGAGCTATTCCGGCCGAAAAGATGTTCCAAGCTTGCCCACATACGCCATACCTCACACATCTACACGGCAACAACAACTGGAAAAATGAACAAATACAAATGTGCACTTATTCGAGACTGGCACAGCCATTACGATCTTGAATATAGTAAAGCAAACACACGGGCGAAAAACTTCAGTGAATCTCAGCATCACAGGTACAACAAAAAATCTTAAGTAAGGCAGGAAACAGTAAATAACAAACAAGTACGGTGACTCTTGCTCCGATGATGAAACAATTCCAGGCCCACAACTCCACACGAATGCTGCTCACGACTCCAAACCGTCTGGCAGAAATGACAACACAGAGCACACAGAAGAAACAAAGAGACCCAACCCCCGCCCCCCCCCAACCCCCACCCCCCCAAAAAAAAAGAAAAAAGGAGAAGTTCCAAGCTTGCCCATATACCCCGTACGCGATACATCTACACAGCAACAACTGGACACATGAACAAATACAAATTAACATATATTCAAGACTGGCGCAGCCATTTCCTGCAGCGTATCTGCCTATATATCTGTCCGATCTATATTGGAGCAGAATAGATACCACTGAACACCACAGAGATGGCACGGCAGCAATGCAGAGTCTTTTATGCTGGGTTGCTTCGTGGCAACCTGACAACGATTGCTTCCTGATGGATTGCTGTCTTTGAGATCGCAGTAAGACAAATCGAGTGTTAGGGTTCGTGTAGTCGACCAGATTGAACAACGTTCGAGTAAATCCACTGAGAGACAATGATGATGATAAAACGGAAAACCAGTACACATCTATGGTCCTTCGATTCCTCTTTGTCGACTGGAGTTGATTATGTCCATGATCATCTTCGTGAGAGAAAAAAAAAGCAATTAAAAAAAATCTTTGGGACGTCACTGTGGATTCCATGTGATCTTTTCAGTGTTTCGCTCTGACGAATTACATTGTCATTTTGTTCACAGAATTTAATCGCGCAAAGGGATGGGAGAACACTGCTCAGGAGAGATGAGGGAAAAGTATAGGGGTAGTGGGCAGAATGAAGGGTGAACGCAATGAACCATACTTTAAGCAAAGGGAGTGCGGGTGGAGGGGGGGGGGGGGGTTAGTGCAAAACTAACTAAACCTTAAAAAAAAAAAAAAAAACACCTTATCTGTCCCCTGCCCCTGTCCCTCTGCCTCCACCACGCCTTGTTTGTTCAACAGTAACATCTCTTTTAAAGGCCAGCGACACAAACAAAGGACACCACTCTTCTTTACTCAGCAAGCTGTTGATGAACAAACCTGAAGAAGGAGCGTATGAGGATTATTGTCGTGAAAGGTATGGGTAGCGCGCATGCGGACGCACGCGCGCTAGCGCGTATGTGTGTGTGTGTGTGTGTGTGTGTGTGTGTGTGTGTGAGAGAGAGAGAGAGAGAGAGAGAGAGAGAGAGAGTGTGTGTGTGTGTGTGGTGTGTGTGTGTGTGTAATGAGATTCGACGTATTTGCCAGGAATTCACTCAGATTTTTCTGCTTCCTCCACACAATCACTTTTAAAGGAATGTGTGTGTGTGTGTGTGTGTGTGTGTGTGTGTGTGTGTGTGTGTGGTGTGGTGTGTGTGTGTGTGTGTGTGTGTGTGTGTGTGTGTGTTGTGTGTGTGTGTGTGAGTGATTGATTGAGAGAGAGAGAGAGAGAGAGAGAGAGAGAGAGAGAGAGAGAGAGAGAGCTCCAGAAATATTTTCTGTTTTATATCTACACAAGTTTGCAGTTGCATCGCTGTACACAACAGCTTTCATTTTCACATTGCTCGTATGACGTATGACACACTCGTATGACGGAAAATAATTCTAACGGCTAAATTAATGCTCACATTTTAAATTAAAACGGACGGTTCTCAATTAGAGTCTCTATTCGAAGGGCAACAAATCTGTTTCTGCCTACACACATTGCAGGAGAGAGTACCAATTTTTTTTTCCGTGAATTATTGCCTGTGTATCGTAGCGGTTGGTGGCAATGGTGTGTATGCGCGTGGAAATATGACTTGTTTTTCGTTTGTTTGTTTATTGGTGTGTTTGGGGGTTACGGATATTGCCAGAAGGTAACAGTTGTTGAATATCTTTAAAGATTATGCTGAAGGTGCTCGCCAGTCCAGCGAGCAGCTTGAGGGAATCCGGCTTCCACGTCCAGTTTCCCACCACAGAAGTTGCAGCAAGGGGATCTGTAGACTCATCAGCTGTAGGTCTTATGAAACGGCTTGCAAGGGGATTTGTAACTCATCAGCTTTAGATCTTATGAAACGGCTCAGGATTTCAGGTAAGAAGAGGACCAGAACCATGAAGGCAATGGCAGAGACAGCCGAAAGAACTCCAGCTGAATCTGGTTAAGGAGAAAGCATTTCCTAACTTAGAACAGGTGTCCCGTTAGCGGTGGGGTAAGACATCCGTCTACAAAGGCACGCCTTGAGACGCCCATCCATCCAAAAGTTGCGGGTTTGAATCCCGGCAGCGCCAGAAAAAAAAAAAAGTTGGAAGTAGAAGGGCATCTGAGAGTCATGACCAGGATGCGGCCCGGCCCCCTTAGAGTGTAAGGAGTTCAGCGCCGAAACGCTTTTCTAAAGGGGGTTTCTTCTCTGAAGACCTTCTCCCGCCAAACTCTCCCTAGAGCTCCCCCCCCCTACCCCCCGCCTACATTATGCATTTATCATGTAAGACAAAATGAATGCCCATCAGACAATAGGAGGCTAGCTTTTAAGGTGTAATCTGCTGTAGCGAAAAAAAAGTAAATGAATGAGAAGTACGAGGAGAAAGAAATAAGGAAGGAAAGAAAGAAAGGAAAGAAAGGAAGAAAGAAAGAAAAAAAAAGAAAGCAAAAAACGAAGACAGCGCAACAATACCCGCACATCGTTTTTCTATTTTTCTTTTCTTTTTTTTTCTTTTCCCTTTTTTTCCAGAAAATTTCCATCAAATTACGTTCATGAATCATATGAAAAAGAAAGGTAGTAGGGTTGGGTGGATTTGGACGGAAATAGAGTGGAAAGGAAGAAAGGGCGCGAAACATATTTTTACGCAAAAACGGCTTTCAGAGATTTTGCGCTCGGGCGCGCGCGCGCGCGCGAGTATAGGGGTGTGTGTGTGTGTGGTGTGTGTGTGTGTGTGTGTGTGTGTGTGTGTGTGCGTGTGTGCGTGCGCGCGTACGTCCATGCGTGCGTGCGTGTGTGTGTGTGTGTGTGTGGTGTGTGTGTGTGTGTGTGTGTGTGTGTGTGTGTGTGTGTGTGTGCGTGCGTGCGTGTGATACTCTTCCATAAATTCCTTCGCTCACAAACTGCTCTCAGCAAACTCCACACACCCCAACCTTCCTCCCGAGCTCTCATCTCCTGCTGAAGGCTACCGATGGCAACAGGGGACACCACCCTCATCCAATCAGCAAGCTGTCGGGAAGAGAGGTAATCTATGGCTTAATAACCTCTTTTCACCGACGTTCAACCGCTTACCCTCCCTGGATACGTTCTAGGAGGAGATGTCGGAGCTATTGACCAAGGCTCTGTGGCTTGTTGCATGCGTTTAGAATACGGGAGTTCAGTTTGATTGAGCTATCGACCTCCGGAGACGGTGCAGGGGCTTGACAATGGGAAAACAGGGATTCTATCGTGTTGTTCAATCTCTCTCTCTCTCTCTCTCTCTCCTCTCTCTCCTCTCTCTCTCTCTCTCTCTCTCTCTCTCTCTCTCTGCCTGTCTCCCCCCCCCCTCTCTCTCTGTATATATGTTTATATATATATATATATATATATATATATGGAGAGAGAGAGAAGCATATATATATATAATATATATATATATATATATATATAGATGCATGCATACATACATTCATTCATAGATACATACACAGATACGTACGTACGTACGTACGTACTTTTCTAATGTACAAAAGCGCCGACCAGAAAACTAAAACCCTACTGATTCCCTCAATTTCAACCAGTGTGCCGACAAAATTGAAACCATATGTCTACTCATCAAAACGTAAAAAAAAAAAGTTACTCAATACAGATTGACAGACAAGCAGACAGACGGATAGAGAAATGAATGGGCAGACAGACAGACAGACTGTCACGCACCCGGGAAGAAAAACAAAAACAAACAAAAAATGTTTACGTGCACTTTGAACTCGCCTTGAAAACTCACATTACGGAGTGCTTGCTCCTCACTGGTCGGATTTTTGTTTGTTTGTTTGTTTGTTTGTTGTAGTGATTTGTACTCTTGGAAGAAAGAAGATTACTTGGCACTTTTGGCAGAGGCAGCGGACGAGAGAGACTGTGGAAGAAATGAAGAGAGAAAAAGTTATGAAAAAAAAAGAGTAGAGTTTATAGTTGATTCTAGGGTGAGTATGGATGTGTGAACATTTTTTGATAATATTCAACACAGGCTTTTATCGCGGTCTTAAATTCTAGATCGTTTTGATCGTGATCGGAGTTATTTTCAAAATCTACCCTGTTCAGACACTCGATAGGTACGATGTGGGTCCTGTGATTGATCATAGAGTAAAATACCTCATTCAGTTCACTAACAGAGTGTCCTGTCTTTCTAGAGCAAGCGCCCTGTACGGAAATCTGTCTCGACACTTAGTGTGGTGCCCGGTGCCAGGAAGATCTTGATTTTCTTTTGGAAAAAAGTGATGGAGGAGCCCAGAGTGTTTTGGTGAATGGGAGTTGGAGTCTCTGAACTCATGGTGACTTGTTTGTATTGAACAATGAGGGTCTATGTAATTCAAGAGAAAAAAAAAAGAAATGTGCGCAGTGAATGTATGAAATGAAAATAGTGTTTGATATTTTTTTTTTTTTGCGGAATGTTGTTGAATTATATATTGGCCAAAGAAAAAAAAGTTTTTGTTTCAGTTTCAGTTTCATCAGGGAGGCGTCACTGCGTGCGGACTAGTCCATATACGCTACACCACATCCCCTAAGTTTTGAGACCACACTACGCATGAGAGAGAGAGAGAGAGAGAGAGAGAGAGAGAGGAGAGAGAGAGAGAGAGAGAGAGAGAGATATCTCCACGTGCCAAAAGAAGCCAGGCGCAGATAAAAAGAAAGGAACTTTTTCCTTCTACTGAGGAAAAACTTTAAAATGGTATTCTGATTTGTTTCATTGACAGAAAGGGATTCGGATGTGTGGTTGCGTGCAGAGCGCATGATTGTCTCTGCATGTGAGTGCGTGTGTAGAGACCGTCGTGTGACAGTGGTGACCCCGACTGAAAGAAAGTGTTTGTATTGAATTGTTGAGTACATTTGCACTTTTGTGCTGTGAGCTGGGGTCGAATGTAGAAACGATTTTTTTTTGTCTTCCCTCTCCATATACATATTATAAAGTAGGATTTCCTTTTCTTTCCCCTCCTGTATGTAGTATGTTTTAGGTAAGCTATGATTCTTTCTCTTAGTTTTGATTGTTTTACGTGACTGTTGATTTCATCACTTGATTTGGGCCTTACTCCTTTTGTTTATTTGAAATTGATTAAGTTTCTTGTCATTTCCCAACCCTGGGACGATAGGCTTCAAGCTTCTCTTCCCAAATCGCAGGAAGGGATGCGAGAGTTGAAAAGGATTGTCCCACCTTTTCTTGCTATTTAATTCCTCTTAGGTTTCCTTTTTCCCCACGTCTGCTCCCCAATCCCCCCCCCCCCCCCCCCCTTTTTTTTTTTTTTTTTTTTTTTTTTTTAGTTCTGTTTGTTAGGTATATTCCCTGTCTCCAGCGTACAGGTAGTTGCAGCCTCTAGGGTTCAACCAGAGGGCCTCTTTCTGTGTTCCTCTTGTCTCCTTGTTATCTCGGTGCTTTACCTCCCTTGGTCTCTTTCTTCCCTTTTAAATTTCTCCCTGTCTTCTTCATCAAAAAGCGCCTACCCAGTTGTATATATCAATTTCCATACTTTACTCAGGGTGTTTTCTGGATGCTGTGTGTTTTCCTCCCCGTTTTTAGACGGCTGTCTTTTCATTCATTGCCTTCGATTTCTTTACATGTAACCATGTGATGACATACATGTATACATGTTTGATTGATTTCTGATTGATTTGTTTGAGAGAGAGAGAGAGAGAGAGAGGAGAGAGAGAGAGAGAGACAGAGACAGAGACAGAGACAGAGAGAGAGACACAGAGAGAGACAGACAGACAGACAGACAGACAGACACAGAGAGAGAGAGAGAGAGAGAGAGAGACAGAGACAGAGACAGAGATACTTTCTCACAACACAAGTCGCATGTCAAATTTGACTCAGACCCAAAACTGAATGCGACTTGTGCTGTGAGAAAGTCTGCAGCAGCAAAACAAAGAAGTGGCGAGTAAAGTGGTAAAAGACCCGCTGTTGAGCAAACAAAAAAACAGAGTCTGATATGACATTAAGCGTGTGTGTGTGTGTGTGTGTGTGTGTGTGTGTGTGGTGTGTGTGTGTGTGTGTGTGCGCGCGCGTGTGGATTCACAGTGAAGAGTAAAGCGCGCATACACCGTGTTGGTTTCGGCTGTCATGACGCGGTAGACGTCTGTACCACCAGACACAATGGCACGGCAAAATCTGACACTGGACTTTAGAGGTAAGGGGGCTACAGTCTCTTTTTTTTTTCTTCATACCAGTGAACACACACACACACACACACACACACACACACACACACACACACACACACAGAGAGAGAGAGAGAGAGAGAAGAGAGAGAGAGAGAGAGAGAGCACCAGTGTAATGAGTTGGGAAGTAAGAGTACTAAAAGCACACACACACACACACACACACACACACACACACACACACACACACACACACACACACACACACACACACACTCAGAGCGAGAGAGAGAGAGAGAGAGAGAGAGAAGAGAGAGACAGACAGAGAGAGAGACAGAGAGAGAGAGAGGGGGGGCATGCGTACATGCATACCGTACACACACACACACACACACACACACACACACACACACACACACACACACACACACACATACACATGCACATAGGCACCACACGATCATCGCTCCCAGAACCGAGTTGTCCATTTGATCTCAGCATAGTGTATGCCGCTGTGTACCAGCCCTGTCGATTCGTCACTTTCCACTTCATCGACAGATCAGCCCAAGTCCTGTAAGCAGTTCTCGTTGAGCCGCATGAAGCGCAGTGCGATTCAATTGCCTTACATGAAGTAAATGACCTGAGATGGACTGAGTGCTCCATCATCACCAATGAGCGCATCGATTGAGTTAATCAGCACAGTGATGAAGGCATCCCAGTTTATTTTGTCCCGTGCAACACTGAAGCGAGGGTATCGTTTGCTTGAGACTCCTGTTTATTATAACGCCAGACAGAGCATAGATTCAAAGTATGGAAACGACGTTAAATTGGATTCAGACTGCTACCCCTCTCTCTCTCTCTCTCTCTCTCTCTCTCTCTCTCTCTCTCTCTCTCTCTCTCTCTCTCATTTAACAAGTTCATAACCTGATAGTCTACGTCAATGGTATATTGTGTATGCGTGCGCGCACGCGCTTGCATTTGTGCGTGCCATACATGCGCGTGTGTGTGTGTGTGTGTGTGTGTGTGTGTGTGTGTGTGTGTGTGTGAGGGAGGGGGGGGGGGTGCGCGCGCGCGTACGCGCGTGCGTATGTGCTTGTGTGTGTGAGAGTGTGTGCGTACGTGCGTGCGTGCGTGCGTGCGTGTGTGTGAGTGTACGTGTGTGTGTGTGTGTGTGTGTGTGTGTGTGTGTGTGTGTGTGTGTGTGTGTGTGTGTGTACGTGTGTGTGTGTGTGCATGTGTGTATGTTCATGTGAATTGGTGAGTGTTTGATCCATTGATCTTTCTTTTGTAGCAGTGATATGTCAAGGAGTACTTGTAACATCACAAAGGAAGTCTTTGCACTGGTTTCTTGTTTGTCGCTGTTGTGAGCCGCTATGGCTAGATATGACTCATGATACCCCCTTGCCAACAGGGCATTTTGCTAATGGCAATAAAATTGTGTCAGTGTCAGTGTCTCTCTCATTTAACCGTGCAGTAATAAACATTCTCTCTCTCTCTCTCTCTCTCTCTCTCTCCTCTCTCTCTCTCTCTCTCTCTCTCTCTCTCTCTCTCTCTCTCTCATTTGATCTGCAGTAATAAGCGTTGTCAAGGCTCTCGATATATTATATCCCCTCTTCTTTCTAGTCTAATGGGACTATCATATTTCCTTCAGAGCTGAGTGATTCTTTCAAGACCAATATTCGACACGGGCAAGTCCGTGGAGATACAGTTTTGCATGAGAGCAGCGTACGAATGGGCACAGTATGAGAGACCTTTTTTTCTTATCATGAACAATTAGGAAGCAGATGATCTACATGATTTGGTAAGCTCATGCTGGCGTGAGACTCTGTGTCAAGGCTGTATTCCACGCCTACACACACAACACACACACACACACACACACACACACACACACACACACACACACACACACACACAATATATATATATATATAGAGAGAGAGAGAGAGGAGAGAGAGAGAGAGAGAGAGAGAGAGAGAGAGAGCGCATCTAAAGTTCAGTGAAGGGAAAAAGAGGAAAAAGCAAAAAGCAGAGGGTATGCAGACACTCGAAGGACATCTAAGTATTTATCCATGCCTTGGTCTGAACGTCTGTCATTTCACGGGAAGAATGACATTTTCCTTTCTTCTACCTGACTAGGCTGGAGTTTATTCCTTTCTTTTCCCCCAGTTTGTTGAGCAAGTTGTATGAACTCCTTTCCTTTCTTCTTTCCTTGCAAAACTCTTCTTATACCCTCTGGCATTACAGTTGGTTATTATTAAAATTTGGTTTATAATCTTACCAATGACCAGGGCTAAATGTGCTACATCCGTGGTTTTGCGTTAATTGTTGTAATTGTTTTAGTGATGGTGCCTTTTATTTAATTTCATTTGATTTGTTTTTAGTATCGCATGATGTGACAATGTACTGATTTTGTTTGTTTTGTTTCCTTGTTACTATTGCAGGATTCATTTCTGGTTTATTTCTTGTGTTTTTTATTTCAGTTCAAACCCATTTGTGTTATTTCATTTAAGTTCATTTGTTTGTATAGCTAGCAGCCTGTATTTATAATTGGGGGAAAAAGCAGCAAATCTTATGTTTTGTTTGACCTCATTTCACTATCATTTTAACTTTTTTTGTTTAATGTTATTTTAGTATGAAGTTAATTGTGTTGCCTCTGTTCACCATCATTTCAACTTGTTTTGTTTGTTTAATAATATCATAGAGTGTTTCATATTCGTCCCTTATTATGAGGACTTTTTACGCGAAAAGAAATTTAAAAAAACAACAACAAAAAACAATGATTGCAAATCCCATAAGAATGTATATTTGCATATTTCATGTCCTTTTTCATGAGGTTTCCTAAACACCCCCCCCCCCCTTTCAAAAAGAAAAAAAAAGAAAGATTGCAACTGCCATGAGCATGCCTTTCTGCATATTTTATGCTTGAGTACCTCAGCAGCTTGTGCATTCTTTGGGTCGCTTGTCATGTGTAGAGTAAAAGCAGAATATGTCCAGTCTTCACACGGGTTTTTTCAAGTCATTTCATAAATATGCTGGTGTCATTTTAAATAAGAAGAAACACAATCAAAAGAGAAAGAGGGAAGAAAGGAAGGAAGTAACGAAAGAAAGAAAACAAACAAAAGAAAGAAAGACAGAAGGAAGGAAGAAGGAAAGAAATATAAACCAAGACAAATGTCGTCGGCCGAAATCATCGTTATTCTAAACTATCACTCCAACCACTACCCATCCGCACGCCCCATCCGCCTACCCTCTCCCTTCACCCCTTTCCAAGAGTTGAATTGAAAAAGAAAGTTTAGATGGAATCGCAAAAATTGCTTCCTGGTGTTCGAGGTGATCTGAGTTTGCTGAACCATCTATTCATCGCTAAGAACTTCGCATTAGAAGGGTCCCACCCTCTCCCCCATCCCCGTTTTGTTTTTTTGTTTTTTCTCTCTCTCGTTTCTGGTTATAATTGCATGTTTATCTGTGTAGGTATTAATTTGCTCAATCACGTATTTGTTTGATTTGTTTATTCGTTTATTCAATTTTTCTTTTACGATTAAAAAAGCGTTAATTTCTAGATAAATCATAATTCGCATCCTTAGATGTATTTATATCATGTAGTTTCGGCATGTGCCCATCGGTATGAAACAATTTTCAGAATTTTCCTCAAATCGGAGTCTCTCTCTCTCTCTCTCTCTCTCTCTCTCTCTCTCTTCCCCCCCCCCCCCCCGCCCCCCCCCCCCCCCCCCCCCGCCCATTTCTTTCTTTCCCACTCACTCAGCCTCCCAACCTCCCTAATCCCTAATCCACTCAATTTGCAGGAATTACCACGACCCCTCTGCAATCAGCGATGGCTCTCCTGCAGAGAGACGGACTGACCTAGACAGTTAATCATCTATTAATCACTGCCGACGCTCCACGTGAAACGTTCTTTACTACGTCAGGACGTATACTCTGGTTCCCGTTGTTCACTCGTTGGTTAATGAATGTCCGACTAATACCTGAATGTAGTACAAAACTGTCTGGTGGAGGAGGTAGTAGTACCGGAGGGTGGGAAAGACCTTTTGATTTCATTGATGGAGATAGAACTGCCTTGGATGGGTGACCTGGGACACGGGACTTATCCTATGAAGAGATGATTGGTGTGACAGGGATGATTAATGAACGTAACGGATTTCTTTTCAATCCTCTGGAACTTTTGTGCAGACATAGTATGGGTGGCGGGTGAAGGTGTGGTGATGGTAGTGGTGTGGTTTGATATGTGTGTGTGTGTGTGCGTGTGTGTGTGTGTGTGTGTGTGTGTGTGTGTGTGTGTGTGAGAGAGAGAGAGAGAGAGAGAGAGAGAGACAGAGACAGAGAGAAAGTGTGTTTGGTGTGTGTGTGTGTTGTGTGTGTGTGTGTGTGTGTGTGTGTGTTGCGTGTGTGTGTGTGTGTGTGGTGTGAACAGCTAGCTAGCTAGACAAGTATCTAGCTAGTTAGCTAGGTAGATAGATAGAGAGATAAATACACAGACAAGCAGAAAGATAGAGAGAAAGATGGATAGATGGATAAATAGATGGATGGATAGATGGATTGATGGATGAATAGATGGATGGATGGATTGATAGGCAGAGAGATAATTAGATAGACAGATAGATAGATAGATAGATAGATAGATAGATGACAGATCGACAGATAGATTGATTGAATGATTGAATGATTGACTGATAGATTGATAGGTCGATAGATTGATTGATTGATAGATTGATCATGTTATTATTATTATTATTATTATTATCATTATTGTTATTATTATGACTGTTATTGTTATTATCATCATTGGTAGTAGTAGTAGTAGTATTGTTATCGTTATTATTCTTATTCTTATCATTGTTATTGGTTGTTATTATTGTTATTATTATTATATATTATCATCATTATTGTTATTATTTTCATTATCATTATTTATTATTATCATTATTATTATTATTTATCATCATTGTTGTATTGTTGTTGTTGTTGTTGTTGTGCTGCTGCTGCTGCTGCTGCTGCT
>CM065729.1:44100996-44105996 GCA_033310375.1 Conus canariensis | reverse complement strand
CTGATAGCCTTCTCTCCTCAGGCTGTTTGCCAGATCAGCATACTTTTCAGTCTTGTAGATTTGAGCTGCCTCCATTCTGTTCTCATATGGCACCGTGAGCTCGATCATGATCAGCTGCTTGGTTGACTTAGAGTGGACTACTATGTCTGGTCTCATGCCACTCTTGCTGATGATCTCTGGGTGACTCTTCCATTCTGGGAGGTCTGCAGTGCACTCCCAGTCATCTGCCCCATCCAGCAGACACTGCCTGCATGTTTCGAGTGGTACTGTTGTTCTTGGCCATGATTTGCTGCCTCCTGCCGTGAAGAATGTTGCGGGTGCTTTTGGAGTCCTGATTTTCCCTTTTGTGGTGTTGGTACTAGCCCAGACTACTTGTACAATCTCTTTGAGCACTTGGTTGTGCCTCCATGTGTACCTTCCTTGAGCCAGGGCTACTTTACATGAGCTTAGGACATGCTCCACTGTTTGTTTTTCATGGCAGAGGGGGCATGCAGGATCGTCTGTTTTCCCCCACTTCACCAGGTTTGCATTTGAGGGCAGAAGGTCATATGCAGATCTGAGAATGAAGCTGATCCTGAGAGGGGCCATGTGCCAAATGTCATTCCAAGTGAGACTTCTTTGGAGTGCATTCTCCCACGTTGTCCATTGCCCTTGCTGGCTCTGCTGGACTGCTTTTTGGAGTCTTTTTTGGTCTTCTTCTTTTCTCATCTCCTGAATCATCATGTCTCTTTTGGCTTTTCCTTTGGCCTTTGACCACCATTCAGTTTTGGTCACCCCCAGTCCTTGTCTGTTGGTCTGTGTGTGTCCTGTTATTTCTCTGATCTTGAGACTTTCTTTTGCAGAATCCATCGCCTCTTGAACTTTCCATTTTCTGCCTGTCTTCAGCTGGGGCTTGATTGCTTCTACCACCTTGTCTCCTGAGTCCTCCAGTATGCTTTGAAGTCTGATCTTCCCTGCTTTGTATTCCTCCAGGATGGATTTCAGTGGTAGTTTCAGCTTTGCTTGGCGACAGTACAGCGCTATGTCAGTCAGACAGGGTGGGACACCAAGCCATTTCCTTGTGAACTTGTTGATTTTGGCTTCCATTGCCTCCACTATGCTGGTGCAGATGTCGTATATCATCAGAGGCCATAGCAGCTTTGGTATCAGCATGAACTGCAGACACCAGACCTTGTATTTGCCAGGGAGCCCACACTGGTCAATGGTCTCCAAGCCTTCCTCCGCCATCTGCTTGGTTTCTTTTGCTCTTTGTGTGTCTTTCAGCGTATCATCATACCATCTTCCAAGGCTCTTGACTGGTTCTTCTGTGACTGTTGGAATGGCCTGGTTGGCAACACTGAAGACCACAGATCCGGCCACTTTTCCTTTCCTCAGTGAGAGACTCCGTGATTTCTTTGGCTTGAACTTCATTCTGGATGAGGCAACTATGTCGTCCAGCCTCTCCAGCACATGACGTGTCTCGTCTTCTCTGGATGAAATCACTGTAGTGTCATCCATGAAGGCCTTGAGAGGAGGCATCTTGTATCCATCGCCAAGGTCTGTTTGTCTCGCGTTGTTTGTTGCTGCTTTCAAGATGAGTTCCATTGCCAGCACGAACAGTATTGGGGAAATTGCACAGCCCATTGCAATACCCACTTCCAAGTTGATCCAGTCTGTTGTGTACTCCTTGGTAGAGAACCGCATTGAGAAGCCATTGAAGTACTTCTTGAGCATGTCGCGGATGTTCTTTGGCACATGGTACATCTCAAGAGCCAACTGTATCATCTCATGGGGAACAGATCCATATGCGTTTGCCAGATCAAGCCATACTACGTCCAGGTCTCTCTTTTCTGTTTTTGCTTTTTGGATTGCGTCCCAGATCATTGTGGCGTGTTCTACACAGCCAGCCACGCCTGGGATGCCACCTTTCTGGACTGACACATCCAAGTACTTGTTTTCCATCAGGTACTTGATCAGCCTTGCTGCCATGACAGAGAAGAAGATTTTCCCTTCGACGTTCAGTAGTGATATTGGCCTGAACTGGCTGATGTCACTTGAGTTTTGCTCTTTGGGGATGTACATACCATCTGCCGTCATCCACTGGCCGCTGATCTTCTGGTTTCTCCAAGCCGATCGCAGCAGCCTGTGGAGCCACTCCAGCACCTTGGGACATTTCTTGTAAAGCTGGTAAGGTATTCCGTTTGGCCCTGGTGATGATTTGGCTCTGGCTTTGTCGACCACCTTCTTGATTTCCGCCAACGTTGGAGGCTTGCCATTGAACTGTTCCTCAGGGTTGGTTGGCCACACCAGACCTTGAATGTCGAGTGGTGCTTTGCTCTGTGGGTCAGAGTATGTTTTCCTCAGATGCTGCTCAAGAACTCCTTTGTCCACACTTAGGGTCCCAGATTTTGGCTGCTCAAACAGTGTTCTGGCAAACTGGAAGGGATCTCTGAAGAAGCGCTCTTGTGTCTTCTTCTTTTTGCTCTTCCTCTTCCTCGCAGATTCCGCTTTGCTGAGGGCGCTGTGTTTTTCTTTCAGGTCTTTCCACAGTTTTTCCAAGCCTTGTTTTTCAGCTGGCAGTGCGGTCTTCATTTGCATCTTGAGGTTTTTCTTTTGGACCCTGATCTTGTCCATCTTTTCTTGGCGTCTGGATTTCTTTGGAGGTGTTTTCTCTTTGGGTAGTTTTGCTCCATAGGCGTCTCTACATGTGGCATATACAATGTCCCCATATGTGGCTAGTTTGTGTTCCAGGGTGCTTTTCCCTATCAGTGCATCGAGTCTTTGGACGATTTTTGCATCCAGTTTCTCCCAATCTTCAGTTTCGTTTGCTCGTGGCAGGTTGAGTTTCAGGCGCCTGGCATCGAGGGCCTGTGCAAATTCCTCATCCGAACCAACAGCGTGGATGTCCTTGGCACTGTGGTTTAAATCCTGGCCTTGGTCTTCCGACGTCTTATCTGCTGATGCAGTGCGCTGCTGCTCATTCAGATGAGTCTTCAGACATCCCATCTTTGTTCTGTGGATCTTCATGCCACGGGTGGTAGCGAAACGCTTTCCACAGACACATGGATATTCCATTTGGTCCATGTTCATAGTCCGTTTGGGATTTGCAGTCATGATTGGTTGAGCACCGATGGATTCATCATCTCTCTCCCCCTTTCGGTGAATCCTGGGAGCATCTTTTCCTTTTATTCTTAGTAGCCACATGTTGAAGGCAAAGTGGGGAGCCAGCCCACAGAGCCCTTGGTTCTGGTCTTTCCCAGTGTCCTCCGGTCTTTCCCGGACGTCCTCCGGCCTATTCCCGGAAGTCAATGGTTTACCCATGCATCAGTAGAAAGAAACTCGTGGAGAGCGTGGCAGCAGAGAGTCCTCAGAAGAAGAAGAAGAAGAAGAAGAAGAAGAAGAAGAAGAAGAATGATAATAACAACAAGAATAATAATGACAATAACAAAAATAATAATAATGATAATAATAATAATGATAATAATAACAATGATAATGATAATAATATGATAATCATAACAATAATAATGGTAATGATAGCAACAACAATGATATTAATAATAATAATAATATAAAAAAATAATAATAATAAAAAATGACAATGATAATTAAAAAGAAGAAGAAGTAGAAATAAACAACAACAACAACATGAACAATAACAACAACAAAAAAACAACAACCACAACAATAATAAGAAAACACAACACCAAACAAAAACAACAACATATTAGTAAATTTTAATAAGTTGTATAGTAGCCAGATAAAATGCTTGCGCTCCCTTTCTTTGCGCTGCTGCTGCTGCTGATGTGATCAGACATCATCATCATAAACATCACAATAAAACAAAACAACAACAACAAAAACACAGCAGCAAAAAACGATAACAATGAAGAAAGTATAGTAGAAGTATAGTAGTAGTAGTAAAGTAGTATAGTAGTATAAAAAAAATGTAAAAAGATGAGATAGATAATAAAAATAATAGTAAATAAAAATTTTAAAAATTTAAAATAATAATAATAATACAACAACAACAATGAAAAATAATGATAAAACAACAACAATGATACATTACTACCACTACAAAAATAAAAATGATAATGATATGGATGACAGATAAAAAGAACGATACTACGCTACAACTACACTACACTACTACACTACTGCTGCACCCATACTGCTACTAAAAAGCGAAACCACCACCCCACATCGAATATCCTGGGATCCACCCTACGATTATATCTGCGCAAAATGCCAGAAAAAAAGCCAATGTGTATCTACTGCAATTGTTTTTTTGTTTTTTTTCAATTTCTTGATCAATACGTTCCGAACAAAAAATTTCCTCCGCCGGGGGAAGTACAGGTAAAAAAAGGTTGGATTGATAACTTGCCATACAATTTACTTTTTTTTTAACAAAAAAATACGAAAAACAAATGTCAACATCAAAACATACGAAAATTTACATCTTCTATTCGCTGAAAACGTCATAGCGATTATTAAATTTGTTTACAAGGGTTTCACGGGCTGGAGGTCAGTCCAAACACAGGAAATCCAGCTGAAAAAATCGTGGGTCGCCCAAAAAACCGAAAACCCACCCCCGGGAAAAGCACAAATCGTAATGCCGGGGGAACCACAAAAATCTCCTATCCAGACCCCCTTTCCCCCATACTCCCCGGTGTTTTTTCCTCGCGAGCAAACTATTGATTTTTCTTTCTGCAACTCATCGTCAACCCTTCCTACCCCCTCGGTAGTGATTTTCCCTTTTGTCAAGGGGACGGTGCCATAACTTCCCCTCACGTATAACGAAGCAGGGGAACCGAGTCAGCTCAACGCCACCAGCCACACCTGCTAGAACGACTCGGTACAAAAAATGAAGGCATGCCCCATGGAATTTTTTTCCTTTCATTATTCGTATTTTTTTGCTGGGGATTTGTGCATTAAAAGCCAACGAGTTCAATTAACATCCTTTTCTTCAAAATAATTGATAGCAATAACACTTGGATGAAAGTCGTTAAATTTCGAAT
>CM065729.1:44067432-44100896 GCA_033310375.1 Conus canariensis | reverse complement strand
CTGTTTCATGAGGCTGTATGCAGACGTTCCTACAAACCCCCTAGCTCCGATTTCTGCAGTGAGGACTTTGACCTGATAGCCTTCTCTCCTCAGGCTGTTTGCCAGATCAGCATACTTTTCAGTCTTGTAGATTTGAGCTGCCTCCATTCTGTTCTCATATGGCACCGTGAGCTCGATCATGATCAGCTGCTTGGTTGACTTAGAGTGGACTACTATGTCTGGTCTCATGCCACTCTTGCTGATGATCTCTGGGTGACTCTTCCATTCTGGGAGGTCTGCAGTGCACTCCCAGTCATCTGCCCCATCCAGCAGACACTGCCTGCATGTTTCGAGTGGTACTGTTGTTCTTGGCCATGATTTGCTGCCTCCTGCCGTGAAGAATGTTGCGGGTGCTTTTGGAGTCCTGATTTTCCCTTTTGTGGTGTTGGTACTAGCCCAGACTACTTGTACAATCTCTTTGAGCACTTGGTTGTGCCTCCATGTGTACCTTCCTTGAGCCAGGGCTACTTTACATGAGCTTAGGACATGCTCCACTGTTTGTTTTTCATGGCAGAGGGGGCATGCAGGATCGTCTGTTTTCCCCCACTTCACCAGGTTTGCATTTGAGGGCAGAAGGTCATATGCAGATCTGAGAATGAAGCTGATCCTGAGAGGGCCATGTGCCAAATGTCATTCCAAGTGAGACTTCTTTGGAGTGCATTCTCCCACGTTGTCCATTGCCCTTGCTGGCTCTGCTGGACTGCTTTTTGGAGTCTTTTTTGGTCTTCTTCTTTTCTCATCTCCTGAATCATCATGTCTCTTTTGGCTTTTCCTTTGGCCTTTGACCACCATTCAGTTTTGGTCACCCCCAGTCCTTGTCTGTTGGTCTGTGTGTGTCCTGTTATTTCTCTGATCTTGAGACTTTCTTTTGCAGAATCCATCGCCTCTTGAACTTTCCATTTTCTGCCTGTCTTCAGCTGGGGCTTGATTGCTTCTACCACCTTGTCTCCTGAGTCCTCCAGTATGCTTTGAAGTCTGATCTTCCCTGCTTTGTATTCCTCCAGGATGGATTTCAGTGGTAGTTTCAGCTTTGCTTGGCGACAGTACAGCGCTATGTCAGTCAGACAGGGTGGGACACCAAGCCATTTCCTTGTGAACTTGTTGATTTTGGCTTCCATTGCCTCCACTATGCTGGTGCAGATGTCGTATATCATCAGAGGCCATAGCAGCTTTGGTATCAGCATGAACTGCAGACACCAGACCTTGTATTTGCCAGGGAGCCCACACTGGTCAATGGTCTCCAAGCCTTCCTCCGCCATCTGCTTGGTTTCTTTTGCTCTTTGTGTGTCTTTCAGCGTATCATCATACCATCTTCCAAGGCTCTTGACTGGTTCTTCTGTGACTGTTGGAATGGCCTGGTTGGCAACACTGAAGACCACAGATCCGGCCACTTTTCCTTTCCTCAGTGAGAGACTCCGTGATTTCTTTGGCTTGAACTTCATTCTGGATGAGGCAACTATGTCGTCCAGCCTCTCCAGCACATGACGTGTCTCGTCTTCTCTGGATGAAATCACTGTAGTGTCATCCATGAAGGCCTTGAGAGGAGGCATCTTGTATCCATCGCCAAGGTCTGTTTGTCTCGCGTTGTTTTGTTGCTGCTTTCAAGATGAGTTCCATTGCCAGCACGAACAGTATTGGGGAAATTGCACAGCCCATTGCAATACCCACTTCCAAGTTGATCCAGTCTGTTGTGTACTCCTTGGTAGAGAACCGCATTGAGAAGCCATTGAAGTACTTCTTGAGCATGTCGCGGATGTTCTTTGGCACATGGTACATCTCAAGAGCCAACTGTATCATCTCATGGGGAACAGATCCATATGCGTTTGCCAGATCAAGCCATACTACGTCCAGGTCTCTCTTTTCTGTTTTTGCTTTTTGGATTGCGTCCCAGATCATTGTGGCGTGTTCTACACAGCCAGCCACGCCTGGGATGCCACCTTTCTGGACTGACACATCCAAGTACTTGTTTTCCATCAGGTACTTGATCAGCCTTGCTGCCATGACAGAGAAGAAGATTTTCCCTTCGACGTTCAGTAGTGATATTGGCCTGAACTGGCTGATGTCACTTGAGTTTTGCTCTTTGGGGATGTACATACCATCTGCCGTCATCCACTGGCCGCTGATCTTCTGGTTTCTCCAAGCCGATCGCAGCAGCCTGTGGAGCCACTCCAGCACCTTGGGACATTTCTTGTAAAGCTGGTAAGGTATTCCGTTTGGCCCTGGTGATGATTTGGCTCTGGCTTTGTCGACCACCTTCTTGATTTCCGCCAACGTTGGAGGCTTGCCATTGAACTGTTCCTCAGGGTTGGTTGGCCACACCAGACCTTGAATGTCGAGTGGTGCTTTGCTCTGTGGGTCAGAGTATGTTTTCCTCAGATGCTGCTCAAGAACTCCTTTGTCCACACTTAGGGTCCCAGATTTTGGCTGCTCAAACAGTGTTCTGGCAAACTGGAAGGGATCTCTGAAGAAGCGCTCTTGTGTCTTCTTCTTTTTGCTCTTCCTCTTCCTCGCAGATTCCGCTTTGCTGAGGGCGCTGTGTTTTTCTTTCAGGTCTTTCCACAGTTTTTCCAAGCCTTGTTTTTCAGCTGGCAGTGCGGTCTTCATTTGCATCTTGAGGTTTTTCTTTTGGACCCTGATCTTGTCCATCTTTTCTTGGCGTCTGGATTTCTTTGGAGGTGTTTTCTCTTTGGGTAGTTTTGCTCCATAGGCGTCTCTACATGTGGCATATACAATGTCCCCATATGTGGCTAGTTTGTGTTCCAGGGTGCTTTTCCCTATCAGTGCATCGAGTCTTTGGACGATTTTTGCATCCAGTTTCTCCCAATCTTCAGTTTCGTTTGCTCGTGGCAGGTTGAGTTTCAGGCGCCTGGCATCGAGGGCCTGTGCAAATTCCTCATCCGAACCAACAGCGTGGATGTCCTTGGCACTGTGGTTTAAATCCTGGCCTTGGTCTTCCGACGTCTTATCTGCTGATGCAGTGCGCTGCTGCTCATTCAGATGAGTCTTCAGACATCCCATCTTTGTTCTGTGGATCTTCATGCCACGGGTGGTAGCGAAACGCTTTCCACAGACACATGGATATTCCATTTGGTCCATGTTCATAGTCCGTTTGGGATTTGCAGTCATGATTGGTTGAGCACCGATGGATTCATCATTCTCTCCCCCTTTCGGTGAATCCTGGGAGCATCTTTTCCTTTTATTCTTAGTAGCCACATGTTGAAGGCAAAGTGGGGAGCCAGCCCACAGAGCCCTTGGTTCTGGTCTTTCCCAGTGTCCTCCGGTCTTTCCCGGACGTCCTCCGGCCTATTCCCGGAAGTCAATGGTTTACCCATGCATCAGTAGAAAGAAACTCGTGGAGAGCGTGGCAGCAGAGAGTCCTCAGAAGAAGAAGAAGAAGAAGAAGAAGAAGAAGAAGAAGAAGAATGATAATAACAACAAGAATAATAATGACAATAACAAAAATAATAATAATGATAATAATAATAATGATAATAATAACAATGATAATGATAATAATATGATAATCATAACAATAATAATGGTAATGATAGCAACAACAATGATATTAATAATAATAATAATATAATAATAATATAATATAATAATAATAATGACAATGATAATTAGAAGAAGAAGAAGAAGTAGAAATAGAACAACAACAACAACATGAACAATAACAACAACAGCAACAACAACCACAACAATAATAAGAATAACAACAACACCAACAACAACAACAACAGTATTAGTAGAAGTATTAATAGTAGTTGTAGTAGTAGCCATGATAATAATGCTGCTGCTGCTGCTACTGCTGCTGCTGCTGCTGCTGCTGATGATGATCATGAGCATCATCATCATCATCATCACAATAATAACAATAACAACAACAACAATAACAGCAGCAGCAACAACGATAACAATGAATAGTAGTAGTAGTAGTAGTAGTAGTAGTAGTAGTAGTAGTAGTAGTAGTAGTAGTAATATAATAATGATAATAATGATGATGATGATGATAATAATAATAATAGTAGTAATAATAATATTAATAATAATAATAATAATAATAATAGCAACAACAACAATGACAATAATGATAATAACAACAACAATGATACTATTACTACCACTACTAGTAATAATAATGATAATGATATTGATGATCATGATAATAATGATGACGATACTACTGCTACTACTACTACTACTACTACTACTACTACTGCTGCTACCACTACTGCTACTAAAGAGAGCGCAACCACCATCCACATCGAATGGATCCTGGATCCACCCTACGATCTATATCTGCAGCAAAATGCCAGGAAAAACAGCCAATGTGTATCTACTGCAATTGATTTGTTTGTTTGTTTCAATTTCTGTGATCAAGTACGTTCCTGAACGAAAACGTTCCTCCTGCCAGGGGAAGTACAGGTAAATATGGTTGGATTGAGGTACTTGCCATACAATGTTACTTTTTTTTTAACAAATGATATACGAAATACGAAATGTCTACATCATATCATACGACAATTACGATCTTCTATTCGCTGTAACGTCATAGCTGATTATTAATTAGTTGACAGTGATTTCACGGTGCTGGAGGTCAGTCCAAACACAGGTAAAATCCAGCTGAAAAAATCGTGGATCTGCCCTAAAATCCGAAACCTCACCACGGAATAGCAGCAAATCGTAATGCCGGGCGAACCACACGATCATCCGTTCCAGACCCCAGTTTCCCATTATACTCCCCTGGTGTTTTGCCTCTGCGAGCAAACCTTATTGATTTTTCTTTCTGCAACTCATCGTCAACTCCTTCACTACCCCCTCGGTGAGTGATTCTCTTTAGCTGCATGGAGTACGGTGCCATAACTTCCCTCACGTTAGTAACGAATGCAGGGGAACCGAGTCAGCTCAACGCCACCAGCCAGCACACTGCTAGAACGACTCGGTACAGTAATAATGAAGGCATGCCCTATGGAATTTTGTCCTGTGCATTATTCTGTATTGTTTGCTGGGATTCGTGCATTAAAGCCAGACAGAGTATCAATTCAACATCCTTTCTTCAGAAATAATTGATAGCAATAACATCAGTTGGATGATGTCGTTAATTTCGATTCGACGTTAGTAGGTATATGATTCTCTGTCTGTCTGTCTGTCTGTCTGTCTGTCTGTCTGTCTTCTTCTCTTCTCTCTCTCTCTCTCTCTCTCTCTCTCTCTCTCTCTCTCTCTCTCTCTGGTTTCCTTATTCTTAATTACATATATGTTTAAGTATATAAATCATCACCCAGGTGTCAAATGCTGAGAACGTGCCAGTAACGGACTTTGATATTGTCATGTGTCCTTATCCTTATCCGACACCGTTCTGCATAGTATGGAATGGGTATCTCAGAGGCAATTTAAGACAGTCAGTCAGGGACAGCTTAAAGTCCGATAAGTTCCTCAAGCCTGTCGCGCATGGTTAAATACCCAAGGGCGGTGGGGATCCCTCACTGCCAAAAGGCCCGTTACAACATCCATATGCTCTACACGTCTAGAGAACGCAATCACGATCGTACAGAATGCTAAATGAATGCGTTCTCTTTGTGACACGGCTTGCCCGTCATCTTGGCTTCATCCAGACATCTTCTTTCAATCAATGCTAAATCACGGAGGGAGCTCTATGAAATCATTCACGGAGAGTCTGGCTGGGAAGCAAAGGACGAAATCCTGTCTAATAAAGTCAGACCCCCCCCCCCTCCCCACCTTTTCCAATACACTGGCGGTGCAAAGCGATAGAATGAAAATCGAACGGCACCCAGTGGTGCTTAGACTTGTCATCGCCCGGTGGAGTCTTCCTGCTGCAGAGGAATCCCTGTGAAATATAGTCATGAGGTGCCATTGCTGGGCTTATCCGAGCACGAATTGACGAGATGCTCAGATTCTGGTATACGAACAAAACATCGAATATCATCTCATTTAAAATATCACATCTAAAGTGGTTGCCTTTGACACCGACGAACATAACACCATTTCCCGGTTGAAATTATAGGGAACTGGTCAAAGTTTTACCCGACTGGATGGATGCTATCATGGATTTGAAGGCAGCATTTGTGTAATGAGTTTACAGTAAGAGCTCACACGCCTCGGCCTTTTTTCTCCATTCGTTTATTTGTTTTGCATTTTTACTATGGCCCATCATTCTAGAAGTCGAGATCACACCAGCAGCCGTGGGCCGTGAATCGCTTCGCAACACACAATATTCGTCTTTACATTTATACCCCAGCAATCTGCATGGCTTGATATGTAGTCCAAGTAGACACTGTTTTGTGTTCTCCCGAACGCCCTTCTCGTCGTGAAAGAGAGAGAGAGAGAGAGAGAGAGAGAGATGTGTGTGTGTGTGTATGTGCGTGTGTGTGTGTGTGTGTGTGTGTGTGTGTGTGTGTGTGTGTGTGTGTGTGTATGAGTGTGTGTGTGTGTGTGTGTGTGTGTGTGTGTGTGTGTGTGTGTGTGTGTGTGTGTGCATGTGTGTGTGTGTGTGTGTGTGTGAGAGAGAGAGAGAGAGAGAGAGAGAGTGGTGTGTGTGTGTGTGTGTGTGTGTGTGTGTGTGTGTGTGTGTGTGTGTGTGTGTTTTCGTGTGTATAGGTGTGTTCCAAACTGGCTGTATCTCTACGTTGCGTCAGGCCTTGAACGTTTCTTCTTGAGTCACGAAAACATTAAGGAAGACGTATAGAAATAAAAATAATGAAGTTAGCCAGAAAAGATCCTCCTCCATCAGCTATATGCTTGCCTGTTGTGAAAAAAAAGAGGCATTTCATCACACAAGGAAAATATAAGCGTGTGAGATATTAGCTTTATTAGTGATGTAAACTAAGACAATATGAAAATTAGTGTGAACAAAGAAGAAAATGGGAGAGGGAAGATTCTTTTCATATGTGAAATGGCAATGTTAGTCGGGACAATGCTAAAAAAATTCGCAACTCACAAGCTATTGCAATTTTCAGCGCTATCCTACCTTCGCCGTTTTGTCTACTAAAATCATAACGTTACATTTTCGGATGTCTCTAATACAGACTTATTTCCTCGACTAGTCAATCATATTTTGGTTCTCAATCTTCATGGGATGCAAAAGGACATAAAACTGCCAGGGTTCGAACACAGAATGCATACGCTGATCAGGAAGCGCAGTATTTGTGGCTGCCTTTCTGGTGGGACAGTCTCTTCGTTGTTGGAAAGGAGAGAGCAAAATCAACAGGGAGTTGAGGATTTCAATAAATTCACTCGTGCTTGTTTTTATGTCGTCCATCTCTTTCAAATGTTTTTTTTTTTTTTTTTGAAGACGGAGGTAGGATGAAACTAAACATATCATCCATATTATCATCGGTATTACAGTGACGATGAGATTAAAAAGAGATGGGGATGAGAGAGAGAGAGAGAAAGTGTGTGTGTGTGTGTGTGTGTGTGTGTGTGTGTGTGTGTGTGTGTGTGTGTGTGTGTGTGTGTGTGTGTGTGTAAAAATAATCACTCCAAAGCATGCAGCGGATTTATGAAGACGCTCAGCAGAAAACTTCAAAACACTACATTACCACAAACAATACCTTTAGGAATGAGCACAAGATAAGTCAAGTCTTGTTATTTTTTTTCCCTTTTTCTTCTCCGTTCTCTTTTTGTTCTTGTTCTCCTCTACATATGTCTCTCTCTCTGTCTGTCTGTCTCTCTCAGTGTTGATGTTCACATATAATGTGACCGTGCACCGAGACTAACACATTATTTTGATATTCTATGTCTTTTGTTTTTATTTTTGTTTGTTTTCGATTTTGCAAAATATATTTTCCATTCTCAAAAATGAGAAGTGCTTCCAGATCAAGACAAGCATTGTTGCTAAAGCAATTGTGTGCGAAGAAAATATTTATTACAAATAAACTGTAAAATCTAAAACCATGTGGCAATGCTTTCGAATGTTCTGTGAAAGGACTTTCATAGGCAAGGTTTGCAAAGCATTTTATGAACACAGTAGAATGAGTACGACGTATCTTCTTGTTGCGCATCTTAAAGAAAACTGAACATACAATCCAGATTCATTTGCATCTCAAAGTCGGAACCAAGATGACGACTGTCGACTCGTAGACGGATGAAATGCTTCAGTGGGGAACACAGATTTCAACGCTCACCATATGCTGTGTGTTCGCTTTGAAAGTCACACTAGGTTCGATATTCATATTTGTGCATCATCTATATCGTCCTCCTCAAACCTCCTTCTCTCTCTTGTACTTTTTTGGGTGAACCTTGAGCTACCTGATAAGCCAGTAATTATTGAAACGTGTATAAAATCTGCACGACATCTAAGCCCTGTGAGAGATATTCTATGTTTAATCGCTATTGTTCATGCCGTTTTACGTTTTTCATTACCTGTGAATGTTTTGAGCAAGGACGTTTCATTTCTGTATTGTTTTAACTGAGCATTATTTTGAAAAGAACAAGGCGCGAGTTCACAGCTTACACAAGTAAAACCATCAGTTAATATCAATAGAATTTTAAAGTACCACATCTCTCTCACTGTGTAAAGAAAAGAGATCGTTCTGTCACTTATGGGATTTTTGTTTTAAACTTCACTTCTAATTACCCCCCTCCCCCCCCCCCCTTCCTTCCCTCCCTCAAATCCCAGTTCCCTTCCTATCTTCCCCCGCCCTCCCCCCCCCCCCCCCCCCCCCCCCCCCCCCCGCTCGTTTCCTGCCATTGTTTCCCGCACGACCACACAGAGAGAGAGAGAGAGAGAGAGAGAGAGAGAGACGCACGTGCGCACGCACTGTTCATGCAATTTTTCGCGAACACGAGTGCGCTGCTGTTCCAGGTTACCAATTTCCCCCGTGACTGGAAAGAACCTGTTGTCTCCCTTGATCGGTTTTCCGTCACTGAAAATGGATATCGTCCTTCGATTGTTGGTCATAAGGGCAGACGAGAGTTCAGACGGTTGTGGGCAAGACGAGCAGACCGAGTTATTAGTTTGGTGTGGAGACTGGTGTCTGTGTGGCAGATCGGGGTGATGGCAAGTTACTACTTCACGTGTCTGCATCGGCTATTGGTATTCAGATCGAAGACATATTATTTATTGGTTTACTTACTTATTTATTTATTTATTCATTTATTTACTTGTTTATCTATTTATTTCGGTTATTTATGTATTTATTTGTTCGTATTGTTATATTTATTTATTTATTTGTTTGTTTATTTGTTGATTTATGTATTCTTTCTTTCTTTCTGTGTTCCTGTCTTCTGTCGTAACTGGTTACATTTTAACCATCATTTTCAGATATTGCTGATTGATGGAAGATTACACTGTCATGACTGTTCTAACTTACCGTTCATTTCTTGATGGTGTAGCACATTTGAAGGTTTCTTTTTAAGCCATACAGAAAGGATACCCAAGTACATGGAACGCTATTTATCAATTTTTTTTTCACCTTCTCACATGGTAATCCGCATTTTCCGGCATTGCCGATTGATGGCACATTACGTGTCTTCTTTTCTTTACTTACCATGTATTTCCCTTGGTGTAACACACTTTAAAGTTTCGTTTAAAGCCATGAAGAAAGGCTACCCAAAGACATGAATGCATGTAATACCATAAATCCAGTGATTCTTTTTCATTATTGCACCTGCCTACGTCACTTGCAGAAAAAAGGGATTTTTGTTGTATTTGTGTGTGTGTGTGTGTGTGTGTGTGTGTGTGTGTGTGTGTGTGTGTGTGTGTTTTTTTGTTGTTGTTGTTTTTTTCAAAAAGAGCACTTATAGAACGAATTCATCTGGTCATATTAGAATGATCGTCCACGGAAGGAGAAAATAGAAACTTGGTTGCTTCAGCTGATTTTCGTTCATGCTTTGAAAAAAAAATAGAAGCAGAGGGGGGTTAGTTACCGCCAAGGACGTAGACAAACAAAGTACAGGACAAAACACAATGCATTTCGACCTCTTGGGTCGTCTTCAGGCTAAAACAGTTTTCACTGTCCTAAATGTTATTTGTTTTTGCCTGAAGAAGACCCAAGTGGTCGAAATGCATTGTGTTTTGTCCTGTACTTTGTTTGTCTATGTCCTTGGCGGTAACTAACCCCCTCTCTGTCTAAATTTTGCTTCATTTTCCGCCCTCAGTCACGTCGTTTTGAAACTAACTTTGTTCATGCTGTGAAGCCGAGTATATACTTTACAAGTGTTTGTAGATGTCTGGGTCTTTGATCGCTTTTTGGTGACTGTTATATTTGTTGACTTGCTGTGGTTGTCATTGATGTTTGTTAATTGTGATTGATCTTGGATGCCTGTTGTTGTTTGTTGTTGTTGTTGTTGTTTGTTGTTTCCAAGCTGAGCGCCAGTTTTGCAAATAACACGGGGCTTCAATATATCAAATGATGTCATGCATACTTGGGATTAAAAAAAAAAAAAGACAAAGATCACTTTCGAGCACACCGAACATAAAATGACTTTCCAAAATCTGTTAAATGGAACTGTTGAATCAGTTTTACAGACAAGTTAAAAACAGCAGTAAACACCATTACCTTCCAATACCCATTTTGAATTCTACGGATTTGTTTAACAGTTCCACTCAGGTTTTGCTGTTACATGTGGGATTTCATTTTGATGTAATTGGTTTTTTTATGGCAGTGCAAGGTTTTCCAAGTTTATGTGTTACAACGTCCGTTAAATCACAGGCTCGATTAAAATCGGTTTTGGTTCGACATAAGGTAAGGTTTGAATCTCTCTCTCTCTGTCTCTCTGCGTGCGTGCGTGCGTGGTGTGTGTGTGTGTGTGTGTGTGTGTGTGTGTGTGTGTATGTGTGTGTGTGTGTGTGTGTGTGTGCGCGCGTGCGTGCGTGTATTTGTGTGTGTGTGTGTGTGTTTGTGTGTGTGTGTGTGTGTGTGTGTGTGTGTGGTGTGTGGTGTGCGTGGTGCGTGTGGTGCGTGCGTGCGTGCGTGTGCGCGCGTGTGTGTGTGTATGTGTGCGTGCGTGCGTGCGTATGTGTGTGTATGTGTGTGTGTGTGTGTGTGTGTGTGTGTGCATACCCATGCATGCATGTGTATATGCATTAGTGAGAGAGAGAGAGAGAGAGAGAGAGAGAGAGAGAGAGAGACAGTGTGTGTGTATGTGTGGTGTGCGCGCGCGCGCGTGTGTGTAATGCTAAACAATCCATTGATTGATCATCTAACGGAACAGTTGAAAGAGGTCCACGCAAATGGAAGATGCAATTCAAAACACACAGCAGGTTTATGGACAGTCGTTTGACAGGAAATCGATAGAAGTCCATGACATCAAGAAATCTTACTAGCAGAATGAGCTCAAAATAAGACAGGTATTTTTCTTCGCATCTCTCTCTCTTCTCTCTCTCTCTCTCTCTCTCTCTCTCTCTCTCTCTCTCTCTCTCTCTCTCTCTCTCTCTTTTCCTGCACGTGCATTCTGTTTTATTCTATTTCCATGTTTTCAAGCAAACAACGATAGGAACATATTAAAGTTCCGAAACATTTTCCACTGTGTTCAGTGGTTCTTGATTTTTTTTATGGCGTTTATATATTCTTCAACACACACACACACACACACACACACACACACACACACACACACACACACACACACACACACACAGCCTCTCTATAGAGTTCTATTCAATTTTCAATATATTGTATCCGGAGGCAATATGTCGTTCATTTTCATGTACACACTAGACTACAATCGCCCTTTGAATTTTCCTTGAATAGATATTGTTTCACACGTTCTGGCCATTACTGCAAGGGAAATTCGGAATCATGATACACGTTCAGAACAGGCTACTTCACTTAACGTAATGTAACAACTCTTTCTGTAGACACGTTAAAAAATCTTCTTTTTTTCTTTTTTTTTTTTTGTTCTTTCAAAAAAGGATTGTTGATATTTTTTGTTATTTTTCAGTAATGTGAAGAACAACATACACCTGAAGCTGTGGGTAGTGACCCAGAGAAGTACTGCCTCAACTGCCAAACGAAGCAGCTGGGAGCAATCCTGCACCACCCTTGGAAGCCCACACTGTGTTCACATAGGGTGCGGGTGCGCACATGGCATTCCATTAGCATATGAAGGGACATAATTGTCCCCTGGCAGATGCCATTGTGTAATGGCCACCGGATGTGACGCAACAGAACCTCCACGGTAGCGTTCCCCTGGGTGTAACGGCCCATGTTTCATGACAATATTTTTTCTTTCAAAATGGAATTGTTGATATTTTTGCTGTTGTTTTTTTCATTAATGTGTATTAAGTTTGGTGACATTTGTGACTGTCTGCTACGAAATTAGACTGGTGTTATCACTTTGTAAATATCAGTTATTTATGTTATCTAAAAGTATTTCAATGTCCTTTCATATACTGCAAATCAGATTCAAAGTGGACAATGAGGACGGCAGTCAGTTTACAGAGAAAGCCCCAACAAAAAAGTATGTATTGGGGCATCAGATTTCTACTCCTATTTCCCGTAAATAAGAATGTCAATAGAAAATATATTCCCCAATACAACTTGCAAAATTCGTGGCTGGCCCTGATTTCACCAATTAGATAAGGGGTGTCGTAAAATCAATATTGTATTTGTTGTATTTGAGGAATTCCATCATGCACGGCTTTTTGTTTTGTTTTGTTTTTCGTTTGTTTGTTTGAAGGATTTTTTTTTGCTAGCGTATCAAGTTGTGCACCCTTGTTGTAAAGCTTCCTATTTTGCAAAGGCCCTCACCATCCCATGCGGTCATCTTCCCCGTAAAGGGCATGGTGGTGGTGCGGTTTCGCGACCACTTACACCATAATGTACCTGCCCAAAACAACAGAGGACAAAAGAAACAGAGAAAAACGAAAGAAGGTCCGGTCTGACCACATGAAGCACTGGACAACCCAGGACATGCGAGACCCCCACCGGTGTACTGTGGACAGAGTAGCATGGAGGCGAGTGTCTGATGCAGAGTCTAGTATGTCGCGCAGTGTCACTGAAACGCTTCCCATCGAATTAGTGGTTAAGTGATATCATTGTTCTCTAACGTGAAAATCCGACTCACTTGGGAGTGGAACATCTAATTCGGCCATGAATTGAGGTGGGTTTTTTGTTTTGTTTTGTTTTGCTGGTTCGTTTGTTTGTTTGTTTTAGGGGGGGGGGGGTCCCGGTTTCATTGCATTCATCAGGAGAGACACCCTCCCGCTTGTAGAGCTGATGTGCAGCAAGTGCATCCCACACAGCAGAGTGAAATCCTGTCAGGGGAACAAGTGCGCCATTGCATTGCTCCCAGTGCAAGCGTAGCACGGTTTGTGGGGGCTTCTGTCCCTTTCTAGCCATGCACTATTCCTCCGCTATGGGCCTCGTCCAAGGGGAGTCACGAGCCCAATCCTTTATACTGAAAAAATGGATCAAAATAGAGCGATGAAAGCTTAGGCAAGCGAAGGAGAGATTTGGGAGAAAGAAAAATCATGCAAAGAAATGGCGAGTATATATTGGAGAGAGAGAGAGAGAGAGAGAGAGAGAGAGAGAGAGAAGTGTGGTGTGTGTGTGTGTGTGTGTGTGTGTGTGTGTGTGTGTGTGTGTGTGTGTGTGTGTGTGTGTAAATACAATATCAAGGGAAATCAGCCATGGTTTAAGCCCAGAATCAACTGATTCGAAAAATAAATTCAAAAGTCGGTGAGAACCATGGAGTGTGTGTGTGTGTGTGTGTGTGTGTGTGTGTGTGTGTGTGTGTGTGTGTGTGTGTGTGTGTGTGTGTAAACACAATATCAAGGGAAATCAGCCATGGTTTAAGCCCAGAATCAACTGATTCGAAAAATAAATTCAAAAGTCGGTGAGAACCATGGAGTGTGTGTGTGTGTGTGTGTGTGCGTGCGTGCGTGCGTGCGTGCGTGCGTGCGTGCGTGCGTGCGTGCGCGCGCGCGCGCGCGCGCGCGTGTGTGTGTGTGTGTGTGTGTGTGTGTGTTTGTTGTCTCTCAAACAGAAAGTAACTGTTTACAAAAATGACTTGTGACGAATAAATTACCTGCTAGAAGAGATTGAAGAGACACTTACACGCTGATTGTGGCTTTCCTTTCATGTATGGAGGATTGGCGGGCAGACAGATCCGTGGGAGGCACCCAACATTAGCAATATATATTGATTAGCAATAAATTTGTGTTCTTAATTTCCATATATCATGAATGACGGCTTTTGTTGTCTTCGTTCCATATGAATGAGAAGATGTGGAAGCAGGGAGGCGGTTTGACGGTTTAGAGTTCAGCCTTATCGAGTCTAACATAAATGATTTTTTGTACCCAGATGTTGTTTTTCTTTACGACTTAAATCTAGGGAACCAAAGTGCCTAGATTCATTCTAAGTCCGCACACACATTGTTCAATGCCTTGTCCTGAGAACATGTACCGACATTTAATGGATGACTAGCACATTGCAACTAAAGAATATTGCCTTTGTCAATTCTCTGACAAACTTGTGAACTAATACAAGTCATCTCGTTCTTATCTCTACACAACTTCACATATACATCATTGTAAGTCAGTATACAATCCATTATGTAATCCTCCAAGTGAGCTGTACCGTGTTCACTATCAAAGTAAAACATAATATGTCAAACCCCCGGGAGGAACAGACGAATAAATATATAGAACATCCTTTTCCACACCTAACAACTGTTTTCTGATAAGAATGTACGGGAGTCGAGATATTTTATGAACTTGTTAAACATACTGTAAAAAGTCATTACTAGGTAAACATACTAAACCACCAGATCGTCTTCCCTCTGTCGTGAATTTTCCAGCAGATATACAAAATGTTGAAAGTCCATTAAAAAAAACCCACTAGAATTAAATTCTCCTAGAAATGTTTCCACTAGACACATGAAATTTACAGAGCAAACATACGAAACAAAATCTCGATAATTCAATTTAGAATCAGAACATAACATTCAAGTGTAGACTGGATACGGTAAATGTTGCGTTATTGTCACTAAGAACGTCTTTACTTAATCGATCACTCGGAAGCTTTACGCCTGTTTCAGCCACTTGGGTACGCCCTGTTTCACGGGTTAGTTCAACGCATGCCAGAACACAACACGCAGAGTAACAGTTGACTCTATCATCCACAAAAACACGTGCGGGCTTCGTGCCACTCACAAACAAACCAGGCGATGACACCGGTATCATTTCAGCTTTTCTGCTCCTGGCTGAAAATCGCGGAAGAAACGTTCCACAGGGACCGGCCATCTTCCTATTTGATTCCTACCAGCCTCTCCGCAGAGTACTTCTTGCCGTCGATTAGGTGATCATGTATCATTGTCGCTCTTTTCCCTTCCTGCCGAGCTTTCTTTAGAGGTGGTGTCAGTCTTCGACGAACGTCTCTCACACCTCTGGAGAAGTTTTCGCCGATGAAAACATTAGATCCTCGGAGTTTCTTGCTTGACTTCAGAATGTTCACCTTCTGTTTGTAGAAGGTACACCGGGCAATGTTGGGAGAACCTGGCTTCCCGTTAATTTGATGTACCATGTCAAACTCTACGCTGTTTGTCAGGCCAAGTTTGTTGGCGATCAGGACTGGAAAATCAGTCATTCGAAGTAATTGTAAAACTATTTGATTCCCATGCTCTACCCATTGTGAATATGGTGCTGAATGTAGGGTCTGGATAAAGCTGCAGTCAGTTCTGAGAAAGTCCATTTGTTTGCCCTGAAGAGGTTTCTTGGGGTTTCATTACAAACCTCCAATGATTTAATTTATGGGGAAACCAACAGATATCCAAATACATGAATTCTGTGGTTAGATGTATTCGATACTGGTTGAAACTGATAAAAGTGAACGATTCCAGATTACAAAGAAAGCTCATAACATGTTGTGTACCTGGATGTTATGGGGAAAATAAACTGGGCTACAAGGTTGAGAGTTAAATCATACTGATTGGGCTTTGGATATGTCTGGTTGAAACTGGGTGTAGCGGATGAACCTACTTTTATCCGAATGGTCCGTACCAGACTGGTTGATGGCAGATGGCAAGAATGGAATTCGTATATGAATGATAGTACTAGATTCGATCTGTATAGACAGTATAACTCTTAGCACCATTTTTTGAGTTACTTGTCAATGAAAATGGACAGACAGGTAAAATGCAGATTGACGAGATGTAGGTTTGGAATATCAGATATCTTTGTTCATCCTTTTCGTTATAGGCAACATTACAATTCTGACCTCACCTGTCCATTATGTGAAAATGCATGTGAAGACGAGGTTCACTTTGTGCAAAAGATGTCCAGCATTGATTGGTTTTAGAGATGACCGAGGTTCACTTTGTGTGGCGCACAGCTGATTTTATTAAACTGACTGGATATAAAATGGAGTGTATGTTGGGTAGAGTTATTGATTAGTTTTATGTGAAAAATAAGCCTTACTTTATTTATATTGTTTTTAAATCTGTGGGCATGTGCAGGTGTGAGTGCATTTGCACATTTTACATTATTCAATGTTGTGTACTCATATGTCATGTGTTTATGCGTTCCCACCACAACACAAAGTTCTTATAAAAGAAAATAAAGTGTCTTGAATTGAATTGAATTGAAATGTACAGCCTTGACTGGTCGTAGAGATGACTTTATTCCTCTTAGATATTATAGACAACCATCTGTGTTTAGACCCATCTTATTCATGGCCTGTACTATAGAGTATGTCGTTAAAAGGCTTGTCTTGTACCTACATAAAGCTTTTAAATTCCGGAGCACGGTGCGTTCTTGGATATGTGCTGTTTTCATTTTGTTGCATATGCTTTATGATATCTTTTCCGTCAATGTCTAATCCACCCCTTCATAAGCAGCCATGGCCTATAATGAATAAATTATCTGCATCCGTATCTCTCTCTCTCTCTCTCTCTCTCTCTCTCTCTCTCTCTCTCTCTGTCTGTTTCTGTCTGTCTGTCTGTCTGTCTGTCTGTTCTCTCTCTCTCTCTCTCTCTGGTTCGGACTTGGATTGTTATTCACATAGGCCTAGGCCCCTTATGAAGGGGTATGGCTATAGTACATTTGAAACAAATATACTCGACATGTAACAAAGTATATCAAAAGAGAAAATCATTTATATCTTTTAAGAGGTAGCCATTTCTCTAATATTAAATGCCTTATACGAAAAGAACGAAAGATTTCGAATATCTTTTGTTGAAGTTGACAACATCAATAGGGTCAATCTAAATAGGGAAGGCTTAATGAATTCATTTCTTATGTCCATAAGGGCTGAACAAAAAAGAGCAAAATGCATCTCATTTTCTTGTGCCTCTTCACAAAGAGGACAAAGCATATCATTGCCATCAACACCGGTTTTGTATCTAAATTTATGGATTGCTAAATCCGACATCCCAAGTCTAAGTTGTGCCATTATGTATCTAAAGAGTCTATTCATTTGTAAAGTTATATAAGGTTGCAGATCATGATAACTACCAAAATGTCTGTAAAAATCAATCCTTTTGCTATTATGCACATCATTTAACCATTTTTGCCAACTGCAGTCAACTAGTTAACGGAAACAACTTATAAACTCTTTAACATTTCCAACACCTTGATTCAGCCATACAAAACCAAAACCTAATTCAAAAAGACACATACGTACTTTACTAGTTCTGTTGTTCCAAATCGTCCACTTTCCTCTCCAAATATTCCATCCTCTCATTCAACCTGTCGTTTTCGCTTTTTCATCTATTTTTATTTTGTTTTTTATTAAGTCTAACACTTCATGTCTCAAATTAGAAACATCTGCCTGTAGTGTGGAACACATGTCTCTGAAATCTTTCATATATAATCACACATGCTATCAAATTTACAGTACAGATTGTTCATGCTTGTCAGCGTGTCTTTCAAGGATGACATCACATCCTTCAGGGAAGGGTCCGGCGGAAGTGCTGACGTCCCAGATGCAGGTTCCTGTCCACTGACACTGTATCTGCGGTTAACTCCACTACTGCCAAGCCCTGACTGCCTCAGACTGCCCTGACTGCCTCAAACTGCCCTGACTGCCTCAGATTGCCCTGACTGCCTCAAACTGCCCTGACCGCCTCAGACTGTCCTTCGGACCTGGATTTCACTCCACATCATCACAACGAAGTATTAGATCTCTGCAGAAAAACAGAGAGAGAGAGAGAGAGAGAGAGAGAGAGAGAGAGAGAGAGAGAGAGAGAGCTACACCATGACTCCTCGTTCATCGCCTTAACATTTAACATACAAACCCTCATGGAGGCCTTTAAACTTGGAACGTTTCACTGTAAATGAGGCATGTACCGCCGCAAAGGTCCAACACACAACTTACGCGCAAGCACAGCTCCACCTATAACGGGCCACAAATCACTAAAGAACACAGAGCACATCAGGCAAGACTTCTTCATGTACTCCGATGACCCCCCCCCCCTCCCCCCCCCCCCTCCAGAAAAACAGAGAGAGAGAACGAGCGAGCGAGAGAGAGAGAGAGAGAGAGAGAGAGAGATGAGGCGACCAACCATATCCCTCTTCCACAATTATCCTGTTTTATAAAACCAGACAGACAGACGGACACACACAACACACACACAACCACCCCACACCACACACACCACACACACCCCACACACACACCACACACGCACGCACGCACGCACAGCACACACACACACACAGAGTGGGGAGAGAGAGAAGAGAGAGAAGAGAGAGAGACAGATTCACGAATGGAGACACATGACGCGCGCATTCATATGGACACATATACACGCACTCACGACGCATCCCCCATCCCTCCCGGCCTACATCCACATGCACAGACAGACAAACAGGCACAACACACACACACACACACACACACACACACACACACACACACACACACACACACACACACTCACGCACGTAAACACGCACGTGCACACACACACACACACACACACACACACACACACACACACACACACACACACACACACACACAGAGCAGTGTAGATCGATCATGAAAGCTATTAAAGAGATGTGGTCCCGAAATAGATACGAACATCAAAATGTTTGGCTGGCAATATCAATTTATGAAACATCCTTCTTTCCTCGGCATTCGGGGAAAATGAAGCCCCGTTCTACAAACATCCAATGCACCAAGCGTGAGCTACCAAAAAGAGAAGGGTGCACTGGGGAACAGGGGTGGGTCTAGAGGGTTTTCTGTTTGTTTGTTTGTGTGTGTGTTGTTTTTTCTTGTTGCACTGGGAATAGTGTTGCAGAACGAGGCACAAGGAGATATTTGGAACACTTTCACAGGAGAACATAATTTTCCTTTTCATTTAATTCAAATGAGTCATTGAAGAAAATGGGACTGGCAAGCATTGGGGTTGTTCTGTTTTTTATCCCAAAAGATACGCCAGTGTGCACTAACTTAACTTAATTTCTGAGACGTTCATCGTACTTGGAATGAACAATTTATGCTTTGTGCGCTCAAAGTAACCTCTAAGGCGTTAGATCAAACAACTATTCATACAAAGTTCCAAAGAATCGAACTGAAGCTGGTTTTAGGATGTTAACTCTAATTTTATGAGATCAATGTAATTTGCTCCACATTGCACGGGCTGATCTCGATGAGTGATTTACAGCGGTACTCTTTTGTTCTCATGAGCACGTTTTCACAAAGTGTGGAAACTGCACCTAAACGTATCCACAGGTTTTGCTGGTTGACTGAGTTACTCAGTGATTCGCTTGATTAGAGCGTGTCTGTTAATGTGTTGTGAGAACTGAACAAACTGATGCAGTTAGTTTCAACTCTTTCATAGTTTTCTCAGTCAGTACAATTAATTGAACATTGAAGAAGAGGAAAAAGAAAGAAAAAAACGCTGATATACAAACAAGGTTTCTTTTTACTGTCCCAGTCTGCCGTCGTAAGATATCCTAGTAATATATCGCAGGCATTAGAACACAGTCCTCGGTCTTTCCTAAAAGACTGATCTGACAGCGCTTTCTTTTTCTTCTTTTTTTTCTTCTCTTTTCCTCGTCTCTTGTCATCCAACAGATGAAGTGGATTTCCATATACATTTTGTGGATGAAAGCTTTTATTTCATAAACTGATGTACATCCCTATGCTAAGAAAATGTCACTTGCTTTTGATTTCTATGTGAAATGTTACGTATTTGTTAAGAATGGATGGAAGACCTGATAATGATGGTTCTGGACTGTAAAGTTCGTTGGAGTTTATGTTAACGGGCATTTATACTTATAATAGACAATCAGCGCAAATTACCTTAAACCTGAACAGAAACAGTTGAGATTGCAGTCCTGGTTATTGACATCGATTGGCTACTTGCCTGCTTTTGAGAACACCATGAGTACTGTCTTCGCAATTAGTAGCAAATCACGGAAAGCAGCATCAGCCATAAGGAACTTATCAAAGAAAAGAAAAGCACTCTGCCATCTTGGAATCTGACTCCCGATATTCTAACGAAAGAAGGTGTTTTATGCACTGTAACATGTTTACTCATCTTCGACAGAACAAACAAAGAAGCAAACAAACAAGCAAGCAACTCTTCGTAAGCGAAAATTCTTGGTATAAAACTCGCTCTAACCACATCTTGTTAGATCTAGTTACAAAGTGAGGCGACTGCAGGCGGAAATCTACACAAATTCTAAATGTTAATGATAACGCACCGCCCAAAAAAAAAAAAGAATAAGAAAAAAAGTGGACAAAAGAATCACAAGACAAAACACGACGCGTTTCGACCTCTTAGGTCTTCTTCAGGTAAGATGCAAAATAATCAGGACAACGAAAATGAAAATGATTCAACGCCTATCTTGTGCTGAAGTGAATGATGATAAGTGATTGCTCGTTCATTTTCATTGCCCTGACTGTTTTGTATCTTACCTGAAGAAGACCTAAGAGGTCGAAACGCGTCCCGACTTTTTTTTTTTTTTTTTTTTTGCGGTGCGCTAAAATTAATATTTAAAATTCGCATCTTGTTAACAGAAACCGGATTTTACATTGACCCGTGTGAACTGGACTACTTTGTGCCAAATGTTTGAAAATGGATTTTAAAAAGAATTGATATTATTTCCGCAAGACGATATAGAAAAAAACAGATTACAGGACAAAACAAGATGCATTTCGACCTCTTGGGTCTTGTGTAAGAAAAAAACAAACATTCATGACAATGAGAACGAAGAACGAGCGATCACTTATCTTCTCATAGTCGGCACAAAATGGGTGTTGGATGAAAACGACACCATTGGGAAGCGGACCATGAGAGTTGAAATAATAATGATGACATTAATGATACTAATGATAACAATCGCAATAATAGTGATGGACAGTGATGATGATTAAAATGAATAATTGGAGGAGGAATACTATTATTTTTTTTATGATAACATGAAGGTAACTATTTAAAAATGAGATCGTGTTTTTGGTCCGTGCGTGGAGGCGAAGTCTCTCTGGTCTGCCTAGACTTGGATGAAAACAGATCTTTATTTCGGGACACTTACAAGAAGCAATGTTCTGCAAACTACATACTGACCGGATCTTTCTTCTACATTCTGAAAGAGGTGAGGTAGCTCCATAGTGTGGACCGTTTGGGGAACTACTCAGTAAGATTATGACTTCTTTGAATTTGAGTACTTTTGTCAGTTCCAATCCATTAACAAGTGAGGTTTTCCTTCAGACTGTCCAACTTCTGCATCAAAAACATCTTCGTATTGGTCCAAAACACTGCCACTTTTTTCTTTGGTCATAACTGCGATCCTTTCATCGTGTTTACTATGACCAAATTCATGCCTTGTACTGCTCTTAAGCCCGAGACTAGAATACAGTTTTCTTCTGTGATGACAAATCGGACTTTGTGAGTATTTCCATTTTTAGGGTTCACCGCTTTCAGTATACTTTCTCCCCGTGGTTTCATCTCAGATTTGTTGAATTTGACTAACGTGCTCTTAGTTTTTATATTTGTTTCTTTAGGTTTGTATCTCCCGACACGTCTCTGTAAGTTTTCTTCGACACAACATTTGTTATGTTAATGTCCCCATGTCCAGAAGAAATCTCACTTGGCTTCTATTGGTGAGTAATCTTGCTTTGATTTTTTGTACTCCCAATACGAAGAAATGCTGTCTGTGTATGTGTGTGTGTCTGTCCGTCTGTTCGTCCGTCCGTGGTCAACATGTGTTCCACTCACTCCAGACAAAACTACTGGGCCGATCTTTCTGTAAATTTGTAGGTATGTTCATTATGGGTCACGGATGATGCCTGATGGTTTTCACTCTTTACGGAATATCTCCGAAAGTACTTGGCCGATCTTTCTGAAAAATTGTAGGCATGTTCATTATGGGCCATGGATGATGCCTGATGTGCTATGTTACCCTTATAGCCGTTACTAACGGCTAAAACGGCCCATAACGGTTTTTCTTCCTTATAGAATGTCTCAGAAAGTACTTGGCCGGTCTTTCTGAAAATTTGTAGGTATGTTCGTTATGGATCACGGATCATGCCCGATGTTTCATTTTACCGTTATAGCCATTACTAACGGCTATAATAGCCCATAACGGGTTTTCTTCTTTATAGAATATCTCAGAAAGTACTTAGCCGATCTTTCTGAAAATTTGTAGGTATATTCATTATGGGTCACAAATTATGCATGTTGTGTTATTCTACCGTTATAGCCGTTACTAACGGCTATGATGGCCCGTAACAGTTTTCTTCTTTATAGAAAATCTCAGAAAGTACTTGGCCGATCTTTCTGAAAATTTGTGGGTATGTTCATTATGGGTCACGGATCATGCCCGATGTGTTATTTTTACTGTTATAGCCGTTACTAACGGCTATAAAAGGCCCATGACGGTTTTTCTTTTTTTTTATGGAATATCTCAGAAAGTATTTGGCCGATCTTTCTGACAATTTGTAGGTATGTTCATCATGGATCACATATGATGGCCGATGTTTACCAGAATAGCCGTTACTAACGGCTGTAACGGTCCAAACGGTTTTTTCCTCTTTATGGAATATCTCGCGCGTATTCAAGATAAACTGGGAGTACTTTTAAATGCTTTGCATCTTGTTTTCTCTCATATTTCTTGTGTTCCATGCATAAACTCCATCCTCTGCGTCATTCTCGTTGTTTCTGATATTCTTTAAACATCTGTTTCTTTCACATTTCATCTTACACACGCTGTATTTTACAAGATGTATTTATATGTAACCTATTTGAAATTTTGTCATATTTTCATCGTTAGTACCTATTCCATCAGACAGTGTGATCTCTATAAAATGTAAGTTAATATTTGTAAAGTATCTGTATGAAATGTTATGTAGCGAACCTTTTATCCGTGTAGAAAGGATTGGGTCAAACAGACCATGATTTCCTTGGACACGTTGACTCTTTAACATTGAAAACATGGCTGAAAACGTTAACTGCAGTTTCACAGCCTCTACCATTCGATGTCATCTTCATGCACAAGGATGACCGCAAAGGTTTTAGTCAACAGCGTTCTGTCAAGTTTGGCTTAGATAGTACCACGATAAAGTTGACCACAGTTCACACACACACACACACACACACACACACACACACACACACACACACACACACACACACACGCACACACACATAGATACATACATACATACATACATACATACACACACATACACACACACACGCGCGCGCCACACACACACACACACACACACACACACACAACACACACACACACACACACATGCACGCACACACATACACACACAAACATGCACACACACAACTCACATTCATAAGCACACACACACACACACACACACACACACACACACACACACACACACACACACACACAACGGTTGGGTCTTTGCATAGACTCACTTTGTTAGCATCTGTGAATCAAAATAAAACAAGTTCTACGATAAAAAACCTTGTGTTGTCCAGACCGCTTAAGCTCAGTCTCAAATACATACAAGCCTTTCTGTTCAAAACATCTTGTACAGCAAAACGGGGTTTGGAAACACAAGTAAAAAAAACGTGCACATTGTGCGCACACAGGTTTATAGCACCAAACGGGCAACTTGCCTCTGAAGCGCCGAATGAAAGTCTTCCAACGATTCGTAAATTGTCTGGCTTGTGGAGGACATCGGGGTCTCAGCTAACACAGGGTAGGTGGAGGTTGGGGGCGTGGGGGAGGGGGGGGGTAATAAAACAGGTTGGATAAGGGATTGGTGAAAGTGGGGATCGTTGTCCGAAACCTCAGCCTGAAGTTTTTCGAGAAGGAAGGAAACACGACTGACGTCTTGAGTAAAATGTTCCAACCAACGTGTAAATATCTGAAGAAATGCTCTCTCTCTCTCTGTCTCAGTCTCTGTCTGTCTGTCGGTCTGTCTGTCGGTCTGTCTGTCTTTCTGTCTGTCTGTGTGTCTGTCTGTCTGTCTGTCTGTCTGTCTTCTCTCTCTCTGTTTCTCTCTCTGTTTCTCTCTCTGTCTCTCTCTCTGTCTGTCTGTCTGTCTGTCTGTCTCTCTCTCTCTCTCTCTCTCTCTCTCTCTCTCTCTCTCTCTCTCTCTCTCTCTGCCAAAACGTACAGCTCTCTAGCTCTAGGAGTATAGTGGATTGCAGTCACGTGCACAGATCTGGCGGACACAGTGCCCTTTCATTTCTCATGTCAGTATGGTAACAGCGAAACAGCAGTCATTCTAGTGGATCTGAATCTGAATCTCTCTCCATCTTTTTTCTATATGTTTGTTTACGTATATCATGCACACCGATTGTGTGTGTGAATTTGTGTGTGTGTGTGTGTGTGTGTGTGTGTGTGTGTGTGTGTGTGTGTGTGTGTGTGTGTGTGTGTGTGTTACTGCTGTCGCTGCTACTACTACAGCTGCTACGTTTTCCACTTGCACTTGTACTACTGCTGTTCTTTTTTTTTTTTTTTTTTGCTAAAAAAATAGCAAAGCTCGTAGCTGGTTCATCATTTCCATTCCCCATCACCTTTGCCGCTCTCTCCTCATTCCCAGCCCATGCTGTCAGTCCTCGCCTCACTGAATTCCAATCATAGCTATGATCACAGCCATTATAATATCGGTTGATACCCAGTCATCTTCACCCTCAAGACGTTCCAAGACAGCATTCAACCAGTACACAGTCATCGAAGTATACACTGATGTCCAAAGATCGCTACCGCAAGACATCATAGGACAGCAGCTCACTACTTCACTAAGGTCATTAAAGTATCCCTTGATATCCATCCATACATTTCTGTCCCATGATGTCACAAGACAGCACACCAAATTTGATCGCAGTAACTGAAGTATCCCTTGATATCCATCCATACATTTCTGTCCCATGATGTCACAAGACAGCACACCAAATTTGATCGCAGTAACTGAAGTATCCCTTGATATCCATCCATACATTTCTGTCCCATGATGTCACAAGACAGCACACCAAATTTGATCGCAGTAACTGAAGTATCCATTGATGTCCAGTCACTGCTACCCCAAGACGTCACAAGACCTCCTTCAACTAGATCGCAGTCATTGTAGTTTCCGTAACTATACAGTCATTGCTACCACTAAGATGTCACAAGACAGCATCCGAGTAGTACATGGTCGTAGAATTTTCCCAGTGAAATCCAATTCTCACTCCCCTATGACGTCACAAGATAGCATCCGATTAGTACACAGTCATAGGATTTTCCCAGTGAAATCCAATTATCACTACCCTATGACGTCACAAGATAGCATCCGAGTAGTACACAGTCATAGAATTTTTCAGTGAAATCCATTTCTCACTCCCCTATGACGTCACAAGATAGCATCCGATTAGTACACAGTCATAGGATTTTCCCAGTGAAATCCAATTATCACTACCCTATGACGTCACAAGATAGCATCCGAGTAGTACACAGTCATATAATTTTTCCAGTGAAATTCAATTATCATTACCCTATGTCGTCACAAGATAGCATCCGAGTAGTACACAGTCATAGACATTCCCAGTGATGTCCAGTTACTACTGCCTTAAGATGTTACGTGACATCTACTGGTGCACACTCACTGAAATTTCCGATGAAGTCCAATTATCACTACCCTAAGACATTACGTGACATCTACTGGTACACAGTCATTGAATTTTCCAATGAAATCCAATCATCACCACCCTAAGACGTCACCAGACAGCCTCAGCCTCTAATTAGTACACAGTCATTGAAATTTCCAATCATAAACATCATTACTAATGACGTCACAGGATGACAATTCAATGAGTATGCAACCTTTGACATTTCCTACTGATGTAGAGTTCCCACGTCTCCTTGGTATCACAAGACCGGACTCATTCATAACACAATCAATGACGTGTCTGTTGATATCCAGTTATCATGCCCCAAGATGTCTCAAGACAGCATCTGAGTAGTACACAGACATTGATATCACCTTTGACACCCATTTACCCTAACCCTAGACCGTCATAAGACAGCCTTCAACTAAATCGCATTCATTGAAGTGTCATTCAGAGGACACAGCTCGACTAGCTCTAGTTCCACACTCATCACCTACACCTTCCTCCAAGCATACGCTCAGTGGCTATCCTCCTCTACCCTCCTCATCCTTCATCACCGCCATCCAGCCTCCAGCCTCCCGCTTCATTTCTACGTAACCGCGTACAAGTTCTATTTCAAGATGACCTTACAGGCGCCGACGCGGTCCAGTTCAGGAGAACAGTAGCCATTAGCCGAGCATTGTTATCCCCACAATAAACCTCATCAGCCAGACAGGATTGCCCGCAGGGAGAGCGCTCACCCTATCCGAGGCATGAGAATTGAAATTCCCCGCTGGACAAAGGATGAAAAGGGAGAGGGAGGAGAAGACAAAGCGAGCGGGGAAAGAAGTTAGGGAAAGGAAGAAGAAGAAGAAGAAGATGATGATGATGATGATGATGATGATGATGGTGTGTGTGTGTGTGTGTGTGTGTGTGTGTGTGTGTGTGTGTGTGTGTGTGTCCGCGTGTGTGCGCGCGCGCGAGCCAGACAGAGAGAGAGAGAGAGAGACAGAGAGAGAGAGAGAGAGAGAGAGAGAGAGAGAGAGAGAGAGAGGATAATGATAATGGTGATGACGATGGTGATAAGAATGATGATGATGATGATGATGATGATGATGATGATGATGATGATTCCTTATTAAAAAAAAAAACCATAAATGAAATTAAAAAAAAACCCAATCCACAATCATATTATGGTGTTTGACATGTGTTGGGGGTCTGTGGTGAACAGTAGATTGCCCATGCCCTCTCTTCACTCTCACCTTCCTCCATTCCTGACCGTTCACCTTGCTTCTTTATTACGTCTGCTGCTCCTCTGCCCTCCCACCTCCAAACCTATCCCCCCCCCCCCCCACACACACACACACACAATCAGCTTTTTTTTATCCTCTTACTCCAATTTTGTTCCCACGTTTTTTTTATTTTGAATGAGTCCTCCATCCCAATTTTTCCCCATTCTGTTTCATGGTTTCCACACTCTATACGCACATGTTTTTAGCATGCATAGTCTTGTGTGTGCTAATATCGATTGACATTTGTACGATTCCTTTAATGGTTTTGCATTTGACATAAACCGTCTGGGTTTATTTCTGTTTTGATAGATTGCGTGCTGACACTTGTCATTTTGTGATGTTTCATGTTTTTTAACAAAAGAAAAATAAAAAGCAACTAGCAGAGAGTACAGTGCTAATGGTATAAAAAGCACAGTGCATGTTTGCGATTTGGATGGATGGGTGGCCTGTGCATATGTGTGCGTTCATGTGTGCGTGCGCGATTCAGTGCGTAAGATAGAGAGAGAGAGAGAGAGAGAGAGAGAGAGAGAGAGAGAGAGAGAGAGTCTGTCTGTGTCTGTGTGTTTGTGCGTGTATGTATGTGTTTGTTAGAGAGAGAGAGAGAGAGAGAGAGAGAGAGAGAGAGAGAGAGAGAGAGAGAGTTAATAAAAACGAATTTAAAGAGAGAATGGACAAGTCCTCATAGAAACATGGGATCTTTTTTTCTCGTTTGAAATGTAGACGGTATACTTTTCTCTCTGGAAATCACATTTTAGCATCTTCTCCAGGTCGCCTTTTAATTTTTCTTTTCATGGAATGGTGAATTCTTAACATCACCATTCCAAACATAATCATGGTAAGCAGATTCATTCATTTTAAGATCAGGATTGAAGTGAACATTCTTTTTCAAAGATAGATTGTACAGGAATAGGTGTCTCATTTTTATGCTTATGTACATCTTCCACATGAGTATAATGACACTAAACGTAGTGCACTTTCCTTAACATTATCCAGTTTTCTATGCCAAACAAGGTACCGGTAACGGACAACATTAATCATAAGGGTGTCTTTCAATAAATGAAATCTTCACTGAAGATCCAAAATCTGTGTATCACGGTATCTCCATAGGAGAAATCTTCAGTGCGATCCACTGTATCAGGGCAATTTCAGCATTTCTTATTTTCTGTAGCCTTTCTTTTGTTTAAAAAGCTATCTGTGAAATAATCATTATGCATAATTTTCAAATGAAGAACTCTTGTTTAGTCTCTAGTACCTTCTGTGTCCTTAGTCATATTGATCTACTCCGTTAACACACAATTTTCTAAGCACAGATTGTATTACTTCGCAAAACGATGTGACTGTCTTTGTTCTCCTCTTTCTCTGGTTAGTCCACTCTCTAGGTAAAGCATCAACTTCGCTGGCATTGTTTTGACCAACTGCTTTTTGTATTTCTGCTTAAATCAACGATCTATTTCTATCATGATGATATAATTACTAATTCGTTCAACTCCTTCCTCAACTCAATGTTGAAAAAAAAAAAAAAAAACCATCTTAGTGAGGGGACTGACAGGACAATTCAGTGTCCCCCGTGAACCAATGCAGGAACTGGGAAGGAAACAAAGACATACGAGCGTTTAATGGTCTTTGAAAATACATAATTTTCAGCATGCGTTTAACGTTAGCAATCACTGATCTTGCATGTGTGCTCTGCAAAGAGAAGACGCGCACAGTCACTCGACAACAAAACTGGCGAAAGGTATCTTTCGCCATTTTTGTTGTTGAATGTCTTTGCGCATATTCTTTTGTAAAAGTCACCTGCTTTACATAGAAGAAAAACTATTATCTACTATCGACCACATCCTTCCTCTCTCTCTCTCTCTCTCTCTCTCTCTCTCTCTCTCTCTCTCTCTCTCTCTCTCTCTGAGACTAATATTGCAGTACACCGTCAGTTAATATGTTGGACAGACAAAGCTATATTTTCATATACAAAGTTGTGTCACCAGTGTGGTGGTGTATACTTCAGTACAACTGATTTGTTTCTTTTACAGACATCTGTATCAGAACAGTTCAAATGCTGCATGAAGTCCTGACGATGCCATCGATATCGCAAGACAAAGTTTCCAAAAAAGCCTGACCATAATCAATACATGCGTACAAATCTAAACGAAGACAGTGGCGGAGGCAGCAATGAAGATGTCCTAGCCGAGTGGAATAATAGAACACTTGACAAAACATAGGTAAGCGAGGGTCATACACTCTCAACGCCAGCCACAGTGAAAGAGAAGGTTACATAGGAGCATAGTGGGGGTCATGCGTACAATACGATGTGTGATTGGCTCCTGAATGAACGTGTCAGTTCACAGACATGAACGCGTGGTCACGTGACACCGTTGATTGATTCTCGTTTCCAATTGCCCAGGTCATAACGCGTACATATGTGATAACATGTGCATACATTGCCCTCGTGTTCCTGTGTGCTCATGCATCGTGACCGACATGTCCATCTTTTTTTGTACAGGAATTTTTAAGGACAGCTATGTTCATGTGTTTTGTTAAACGGACAGTGATGCGTGTCTGACAAAGGTTGAAGTCCCATAGCTAAAATTCGTTGGGGCAGCAAACTATTAAAGGTTTACCGTGTTTGGGCATGGCAGTTCGGAAGGCAGTACCCAACTATGTCCTTCAGCTGCTGTAACTTTCCCTGACTACAATCAGATACCAGCTAACTGCTGGCCGGATAGTGAAGGTTTTTATACCTTAAGAATCTGACCACACGAGAACCTTTAAGAGTATACACTCTAATAATTTGACTTTATATCCCACTGCATAAAGCGTGTAATCCTGCAGATATACTTTCAACTCCCCTCCCTCCCTCCCTCCTTCCTCGTCCTCGTCCTCCTCCACCTCCTCCTCCTCATTGTCATTATTATGATCATAAAAACAAGAAGACCATACAGGAGAGGGCAGACCTTTGCCAAACGTTGAACCGATCCATGATCCGCTCTTTCATATGGATCTACACCAACATGAAAGGCCACAATAAACCCACGAACAAATGGTGTGATTTCTGTAACAGGGTACGAAAAAAAACGGCTGTAGCTTGGTTTTTAGAGATTTCCCTTTTCCTATTTTTGCTCCAAACGTACTGAACAAGTCAGTATTATTCTGCCATTGGAAGTAAAAATAGGCACGAACCGAAAACCTTACTTCCCATGCATTGTTAATAAAGTGTAGACAACAGACAATGTCAACGTTTATATCACCAGAAAATTGAAAATGAAAATGCAATACCTCATAGACAGTTATCAGTCAGTAAACGATAATATCCTTTGTTCATGTTTAGTGGGAAATGTGTAATTATCTTTCTGAACGGATCCTGGATGCCTTTGATCCGGATTCACAGGACAGAGCCACATTCATGGGTTCTCACTGGGCCATACTCCATCTTATCACTAAGTGTTGTTCATGTTCGTTCAATACATTTTGCGTCAAATTGCTGACATAAAGACAGACCAATGGATATAACATTACCGGCGGAAATAACAACAATAACAGCCACAACAACAACAATAATAACAGTTAATATAATAATGATGATGATGATAATAATGATAATAATAATAATAATGATGATGATGATAATAATAATGATAGTAATAATGATGATGATGATGATAATGATGATCAGGAAAACACTTGGGAGAGTGCACAACTCAACGAACCTTGAACTGATCGTGGATCTACACTACGATCTGGATCCGCACCAAATCATCAGGCCTCTGCCATGGCGCCCTCCCCCCGCCTGTCCCCCCACATTCAAATGAATATTGTCTGCAGTATAGGAAGAAAATGGATCAGCAGGTAGGTCTTTTGCTCTTCTTTTTCTGCCTTGGTAAGTAATAGCAAGTACGACCAGAAAGAACTGCTTCGCATGCACAATTTATATTGTTATGCTTACAGTCCCACATATCAACATGATACTATCAGACCATTTCAACATTCCATTGAAATGTAGTAATTCATGGACGATTTTCAGTTCGTAGACAGTAACTTAACAGTCTCCAAGATCAGTGGAAAAACTGGAGAAAAAAAAAATCAAGTTGAACAAATCATAGTTTCACCTTCTCATCTGGAACCTCACCACAGAGTGGCACCAAGTTGTATTGCGTTTGGAGATAACAATGATAAATATGCAGCCGTGCATTCATACACGAGCGTGCCGCGCGCTCGCGCACACACACACACACACACACACACACACACACACACACACACACACACACACACACACACACGCACACAGAGTATGCATGCGTACCTTACATGCACACGAGCACATGCACGCGAATAGACGCCATGCGATCATCTCTTCAAATCCGAGTTTCTAATTTCACCCCATAGCGTTTGCCGCTGCGAGCAACCCTGTTGATTTTTCATTTTGACAGCTCATCGACAAATCATGCACTAGCCCATTGAGCCTTTCTCGCTTAGCTGCATGAAGTACGGTGCGATTAAATTCCCTTCCGTTAAGTCAATGAATAGAGAGAGATTGAGTATCACCAGTGAGCACGCTGATTGAGCTAATCAGTACAGTGATGGAGGCATACCCAGTTTATTTTGTCCTGCAAATTACCATGTATTCTTTAATGCAGATTTCTGTATTAAGCCAGACAGAGCATTGACTCGAAATCCTTTCAACGAAAATCATTACTAGCATTACAGCATAAGAATAACGTCGTTAACTGCGATTTGAATTACTAAGATTTATGATCCTCTCTCTCTCTCTCTCTCTCTCTCTCTCTCTCTCTCTCTCTCTCTCTCTGTTATTTCATTTGCAGTAACAAATATTGTCACTGCTCTCCATCTTCTTGGTGTAAATGAATTTAGTTCAATTTTCCAGTCAAATACAACTTTACAGCAAACGTCAAAATTTGAACAGCAACAAGCGCAGCTAGTGCTTATGGACAAACGTTTCGTTTACAAGAAGCATAATGTCTGCTGGTTTGGGCACAGGAGTTTTCTTGGCACAAGTGAGCCAAATGGCTGTCGCATCAGATCACTTGCGCAACTCTTCAGCGCGTGCTGTATGCATCAGAAGTCAGCAGAGCGTTGGCAGCCCACAGCACTGCTGTGCCCACGTTCGTAACGCACTCCGCTGAATGGATGACAGGTTCAAGTCCGATTTTTTTTCAGGAGGTGGCATCTGAATCCATATCTTACGATGCATGATTGAAACCATCAAAACTTCACGTTGGAGATTTCCCTAAAATATTTGGAGCACAATCCCGTCTGTTTGTTTATTCATTTGTTTGTCTTCCTGTATTTGTTTATTCATTTGTTTGTCTTCCTGTATTCACCCACATACTCGTCCGTTTTGCATTTATTTTCGATCTAATTTAAAGAAGTATGAAAGGATTTTTTTACACTTTGTGGCTGATCTTGGATCATTTAATTCTGAAAGTTTTCGATCTTCATAATTTTTTTAATTTTCACAATCCTAGTTGCGCACTTTCTGCGTGGGGCTCATTCTCAATCATTTCTTTTACTTGTATTTTGTGATCAGGGGAGTCTGAAAATATTTGACTTCTAGAAGTCAACATACTCTTGCCATACGAATTCCAAAGGCGTGAACAACGTTTCCATATCGTCCTCCCTGGGAGTTGTCAAACTAGGTCTGCCATTCTTTTTGGCAGAATTCTTGTAACCCGAATCAGACATGACAACTGGCACTGGAAGGCCTATTGGCTCCAAGACTGAAAATGGCCATAAAGTCTTGTATTTCATGACAACCATTGTTAGGGCTTTCATCCAACTGGACAAAATCCTTTAAATATATTGATGGAGAGAGATGACTTCACTCACATGATGTCCAATTTTTGCTCAAGAAACAACAAACGCACTCACTCACAACATTCTTCACTGTAGCATCCTGCACTTGGCATTTTCTAGAGTCAGTTGGCTATGTTTTTGTGCACAGCGTGTCACGTGATTGGAGATTACCGATCGCAATGCAAGAAACAATGATGCTGTGTATTCTGGTTTTATAAGAGAATAAATTTGAAAGAATGATTACGATGCTGTGTATTCTGGTTTTCTAAGAGAATAAATTTGAAAGAATGATTACCTTTACTGCAGTTAGGCGGCTAATCGTTTTACTTCTTTGTGATGGTTGATGCTTCTATA
>CM065729.1:44037432-44062432 GCA_033310375.1 Conus canariensis | reverse complement strand
TCATACATCCTTGGTCCTATTGTCTTCTGTTAAGCACGTTTTATCATACATCTTTGGTCCTATTGTCTTCTGTTCAGCACGTTTTATCATACATCCTTGGTCCTATTGTCTTCTGTTAAGCACGTTTTATCATACATCTTTGGTCCTATTGTTTTATCATACATCTTTAGTCCTATTGTCTCTGTTAAGCACGTTTTATCGTACATCTTGGTCCTATTGTCTTCTGTTAAGCACGTTTTATCATACATCTTTGGTCCTATTGTCTTCTGTTTCAGCACGTTTTATCATACATCTTTGGTCCTGTTGTCTTCTGTTAAGCACGTTTTATCATACATCTTTAGTCCTATTGTCTTCTGTTAAGCACGTTTTATCATATATCTTTAGTCCTATTGTCTTCGTTAGCACGTTTTATCATACATCGTTGGTCCTATTGTCTTCTGTTAAGCACGTTTTATCATACATCTTTGGTCCTATTGTCTTCTGTTAAGCACGTTTTAATCATACATCCTTATCGCATGTGCGCTTAGAATGTCCGCCACTTCTTACTCTGAGCATATGTTTCTTTCTAGCAGTGTGCCTCTCATGAGTTCAATGTGTGTAAGATGTTTCAATCATACTTTGTAACTAGATCTTCATACTTTGTGTTGAAATATTGTGGAAAAACAAAGTTGAAGTTAATGTCTGTATTCAGGTTGTTCATTCATATATGAGTGATTCATCTCACGATACTCTTCCTAAGGGGACATCTGTTTCAAGCAAAATGGAATGAATATTCTTTTACCTCTCCAAATTGTCACTTTTTTTTTTTTGTTGACCCAGCTTCCCTAACATTGCTTCAAGTAACAAACACAGAACGTCAAACATAAAGACATAGAGCAATGATAATCCACATTCCTGTTAGGAAAACAACGGTTAGTAAAACATGTTAGACAAGTTTGGTCAGACATTGAGTGCTTCAAATCTTTGGTATGAAAACAACTCTAAGCAAAAGTGATCACCGTCAAGATTTACTGGCTTGCAAAGTACAGTTTATTGTTCATTTTTATTATTCCAAGTAGCGACTTGTCCCTTATTTACTTAAGTCACGACGTCGTCTTCATAAATGAAAGAAGGTATGCGGAATACATTGTCTTTTCTTTGCGTTGTCTCTTTTCTAGTCTGGTACATTTTTTTATTTTGTCACTCTTCACCTGTATCAATGGCCCATCATGTATTCTTCGTCCTCTGTTACTATATTCTGTTGTGTCTTACGTATGTCACATCATTTTGTCCGTGTCTTGAATGATTGAAAAAATATTCCCTTCATCATTGATGCATAGTTTTCTATTGTGTCCCAGCACCATGTCCTTTTTTTCTATTTCATGGCCTACTTTTCACGAGTTCTTCATCTTATCATCTGTATTTTGCCTGGAGTGTAATATGTTCTGTTTTATCAAAGTTTTTACTGTTTGCCTTTCCTTCATATTTTACAGTGTCGAGTGCGCTCGACATGTTAGAATTGATGTGTCTATGCCCTGCATGATTGCAAAATTGATCCTAGTATTTCAGTTCACCTCCTCCGTATAAAGGAGCGACACAGTAAATTTTAAGTTCTAGCTTGTGGAATCCCAGCAATGCATTATTTCCGTCATCGGGAAAAAAAACCCTCAAAGACTTGTATTCGACTAATTCTATTTTGCAGAGGAATGCATCACTTGGGGATTCATTTCATATTCAGTGAGAGTGCTTGGGGGACATTAAAAAGAGACCCAAAACCCGTTAACAGAATATCATATTCAGTTCAAGAAGTCGACATAAAATGGATCGAAACCACAACATTAAATTGAATGTAGTTTCCGACATCTGAAGGATCCACTCTGTCACTGTCATGTTGATAAATGAAACATACCGTCATCACTTGGTGCCGTCGTCACTTTGGTTGCTGCTATCGTTGTTGCTGCTGCTTTGTTTCTTTGGTTTTTCTTTCTTTCTTTCTTTGGTTTTCGATGTTTTGTTGTTCAGATTTTCAAAGTTTTCGGTGGTTTGACTGTAACGAGAACATTATCGTTGTAAATTATTGCTTGTATGGTGCTTTTGGTGGCGGTTGTCAACAGTCAGATTAGGATTTGTAGGCCTGCTTCTGACCACTTCTCACTCATTTTCCGCAACGACAATATGGTTAAACCAGATAAATATTCTGGAAGAAAGGAAAACAATAAACGACTGTTATTTGAACCAATGTTGCCTGCTATGAAACCAGCAACCTCTCTGTTGCACGTATCTAGACTGTCTTTGTTAGTTGGTTTTAAATGTGAAATATTTCCTAAATTGCTCTTGGAAAACTTTTCTAAACTCTCCCATGTATATCTGAGACATTCTGCAATGTATTTTAGATGATAAATGTTCATCTTTTCCTACAATACTGACGCTGTCAATAACAGAGGGCACAAGTATCTACATATAGCATAGTCAAAACCGATTCGTTTAACATGACACAGTTCGCGTCAGCCTCAAACATCGAACATTTTCAGGTTTGTCTTGGTAAACAACAGAGTCGATCAGGAGATCCAAAATAAACGAATGCAAAATGTCTTTTATCAAAATTTTGCAGACATTACTGTTACCCTCAAACATTGTTTACCCACATTCTGATAGCATATTCCACCGTTAATGCTTTACCAAAACCTAACAAGGGATTAAAATATCATGTCTGGTGGATAGTTCGAAAACATCTTGAAAAGTCTCTCTCTCTCTCTCCTCCTCTCTCTCTCTCTCTCTCTCTCTCTCTCATCTCTCCTCTCTCTCTCTCTCTCTCTGTTGTGATTGGTTTCAAACGCAAGTGAATATATTTTTGTTTATCTTGGTTTGTTTTCTTGAATTATTTCCCCTTGTAATTGTTTGCTTATTGTTTTCTGGAAAGAAATTACTTCCTTTTGCTGATGACCCGTACCCATTTTCATTTATTCTCAGCAAACGTGTACCCATTGTATACAGGTCGGTGGCCTTACAATTAAAAATTTCAGACTTCAGAGGTCTCTCTCTCTCTCTCTCTCTCTCTCTATCTCTCTCTCTCCTCTCATCTCTCTCTCTCTCTCTCTCTCTCATCGATAGAGATAGACAGATAGCTAGCTAGCTAGCTAATAGATAGATTTCCACTCCCCCCCCCCCCCCTTTCCCCTCCCCCACCCCTTCCCCCCCACCCTCCCTTCACTGTCTTATCGTCCTCCTAGATCCTCACCAACCCCATCCTGTTCATCCTTCCCTTATCCCGTCTCCCTTCCTCCCCTTTCCCCGTCCCCCAACCCCTTTCCCTCCCATCGTCATCCTACCCCCTCCCCGATCTATACCCCCTACCCCACCACCCTTTACCTTAGGACCGTGTCGAATTCCTTCCAAGGGGGAAAACAAAGTACCATCCCCCACCACCCTTCCCTACGCCTTTCCTCCCCTTCTTTCCCTTCTCACCTTTACCCCATCCCCACCTGTTTTCTCACTCCACTCTCGCTTTTGCCTGAGATCCAGAAAGAATCCCTCTAAAAGTGACCGAACAGAAAAATCTCTGAACCCTGGACCGTGAACCAAGGACCTTTCGATCTTTCGTCTAACGCTCTCCCAACAAAGCTTTTGCAGCGAACACACGGTACAATGCGAGCGGCGAGGAGTCATTTGACTGGCTTCCAACGCCGACATATATTCGCCATTTGATTGCATACATAGCGCAAATATAGTGATTTTCTAGCAGATGAGTAATTTCCTCTTGATCTCTTTAATATGCTGATGTGTCCCTGTGCCCGATTTGGAGAAGATCGGACAAAATGGAGGATTGTATACCAAACAGATTAGATTGGACAGAGACAAAAAGGCACACACACACACACACACACACAACACACACACACACACACACCACACACACACACGCGCGCGCGCATATATATATATATATATATATATACATAAATGTGTGTGTTGGTGTGTGTGTGTGTGTGTGTGTGTGTTGTGTGTGTGTTGTGTGTGTGCACGCGCGCGAAAACCTATCAACGAAAAGCGTACAAGCCCGATAACAAAACGCTGAATACTTGTCCAGCATCATCAAATTATTGTCTCCAACGTCATGATCTAATAACAAGTTTTGCGATGAAAAAAAAAAAAAGTACTGGCGTAGTTAAAAGAGTAAATCATGTGCAGCGTTAAGATACCCCTTAGGCAAGAAGCACGGTGGAAGAGAATGAAGTAGCAAACTTGGTCATGAAGTTTTGTAACCGTCCCAATACTCATGTGGCAGAGTAGAAAAGAGAGAGAGAAGAGAGAGAGAGAGAGAGAAAAGAGAGAGAGAGAGAGAGAATGCAAGTTAGAAGTAAATCGGAATAAAAGATCAGTAAAAAAAGAAAGAAAAAGAAATCCACTCACAAAATATGCTAGCTGGAAATATCTATTTCAGATCATTGTATTTAAGGTAATCATTAACGTTCTCGCCCTGTCTTCTCCCCCTCGCCTCTTCTACCCCCGATCTCCCAAAACACACACACAACACACACACACACACACACACACACACACACACACACACACTCACACACACATACATACACATACACAACACAGGGCCTTTGGCCCGTGCTAGCTAACTTATAAAAACATTGCATGTGAAACGGGGGCAGAAAGGGGGAGGGGCAGGGTGGAAAGAGGGGAAGAGAGCCGGCGAATGGATGATTTAGGGAGTAAGAGGGGGAGGAGGAGGTGAAGGGGGGGGTGTGAAACGGGGCGCAAGGAGATGAGATGGTGCTGAGCGTGGGAATGGTAGCCTGACTCACCCCTCGTGCTGTTCCTATAGTCCACTCCGTCACATTATCACTATTCCTGCGTGTGTGTGTGTGTGTGTGTGTGTGTGTGTGTGTGTGTGTGTGTGGTGGTGTGTTTTGTGTGTGTACGTGCTGTTTCTCTCTTGTTTGCCAAAAGGGTGCAGAGCCACTTATTTTTTTGTAAATGACTTTGTAGAAATGTCTGTTTTTCAATCGTCGATGCTTATATCTCTTCTCCTAAGCTGCTGCCGCTGAAGGGAAAGAATTCACATGTTAATCGCTGACAATATGATTTACCTTATCTTCCACCTTGTTTCTAGGGAAAGAGAACCCGGCCCGAACTACGTGCTCATTCTTTTGTTTTACGCTTTTTTGAGTACCATCACCTAAAATGACGTTTGAAATATGTGCACATATAGCCAGCACAGGTCAGTTTTATCTACCTTCTTTGACTCTTTCCTGGAAACTTTTTTTTTATATCTAATCAATGAAACCTTATGCATTTCCATACAGCTCAGACCGCGCAGTCTACAAGACATTCGTCTAGCTCTGTTGATCCATTTTTCTGAAGATGTCTTGATGCACGAACAGTCTGTTTTAAATCGCAATATAACGAATTCTAAACCATTTTCGCGAAGAGGCGTATATTGTTTGTGTACTTTTGTTTGTAAAAGCAATACCTTAATTGAATTGCTCTGTATTCTACTTTCTGGTGATACTGAACCGAATGCAGGACCCAGTAAACAGTATGGAGCTCCGTGTCAAATATGCCAACCTTAAAAGTTTGAAAACCGAAGTCGATTTACTATCCACAGAATGTAATGATTTTTTACGTCATAGCAATGTCAGAAATCTGATTTTTTCTGCGACGGATTCCAGTTGAACAATGGAACATCCTAACTTCCGTCCTCTGTCAACGAGACAGACCAGACAACCCACATTGTGGATGCATTTCAAAACTGCCTGTACTGCAAACCAAAACCAATCTCATAGCAATGGTGTAGAATCGGTATGGTGGAAACGGAAGTAAATCAGACGAGTGAAACTGATTGGATAATTTCATAAACTTTAAAAACTTCAATGTAAGTTACTGGCAACTAATAAATGTAAACATTAGAAAAGTAACTACCATAATGCTACAGTTGATTGTATTGTGAGACTTTCATACAGATGTTCTAAAAGAACTGTTTCAACACGTAGACAACATCGCCCAAAATACCACCTAGTAACTGAACTTACGCGTGGAACAGATGACACCACACTTGTTTAGATTTGATTATAACACAGATACCTCAACTCATTATGTCGACAGAAGTTTTAATCAGCAAATACAGCGACCACAGCGTCCGCTGTGCTGTCTTGGGAAATAAAAACAAAGAAAAAATGTTTTCAAAGAACAGTATTTAAGCACGGTAAATTAGACATAGTGAAATTCTGCGCACATTTGAATGAAGTACGCTTGACAAAATTCTATGTAAGCAAACGGTACGGTAGACGAGTACACTTTTCAACCCTTAGGCCAAAGCTTAACAATGTATGCCTGTCAAAACTGAAGCCCATCCACCCATATGCCATGCCATGATGACAGACAGATTCGACTTTTTGATCGACATGCGCAAGCTAATATGCAGATTCGCCAGACGAAGCAGTCTTGCCCAAGATTGGAAAGACCTCGTCAATTTAGAAACTATTCATATCAAAAGAAAGGCACAGGAAAACAGGGCATTTCGGTGAATTTGATTAACAACAAAAAAAGCTTCAGACTTCATCAAGTTTTGAGAGCAAAAATTGGTGAAAACTGAATAGATCTTTCGTTTATAAGAAGGAATTGATGCTGGATAAAGTGTAAAAGTATCATTGAAACAAAGATAAAGGAAACATTGTGAACTCTTATTTTGCACAACGGCAGCATATTAAAACGATAACGATATGTTACCTAATGTTACATACATTGTCAACTAGATGATGCTATGCTTTCACAAACTGAAGTTAAATGACGCTGTAAACAAACGTGACAAAACAAAAGCATCCAGTCCAGATTTTCTTCACAATATTTACTAAAAAAATTTCATTTCATATCACGTCCCTTTCTCTCACTTCTTAGTTCATAGATAACTTTGTGAAAGTAGCTCGTCATCATCGTGAAAAAGTGCACAAGTAAAATCTTTTTTAGCGCATAAATAAGTACAAGGTTTATTGCTATTCGATCTTGATGTTTCTAACACTGTTTTTTATTTGAAAAGAAAAGAATAAATTTATTTTTAAAAGAGATAACAAAGAAGTTGCTCAGGAGGAAACAAAAACATGATTTTGTACATCAAAGGCAGCATGTCCTTTAATGGAAAACACTTTAACAGTGTAGAAGCTAGCACGCCCTGTGCACAATTGAAAAGAAATGTTTGAGGTCGTAATACTTAATCCCTATAGGACATTCAGTATAATGACATTTAATTTCTTCTTCTGTAAGAAGTCGAAGAGATCACTTCAAGTGCTCACTAGCTATCACGATTTGCCCAACCCATTCACCATCATGAACAATGCCTGTAGAGAGAAAAAAAACTAAACAATGCAAAACAACGCAAAACGAAAAGAAAAAAGAACACTTGGAACAACAAAAACGGCATCTTGAAATAGTGATCATTACGAACAGGCCTGAAACAAATGCCAGGTGACTGTTTTGTCTTGCGCGCCCATGAGATGACATGTCATATATTTGTCTCTAGAGTTTTGGACGTGGCCTCCATTCTTATACACCAAAGTAAGAACGCAGTATCCACATTCCATGCCACCGTTTCTCTTGCCCCTGCAAGGGTCCCTTTTCCCGTGGCATGATCCCATTTCAAGAGTAAACAACTCGCCAGCAGCTGTACAAAGCACAACTCCTCGCTGGCTCTGAACCGCAGTGATCCAGTTCAGTATTCCAAACATATCACTGTGAACCTCACAACGTCTTTCTGTAGCCCCAAATGGACTCTCTGAACCCAGCGATGTCTTTCTGGACCCCAGTATGCCCTCTGTGAAATATCTTTCCGCACCCCAAACGGCGGTAAAGACGCCCCCTCCATCCAATCAGCAATTTTGTCTGGAAGGGACTAATGTATGGGTTTGATGGTATCCCTTCCCAACAATTCTGAGACCTTGTGAGTGACTCCACTGACCGCAGGAAGAGTTGAGCTGGTTGGCACGGCTTGGTACACTGTTTTAAAGACCCCCGATGTGGGAAGAAGTGACTGATCTCTTTCTAGAGACCATAGAGTTGCCTTGTCAAAAAGTAAAATGTGATAGTCCGTACGACTATTCTTCAGTGAGCTCTCTCTCTCTCTCTCTCCTCTCTCTCTCTCTCTCTCTCCTCTCTCACTCTCTCCCAGAGAGAGAGAGAGAGAGAGAGAGAGAATGTGTGTGTGTGTTGGGGGGGGGTGTGCATGCGTGTGTGTGTGTGTGGTGTGTGTGTGTGTGTGTGTGTGAGTGTGTGTGCGTGCGTGTGTGTGTTGTGTGTGTGTGTGTGTGTGGTGTGTGTGTGTGTGTGTGAAAATCAGAAGAAAGGAAAAAAAAAAAAACACACACACACACACACACAAAAACACACACACACACACACACACACACACACACACACACACACACACACACACACAAAAGGCGCGCGCTGCTCGCGCCCCGCGCGCGCGCACCCCAGAGAGAGAGAGAGAGAGAGAGAGAGAGAGAAAAGAGAGAGACAGAGAGAGAGAGAGAGATTCCGTGGACTGCATGCCACTAAGGCACAAATAAAATGGAAGAAGCGGATGATAAGACAAACAGTAAATAACAGCTTTTTCCTTTCGTTGGAAAAGTAGGCTGGACAAGCGGATATTAAATCTTATCTCTTTCTTGAGAACCCCCATGGCAGTCTCCCAGGATCTTATTCTTCCCTTCACCTCTGTAGGCTTACTCCGCTCCTCATCCGCAGCCACACCCCACCTTGTCCCGTCGCAGCCCCGGCATCGACAATCCACAGGAAGCAGTCAATGTCGAATTGCCATAAGTAACTCACCACAAGAGACACTGCACTTTCGCCTGATCACTGGGGGTGTTCAGTGGTGCCTGTTGGGAACTTGCATGTACAGGAAAGAATATACTAAGCCCGCTATTCATGACAATAATGGCGCAGCTGCCAAGCTAGCGCTGGTGAACGTCCTTCTCTGGAGATCGCCACTACGTCCGTCCATTGACCGGATCCGCCAAATTTGTACTTAAAGGCATCGCTAGAATGGGGTTTTCCGAGGTTGACAGGAAAACGAAATGATCTAAACGAAAACAATTTGGAAAATAAAGTATCTGACCGAGAAAAGGTTTTATGTTTTCTTTCCCCTCAGTAAAACCCTAGTTATATTAATGCTTTTGGTTTACTTTGGCATGGTTTTTGTTGTATTGATTGAATCTTTTTTTTTAATCATTAAAAAGCGGAAATGAATACGCGGCAATAAACTGAAGAGCCATCAGAGACTGAGATAGGTCAACTAAAATCAAATTAAACACTGCGTGGTCAGTTTGCATGTAGGCCTAGTAGAAAGAAACTCGTGGAGAGCGTGGCAGCAGAGAGTCCTCAGAAGAGAAGCCACCTTCACGCAAGTTGTTTCGGCCCTTATCTCCTGACACTCTAGGGGGGTTGGGCCACACCCGGTCATGACTCCGGATGTCTCTCTGCTGCCCCTTTTTTTTCCATCTTGGGACGAGCCATGGCTGGGATTCTGAACCCATGACCTTCTGGACATGCTCATTTTCCACTTAATGACTCGCGCTTTAACCACTGAGCCACAGGGACACCTGATATTTGTAGGGAAATTTTAAGCCTTATGAAGTTCACTTTTGTTCCTCCTGACCAGATCCACATGAACACCTCTCTGCCGCTTCTGCCATTGCTTTCAGGCTCTGGTTTTTTTCCTTCCCTGCAACTGAGAGCTGTTTCATGAGGCTGTATGCAGACGTTCCTACAAACCCCCTAGCTCCAATTTCGCAGTGAGGACTTTGACCTGAAGCCTTCTCTCCTCAGGCTGTTTGCCAGATCAGCATACTTTTCAGTACTTGTAGATTTGAGCTGCCTCCATTCTGTTCTCATATGGCACCGTGAGCTCGATCATGATCAGCTGCTTGGTTGACTTAGAGTGGACTACTATGTCTGGTCTCATGCCACTCTTGCTGATGATCTCTGGGTGACTCTTCCATTCTGGGAGGTCTGCAGTGCACTCCCATCATCTGCCCCGTCCAGCAGACTCTGCCTGCATGTTTCGAGTGGCACTGTTGTTCTTGGCCATGATTTTCTGCCTCCGCCGTGAAGAATGTTGCGGGTGCTTTTGGAGTCCTGATTTTCCCTTTTGTGGTGTTGTACTAGCCCAGACTACTTGTACAATCTCTTTGACACTTGGTTGTGCCTCCATGTGTACCTTCCTTGAGCCAGGGCTACTTTACATGAGCTTAGGACATGCTCCACTGTTTGTTTTTCATGGCAGAAAGGGGGCATGCAGGATCGTCTGTTTTCCCCCACTTCACCAAGTTTGCATTTGAGGGCAGAAGGTCATATGCAGATCTGAAATGAAGCTGATCCTAGAGGGCCATGTGCCAAATGTCATTCCAATGAGACTTTCTTTGGAGTGCATTCTCCCACGTTGTCCATTGCCCTTGCTGGCTCTGCTGAACGCTTTTTGGAGCTTTTTTGGTCTTCTTCTTTTCTCATCTCCTGAATCATCATGTCTTTTGGGTTTTCCTTTGGCCTTTACCACCATTAGTTTTTTCACCCCCCTCCCTGTCTGTTGTCTGTGTTTCCTTTTTTTCCGATCTTAGACTTTTTTCAGAAACCATCGCCTCTTAACTTTCCATTTTCTGCCTGCTTACGGGGCTGATTCTTCTACCCCTTGTCTCCGATCCCCCAGCTGCTTGAAAACTGACTTCCCCCTTTTTATTTTCCAGGGGATTTCAGTGTATTTCACTTTTTCCCCGGGACAGTACACGCTTTCATCAGACAGGGTGGCACCAACCATTTCCTTTTGAACTTGTTATTTTGGTTCCATTGCCTCCACTATCGGGTGCAGTGTCGTAACATCAAGGCCAAGGGCTTTTTACACATGAACCAACACCAACCTTTTATTTGCCGGGGACCCACACTGCAAGGGGTCCCAAGCCTTCCCCGCCATCTCTTGTTTTTTTGCTCTTTGTGTGTCTTTCAGCGTATCATCATACCACTTCCAAGGCTCTACTGGTTCTTCTGTGACGTTGGAATGGCCTGTTGGGGCAACACTGAAACCACAACCCCGGCCCTTTCCTTTCCTCAGAGAGACCCCGGATTTCTTGCTTGAATTTTATTCTGGATGAGGCAAATTTCCAGCCTCTCCACACAGACTGCCCCTTCTTCTGGTAATACTGTAGTCATCCATGGGCCTAGAGGGCCTTATCCATTGCCAAGGCCCCTTTTTTTTCGCTTTTTTTGTTGCGCTTTAAGAGAGTTTTTTCCCAGCACAAAGTATGGGGAAATTGCCCGCCCTTTCAAACCCATTCCAAGTTGATCCATCTGTTTTGTACTCCTTGGTAGAGAACCGCTTGAGAACCGAAGACTTCTTTAGCTTTCGGGGATTTTTTTGGGGGAATGGAAATCTAAGAGCCAACTGATCACTCAGGGGGCACAGATCCAACTTTTTTCCAATAAAACCCACTACTCCAGGTCTCTCTGTTTTGTGTTTGCTTTTTGGATTGCGTCCCGATCTTGTGGCGTTCACCCCGCCCCACCCGGGGGATGCCCCTTTTTTGGACTGCACACCCCAAACTTTTTTCCATCGGGAAAAAGGTCAACCTTGCTGCCATCAGAAAAAGATTTCCCCCCGCAGTGTAATTTGCGAACTGGTGTTTTTATTTATTTTGCCTTGGGGGGTACACACCATCTGCCGTCACCCCGGGGCCCTGATCTTTGGTTTTCCAACCGATCGCAGCACCTGTGGGGCCACCCAGCACCTTTGGGGGCTTTTTTGTAAACGGGGAAGGTATTCCTTTTGGCCCGGGAAATTTTGGGGCCCCGTTGCGACCACCTTCTTGTTTCCGCCAACTTTTGGGTTCCATTGAACGTTCTTGGGTTTGGGTTGGCCACACCAGACCTTAATGTCGAGGGGCTTTGCCTGGGGGCAGAGTAGTTTTTCCCCAGATCTCCAAGAACTCCTTTTTTCCCCACTTAGGGTCCCAATTTTGGCTGCCAAACTGTTCTGGCAAACGGAAGGGGGGCCCGAAGAAGCGCTCTTGTTCTTTTTTTTTTCTTCCTCTTTTTTGCGATTCCGCTTTCTAGGGCGGTTTTTTTTCTTTAGGTCTTTCCGAGTTTTTTTAAGCCTTTTTTCACTGGAGTGCGCTTCATTTTTTTCTTGAGGTTTTTCTTTTGGGGCCCCGATCTTTTTCCCTCTTTTCTTTGGGTCTGGATTTCTTTGGGGGTTTTTCCTTTGGGGGGGTTTTTCCCTAGGCGTCCCTACATTTGGCATACACAATGTCCCCAAATGTGGGTATTTTTTTGTTTCCGGGGGCTTTTCCCTTCAGTGCATCGGTCTTTGGGGATTTTGCATCCATTTCTCCCAACTTATTTGTTTGCCGGGCAGGTTGATTTCAGGGGGGCCGGGATCGAGGCCTGGCAAATTCCTCATCCAAAACCCAAAACTGGATGCCTTTGGGACGGGTTTAAAACCGGCCTTGGGGTTCCAGTCTTATCTGCTGTTTAGTGCGCGCTGCCATCAATGATCTTACACATCCCTCTTTGTTCTGGATCTTCAGCCCCGGGTGGTACGAAACCTTTCCACAGACACATGGGTTCCCCTTTTGGCCTGTTTAAGTCCTTTGGGATTTCATCAGATTGGGTTACGCCGATGGCCTTTCCCCGTTCCCCCCGGTCTTTCCCCCCACGCCTACACACAAAAAAATCAAGAAAACACGGGGGTTTTTCCAAAAAAGGGGGAAATAAAGATACGCCATTTTTAAAATTTTGGGGGTTTTTTGGGGATAAAAATGCCATGCCCATACACAAAAAAAAAAAGCAAACAGCAAAAACGGCGGGGTTTGAGCAGATGCTTTTCACCACCGAATAACCCGAAGATGCAAATGTTTGGGGGGGAAAATTTTTAAAAGCCTGGCGCAAAGGGGCTTTTCCACATAGGGGGGGGCCCTTGAATGAATCGAGTTTGGAATTAAAGTTTTATCATTTGATTTTTAAGGGTGTATTTTAAAAATTTCCCCGCCCCCCTTTTTTTTTTTTCCCAAAAAGGTACATTATGTTTTTTTCCAGCGATCCCCTTTCATTGGCTTCCCGTGAAATCGTTAAACTTATCTTAAAATTTTGCCCAAAAGAAACCCGTCAAAACTTTTTAAAACCCCGACAAAAAAAAAACAGACGGTACACTTAGAAAACCCCCTACTAAAAATTTTTTAGGGCCCCAAATAAATGCCCTTAACACGTCTATTGACAAAAGGATTTTAGCATGCGAGTTTTATGTAAAAAAAAAAATATATTTTTTAATTTAAAAGGGGCCACTTTTCAGTCTTTAGATTTAATGCATTAACATCGGTTTAAAAAAAAAATTTTCGTTAAGATGAAAGTGTGACGCCTTTTTTAATTTTTTTTTTTTTTTTTTATTTTAAAATTTGATGCCAACATCTTTGAGTTGTAGGGGAATAAAAATTTTTTTGCCATAACACCATGGAAAAAAAAACAACATATTTGGAACAATCCGGGGGAAAAACCATGTTTTAAAAAAATCGTAAACAGAAAAGCAACGGAAACCACTCTTTAAACCCCATTTTTTTAGGGCCCCCCCAGGTTGCGAACTGGTCTTGATACAAAAAACCGAAACCCTGAAGGGTTTCCCCAAAGCCCAAACACTGCGCATTCCCTTTTAACCCCGGGGGAATGGGGTTTTAAAACAGGGTTTGGGCAGGCAAAGAAAAAATACAGCTTTTTTGCCATTTTGCAAAATTTAAAAAACGAATGTTTTTGGAAAAAGTACCAGACCACTTCAAACACCCCTCCCAAAAATTTTCATTGCTCCAATTTTAAAAACACTGTCGAGAAGCCCCAAACAAAACCAACGCAAAAATTTTAGTTTCGGGAAAAAATCTTGGCACAAAAGAAATTTTTTTGTAACACACTTTTTCCCCACAAAGGGGGGGGAACACACGAAGCCAAAGGGGCCCAACTATCCAGGGGACAAAGGTGCACTCTTTAAAAACTTAAATTTCTAAAAAAGCGGGTTTAGAAGCAGAGCCCACAAGCACTCTGCGCTTTTATCCACGCCCTTTTTTAAACTCAACCAAGTCAGAACGACAGACTCCAATTTTCAATTCAAAAGGGGGAAAAAAAATTTGGGGAAACCCTTTTTAGCATGGGTATCACAACCTTCCTAGGAGAGACCTTTATGGATGTATTCCCCTTTGTTTTAAAGATGTTAACGCAAATGAAAAAAGCAGACACACAAAAAGGTTTTGAAACCAACAAAAAAAGGTTTTCAGTTTGGGGCCCATCTGAAATATAAGACATAAAAAAATCCCTAAACAAACAAAGCCCTTTGCCACTAACCATAACCGTTTTTAAAATCTGAACGTTAAAAAAAAAAGTGACCGCACACCAGACTTTAAGGGGAAAAAAAGGAACATCCCAACCAAACAAAGTTGGAAAAAAACCCAAAGGGGAACACTGCGAAAACTCCAAAAGATTGAGGCAGACCCCAACTGGGCCTTTCCAACAGCGACCAAAAATTTAAACACACCCCATTGAGAGAAAACTTTGAAAATTTCCCGGGGCCCAATTTTTAAAAACTTAAGGGCGTGTGTCGCTGGGGGGCAATCGGTGGGTGAAAAAGGGTGAATGAGGGAAATCCAAGATGGGGGGGGTTTTTTTTGTGTTTGTATGTGTGTTTTTGGGTTTTTTGTGTTTGTGGTTTTTGGTTTTAGTGGTTTTGGTTTTTTTTGGGGTTTTTGGCGTGTGCGTGTGGTGTGTGTATGTATTTATATTTTAATATATATAAAAAAATAAAATAAAATTTTGGTGGTGGTGGTGGTTGGTGTTTTTTTGTGTGGGGAAGAGAGGGGAGGGAGAGAAAAAGGGGGGCGCGCGTTGGGTTTTTGCAAGTTTAACACGCAAAAACGTAGCCAAACCATCTTCTTTTAAATTTTTCCCCATTTTATCTTTTTAAAACACCAGGTGGGTATCAAGACTTAGGATGTGGGGGGAAAAAAAAAAGGGGCAAGTCCGCAGCGGACCCCTCCCCGAGAAACTGAAAATTTTAAAAAACTTTTGGGGGCCCCCAAAACCCTTTTCCCAAACCTCCAGCAAAAAATTTTTCCCCTTGTCGCCCCCTCCCCCTGCTCCTGAAGTTTATATATCCTAAATTTCCCCTTTAGAGGTTCCCGTTTTTTTTGCCAAAATGTCGCTTTTCCCCCCATTTTGCGTCTTGTCCTGCCGTCACAGGTTCCTATACTTTTCCCCCACCGGGGATTTTGGACTTTTGGGGCTCTGAAAGTGCTCAGTAAAAGAAAATGCAAAACTCCTTCTGTACAATTTCATTTCCACTACTCGGGAACTTCTTTTCATGCATGCCAGCAAAAACACGAAAAGGGGGAAAAAAAAAACAATCGCAAAAGGGAAACTTTTTTTCGACAGCAAAGAGCCCTTTGACTATTGCCATAAAAATACCCGCAAAAAGGAAAAGGGGTTTCAGTAAATGCTTTATGAAAACCAGAGCCCAGCGAAACAACGTTGCTTGCTGTTTCCCCCAAAGCGGTTACCTGAAGACATGGGGTTTGCTAGCACTTTTGTGGTTTCATCCCCTCTCTCTCCTCTCTCTCCTCTCTCTTCTGCTCTCTCCTCTCCTCTCTCTCTCTCCCCCCTCCCCCTCTGTATTTTAGATTGGGGGCAACAAGGAGATAATAGATGACCATGGGAACATCCCTCCATCTTTTCCCGGGGCCACATGGGAAAAAAAAAACACAACTACAAACTAAAGATGACGCTGTACAGGAGAAAGAACAAAAAAGGTTCCACGTAGGGGAGAGGGGGGGGGGCAATGTACTTTCATTTTTTACCACCTCCCATCAGGGCTTTTTCAACTGGCAAATTTTTGATAAAAAAAATTTCAAATTTTAAGTTCCCCAATTCAAATCAGCATAAAAACGGGCTTTTTTCCTTTCTTTAAATCAACGTATTCATTTTTGTGGGGAAAAATAAAGGGGACCCACCCCACCCAAATAACCCCATCCCCGCTGCCCTACCACCCCCCTTTTTGGGATTTGGGCGGGGGAAACTTTTGCAACCCTTTTCCCCCCTGTTTCCTTTTTGGTCCCCCAAACGACCACAGTAACGTTTTAACCAGAACCTCGGGGGCTACTAAAAAGGTTCCCCTGATTTTAAAACCCCGTTTTTGCCAGGGGGAAACTTTCCCCTTTACTGCAATCTCGCTTCCCGAAGGAAGGCTGGTTTGTCTTGTCTGTCAAGAAAAAATTTCCCATGCCCGGGGGCCAACGTTTTTTCAGTTTTGCTGTCTATTAAAAAAAAAAAAGGGGGGGGGGAAAGGGGGGGGAAGCGGGGGGGGAGGGGGGGGAGAAGATTAAAAAACAGAGTAGATGAATTCCGTCGCACTTTCACATCTTAAGGGGGAGGAATATTTTGTCAATGGAAATACAAAAGGGGGAGTTTCCCCCCTTTTCTCCTCTCTCTCCCCTCCTCTTCCCCCGGGCGTCTCTGTCCCCTTTAAAAAATGTAGTTACAAATTTAAAAACGGGGAAAGGGGGGGGGAAGGGTCATTTTTATTGTTTATAGACATCAGTTACCACACAAGTGACGAAAACACCCCCTCAGCCCGCCCAAACAACACCACCACCCACACACACACACAACACACGCATAATGTGCACAATCACACACGCGCCGCTCGCGCCACACACACACACTACGCACATGCCAACAACGGCACAACAACACACACGCGCGCTGCACACACACCACAACAAGCCGTGCGCATAAAACACACCCCGGGATAAAAGTATGAAAAACTGCACAAAGGCTATAGGTATTAGTTTTTTGGACGTCAAATCCCATCCCCAAAAACAAATGAGGCTCTTCCCCCACTTTAAAAAATTTTTCCCCCTCCGCCTCAACCCACCACCTGTCACAGTCCGTTTTGTCCAAAGACCCATCAGTCCAAACAGACAAATGGGGTCTCCGACAGTCGCCCACTTGTCCATCGTTTTATGGGGAAGCTCCCAGTGGTTGACCCATAGTGATGCTCTCACAGTTCTGACTCTGCCTCTTTACTTTCTGTATCGCGTCTGTTCCTCTAAGGACATTGTCTTTGAATCTCTTTGCATGATTTTTGTGTACTCCTCTTTGTTTTCTCCGGTTTCCGTCATTGTTTCTGTGTCTGTTGCCTTCCATATTTGTATCCCTTTTGTCTTTCGCTCACACCTCTCTCTTTCTCTATCTATGTCTCTTTTTCTGATTCAAATTCTGTTTCTATCATCGCTCCTCCTTTGTCTCTCTGTCTCTGTCTCTATCCGTCTGTCTCCGTCTCTTTTTCTCTCCATAATTCATCATTAATACCCAAACGCCTGTCTGTCTTTCTGTCTGTCTGTCTCTCTATCTCTTTCCTTCTCCCTCCACTTCTCTCTCTCTCTCTCACTCTCTCCTCTCTCTCTCACCCACCCACCAAATTCATCGTTGATCCCAAATCCCTATCTTGTTGCTGGCTTCTCTAGTTTTACGGACTCACTCCCTGGTTCTGAGTGCCATTCACTCGCTCACTCTGCACCGCTGTTTTAGTAATCATCTAGTCTGTCTCTGCTCTCTACGTGGATGTCTGCTATCTCTGTTTCACCCTCAGAGAGACACAGATCTGCGAAGAATTATAAAGTGCTTGTTTGAGAGATTAGAGAAGAGAGAGAGAGAGAGAGAGAGAGAGAGAGAGAGAGGTGAAAGGGGGGGGGGAGTCCCCGATTTGCCCAGATCCGAAATATGTCTTTTCTAAAGGAATAAAATGGACAAAACTTAATGTGTGGTTAGGACGAACTGGGCAGCTATGAGACTCCCTCTTTGTCAATTTGAACAAAATTAAACATAAAAACAATCCGGCTGCATTACCAATTTTTGAAGAAGACTACAAATTGCGACTCTATCCATCAGTTAAAACGATTGAAAGAGGTCTTTGTTTGATGTAGAAACACTCGAATTTAAAGAAGTGACAAATTTGCAATCAAGTCTTGTCGGGTCAGGCAAATGATTTTTTTTTTTATCAGATTGAGAGGATTCTGTTCGTTTGTTTATTTCTCCTGCTTTGGAATTGATGCACATCAAGGCAGGCTGGGCATCAAGACAGTTAACTCTCTCCTGATCACTCTACATATACACAGTTCATTTTTCTTCTTTCTGTCCCCTCCTCCGTGCCATCTCATGGCATTGCACCCACGCCGCTCATTCCGAGCGCCCCCTCCCCCCCCCCCCCCCACCACAGCCCCAGCCCCAGCCCAGCCCGTCTCTCCGCCGCCCGGCATCGGTAATCCACAGGGAACAGTCATTGTCAATCGTCAAGAGGCAACCCACCGGAGGAGACAACTGCACTGCTGCCGAGTGACTTCGTGGTGTTCAGTGGCGCCTGTTGTGATTCAACATATGCAAAAACATGAACAACTACGCCCCCTACTGATGACAATAATTGCCTAGTCGCGGAGCCGGCGTAAGTGAGCTCTCCCTCCGGAGGGCGCCACCACGTCCGTCCAACGACAGCCGCCATGAATTTGCCGATACCAAGACCATACACCTGGAGAGGACATCAAAACTGAGGTCAGCTTGAGAGCAGGGCATGAAGGGCCACAGAATTTTTTTTCTAATGCCGATCAATGAGAATGAGGATGATGATAATGTTACAGACTTCCATTCAGGTCTGAGACTGCATGACAGGGCTGTACTCTACGCTCATTTTCATAATTTATCCCGGCGTCAACCGGGCCCCGAGTGTTGGTCAGGAAACTTGAGGCAACACTGTCAGAGACGCATGTGGATGAAACTCGACTGTGTGATCCCAGCCTTCCCAACTGAGCCCGTAGCAAACTCAACTCTGGGTAGGAGCCGGTTGAAGAAGAAAAAAACCCACATGACCTTGATGGGAATCGAACCTACGCCCCCGCCCCCCACCCCCAGCCGAGAGTCCGCGACGCTAACCACTTCGCCAAGGATGCTGATATTATGCATTTAATTCCAGCAATCACCTTTCGGACTGAGACTTCTTACTATTTCTCCCTCCCCCATCCCCATATTTGACACATACACACGCATATGCGCGCACGTGTATACACACACACACGCGCGCGCGCGCGCGCGCACACACACACACATTCCTTTCACTCCACACTTTTTGAATGAGACACGTAGGACAGGGAATGGAATGAGGAGATTGAGCACGTGACGGGTGCAAGCTCAAATAATGCTGTTATTAAACATCTAAGTCTGGAAGTGAGATCGAGAGGAATAATTTTCCATGGAGGAAACACGTTTTGTCGTTGGTATGGTTGTTTTGTTTGTTGTTTCTTTCTTTGTGTTTGCTTGTTTGTTTGTTGTTGTTCTTTTGTTTGTTTTTGTTTTTGTTTTTATAAAATGCAAGCTAAGGATGACAGAAGAATCAAAAGAAAAAGCGTGAAAATACAATAATAAGAGTCATCAACTAACTCCAACACAAAGAATAAAAAAAAATGAACAAGACAGGCAACATGGTTATCTGACTCACATACCTACAAATTTTCAGAAAGATCAACCCAGTACTTTCTGAGATATTCCATAAAGAAGAAAAACCGTTAGGGGCCGTTATAGCCTTTAATAACGGCTATAACGGTAAACTAAAACATTGGGCATCATCCGTGACCCATAATGAACATAGCTACAAATTTTCAGAAAGATCGGCCAAGTACTTTCTGAGACATTCCATAAAGAAGAAAAACCGTTATGGCCACTATAGCCGTTAGTAACGGTAAACTAAAACATCGGGCATCATCCGTGACCCATAATGAACATAGCTACAAATTTTCAGAAATATCGGCCACGTACTTTCTTAGATATTCCATAAAAAAGAAGAAACCGTTATGGGCCGTTACAGCCGATAGTAACGGCTATAAAGGTAAACTAAAACATCGGGCATCATCCGTCGCCCATAATGAACATACCCACAAATTTTCAGAAAGATCAGTCAAGTACTTTCTGAGACATTTCATGAAGAAGAAAAACCGGTATGGGCCGTTATAGCCGTTAGTAACGGCTATAATGGTAACCTAAAACATCGGGCATCATCCGTGACCCATAATGAACATAGCTACAAATTTTCAGAAAGATCGGTCAAGTACTTTCTGAGACATTCCATAAAAAAAGAAAAACCAGTATGGGCCGTTATAGCCGTCAGTAACGGCTATAACGGTAAACTAAAACATCGGGCATCATCCGTGACCCATAATGAATATACCTACAAATTTTCAAAAATATCGGCCACATACTTTCTAAGATATTCCATAAAAAAACGAAGAACCGTGATGGGCCGTTATAGCCGTTAGTAACGGCTATAACGATAAACTAAAAAACATCGGGCATCATCCGTGACCCATAATGAACATACCTACAAATTTTCAGAAAGATCGACAATGTGCTTTCTGAAAGATTCCATAAAGAAGAAGAACCGTCATGGGCTGTTACAGCTGTTAGTAACGGCTATAACGGTAAATAAACACAGGCATCATCCGTAACCCATAGTGAACATACCTACTAATTTTCACAAAGATTGGCCAAGTACTTTCTGAGATATTCCATGAAGAAGAAAAACCGTTACAGGCTGTTACAGCCGTTAGTAACGGCTATAACGGTAACTAAAACATCGGGCATCATCCGTGATCCATAATAAACATACCTGCTAATTTTAGAAAGATCGGCGAAGTACTTTCTAAGATATTCCGTAAAGAAGAAAAACCGTTACAGCCGTTAGTAACGGCTATATCGGTAACTAAACACTGGGCATCATCCGTGACCCATAATGAACATCCTACAAATTTTCAGAAAGATCGGCCCAGTAGTTTTGTCTGGAGCGAGTAGAACACATCATGACCACGGACGGACACACATACACACACACAGCATTTCTCCGTTCCCATTCTAAAGTACTCCCTGTTCTATAAGAACTGGGAATACAAAAACCCTTCACTAGTTGCTTGAGGGAACCATCGCAATCCCTCTTGAAGGCAGATCTATATGTATCGCCTGCTCCTAGGCCTTTCGTCCGCGGGATCGGACTCATCATGGAGACACGACTGATTATGTCTGTGCTCTTGGCGTCAAATAGAGACACACCACAGTCCGTAATTCTGTGGTGTTCTCACCACCAAGTGTTCAAAAAAGAATCAACAGCAGCCCCAAAGCAGCCAGCGAAAGGTAGTAAATAAAACAAAACGAAAGTGTGGGGATGAAAAAAGTTGCTGAAAAACTTAAAACATTATGCAAACAGTATAAAATGTAGGGGACAATCTTTGAGCCTATGCTTGAGGATCCATTTAGGATGCAAGTGAGATCAAAAGATATGGAACAGTCTGAGTGGTCAGCTCTGCTGTTCAATTACCCAAGCATTGTCAGCGGCTAAGAATTGTGCAGAACAACCTTTACTTGGATCTCCTAAGAGATGTAATCGCCCACTATATATCTAGATGTGTGTGTGTGTGGGGGGGGGGGGGGGGGGGAGAGACAGACAGACGGACAGACAGACAGACAGACAGCGTATGATACAATACGACACCATACAAAAATTACTCAGGAAAGCCAGAACCAAATTTCAATGGGTTGAGTTCGTGAAACAAGAAATGTGCAATAAAGACATTAATGACATGTGTATGTATTACGGTACATTTTAAATAGAATATTCCGACATTTAACCAACTTGTACAAAAAGTAACGTTTCAAATAAAACATCATGTCATTCCTTGCTGGCATAAATACAGCACTCTGACCGATGGTCTGTCGCAATATTTAAATGGATATACCAAGGTCTCATGGCATGAAGCACCAGACACGAAAAATGGGCATCATTCATGTCCCACACACACACACACACACACACACACACACACACACACACGCACGCACGCTCGCGCACACACACACACACACACACACACACACACACACACACACACACACACACCGCACGCACGTACGCACGCACGCACACACACACACACACACACACACACACCGTCATCATCATCATTATCATCATTGTCATCTTCATCATCATCTGTAAAGAGTATAGACACAGAATCCTTCATTAACAAATAAGTAATGCGGGGAGGAAGTGTGTGTGTGTGTGTGTGGGGGGGGGGGGGATACAAATGCAGGCTAATCATTCTTTTGTCACTACAACAATGACTTTGCAAACATTAAAAACAAAGAAAGAGGGAGTCTCTCTCTCTCTCTCTCTCCTCTCTCTCTCTCTCTCTCTCTCTCTCTCTCTCTCTCTCTCTCTCTCAGATCAGCCACTTTCATATAACTCGCTAGAAAAGCAAAAGAAATAGTGGGATTGAAATGGAACAATAAGGAGTGCGTTCCCCTCAAGTGAAGGAAGAGAAAGTATCCAATATATGTAAAAGAAATCATGCGAAGAAGAGAGTAATGTGGATATGTTTTTTGCCGACAAACCATTATAATTGTCTCCTTGCTTCAAGCTTTAAATGACACTCGGTGAAGAAATATCCGAGAACGGTGAACACATTGCACCAAATAAAAAACAATCGGCATTCTTTTGCAAATCGGTCTGATTCAACTTTAAAGGAACATACACTATGGAAGAATACTGTAGAACGGAATGAAATGTTCTCGCCTGGCAAGAACGCCTTCACAGCCCGGGTGCCGCAACTCGCCTTTCCAAACAGAGTGCTGCCGGCAATCAAACGTCTGACACATAAAAGACAGTTCATTTAATCAGACCCAAACCAGCAATCCCTTCTCTGACTTCCGAGTTGATGAAGAGCAAGAAACGCCTGCCTCGGCGACGGATTTCCCTGCAAGAACGCTGCTAATTTCATAGCGTTCCCCCATGAGGATCGCCTTCCCCATCCTCCTTAATTAGCGCTGTCTTTTGGCTTTAGAGCGAATGATGTTCCATGAACGTTCTATGGGTAGGGAAGGGAAGAGAGGAATCGGAGAGAGGTAGAACAAAATCTGAGTAGCTGCAGTTCCATGGACAGCCCGCGGGTGTTGCATAGACCGTTGCACGTGGGAAGTTAGGCGGTCTTCACGTGGTCTGAAAGTGTGGGCCCACTGTATTATGCTACTTTGTGTGGCAGAAGATGGTACACAACTGGCCGATTGACGTCATCTACTTTGCTGATGGGATCGATGTTTTTTGTCGGGGGGAGGGGGGGGGTGTGGATTGGAGAGGGACTAGCGACAGGGCGAGGATCGATGGCAGGGGATAGAAGAGGGAGGAGAGAAAAAAGGAAATATTACATGGTGATTGTGCATTCCAAATGTTTACCCGAAACTTGACTTTTGGCGAGCATGACAAAGTCCTTACTGAAATAGAATGATCACGTAACAAAAGTAATCAATAAAAAATTCGCCACTGCTACTCTCTTATGCTGGAATCAATTTTTGTCGTTGCGACGTGTCTGCCTTTAACTTTTCAAACATTTCTTGGCTACTTTAAACAACGCTTGATTCGGCGGGCCTAAACTGGATATGAAAAAAACAGACTCTGAGACAAAAAAGAAGTAATACTGAAGAATAAACAATACAACAGACCAAACGTCATTAAGACCACGGAATGCTGGTGACATACCTTGTTTGTGTTTCTTCAGTGGATACTCGCGCAGCGAGATAGAACTCTGCTGCCCCACACATGCCTACATCTTTGTCGACGGTATTATGCTTTTGTCCCAGAATTTCTTCGTTTTATGACCTCAGGAACACACACACACACCCACACACACACCCACACACACACACACACACACACACACACACACACACACACACACACACACACACACACATACACACATTTAAAGTAGTTACTTGTGTGGATTCGATGTCTGTTCTGCAAACCATAAAATTTTCCAAATACTGTTCCGAACAACTTTCTTGTAAAGAAGTATGCCATCTTATTCATGTTTTGATATGTAAAGGAACTGATGTCACCTTCTTTTGGATTCCATCGCATTGTGGTCTTTGGGGTAATGAGGTAGCTGATAGATGCACCAAAGAGAGGAGCCAGAAATTAAAAGTGTGCTACGGTATTGAATATATCCTTTTTATACGTAAGTCAATCAATCATTAAAGCAAACCGTCTGGTTCTGATTCAGAAAACACTACAAAAATACGTTGCTTGCTGTGGCTGATAAAATTATTCATTTAATCAATATGAACATGTAAACAGCATTCCTCATTTACAAGTGAAAAATATGTACCAATACAGATATTTCATTTCAATATATCATGAATTAAAACTTGATGCCCTAAAACTAAATATACAAACGAAGCAAAATGTATTTGTGGAGCACGAAGAATAACCAGCAAGCATCTGCTGTTTGACTGTTTACCTCTTCAAGCTCATTTACCACCATTATCAGGCATGTCTTTGTGTGATGTCTTTTCAGCTTTAAAGTTTGCCTTCAGTGTTGTTTTTTTCTTTCAATTGTAGTCCAGTTAAGCATTTACTTTAAGATGATTTGCAGGCATATTGTAAAGATGTTTAGAGGGACATATATATGCATTTAGATAACCACATTGTGCATACACTTACATAGTCACAGACATTTATGCATCTCTCTCTCTCTCTCTCTCTCTCTCTAATATCACATATGTGAACAGACGTAAAACTGAAGTACTACTACTACTACTACTACTACTACTACTACTACTACACACATGCACACACACACGCACGCACACACAGGTACAATGTTCTGCGGTGACTCTTTTACCTTGTTTTCTTTGTCAGTTTATTTTCGTTTTCTTTAACATTTTAGGCACATCCTTTTGTAAATCTAGTCTTGAAAGAATTTTTCTTACTTTGTAAATAGCCTGTTTAGAAAGTCTGCATTGCTTTTTATATAAAAAAAAAACTGCTCATTCAATACACTTTGTTCAGAATTTGTGTCGATCTTCTCGCTCAGGCAACGCCAACAACCAGTCAGTCGGACAAAACAAAAGA
>CM065729.1:43999932-44032432 GCA_033310375.1 Conus canariensis | reverse complement strand
ACACACACTTTAACAGCTGCTTATGAATAATAAAAGATGAAATAGGTCTTTCTGTGTGGTTCAGCCTTGGATAAGGAATTAATTAGATATCACAGGGCGTCATATAGGACTCACCTTCTTCATCAGTTCATAGCAGGAGGGAAAGACAAGGTCAGGATTTTCTGATGCTGCTTTCTCCCAGTCCAGAACATGGTCAAACCAGTCTCCATAATTGTCTGAAACGAACACACACACAAAACACACACACACACACACACACACACACACACACACACAACATATATGTATTGTTCAGCACACACACACACACACACACACACACACACACACACACACACACACACACATCATATATATATATATATATATATATATATATATATATATATATATATATATATATACATTGTTCAGCACGCACACACACACACACACACACACACACACACACACACACACACACACACACACACACACACACACAACACACACACACACGTCGATTCCGGATCGGATTTTACATTGATGAAAAGCCCATCGAAAACGATCAACGTTTCCCGTAACACTACAGACCCTGTCCTCTCCTTCCCCTTCTTTCTGTTTTACACACTTACATAAGGTTATATGTGGTGATTATATTTCACCATCACCACTCCAACTACCCCCTCCCCTCACCCCCACCCCCTTCTCTTAAAGATGTGCTCCTAAGAATGAAAATATTTCACATACCAGCCGCCGTGGCGAAGTGGTTACCGTCGCGGACTCCCGGCTGGCAGGTCGCGGGTTCGATTCCCATCAGAGTCATGAGGGATTTTTCTGCCCCGACCGGCTCCTACCCAGAGTTGAGTTTGCTACGGGCTCGGTTAGGAAGACTGGGGCCACACAGTCGAATTTCTTCCACTTAATTTATGCGTCTCTCAAAGTGTTGCTTAAATTTCCTGACCAAGACTGCAGGTGTTTGTATCTCTCGGGCCTGGTTGACGCCGGGATAGATTATGAAAGGAAGCATAGAGCACAGCCCTGTCACGCAGTCTCAGACCGAAATGGAAATCCGTAGCATCATCTTTAATCATCCTCGATCAGCATCAACGAAGTCTCAAATTCTGTGGCCCTTCATGCCCTGCTCTCATGGTGACCTCAGTTTCGATGTCCTCTCCACGACTGCGACCTTGGTTTCGTTCCGTCAGGGTCACCGGTATCGGCGAGTCCATGGGGGCTGTCATTGGACGGACGTGGTGGCAACCTCCGGAGGGAGAGCTCACTCACGCCGGCTCCGCGACTAAGCAATTATTGTCGTCAGTAGGGGGCTTAGGAGGGGTGTCCTGTGTATGTTGGATCAGAACCACCACCGAAGTAAATCGGCAACAGTGCACTGCCTGCCCCGGTGAGTTGCCTCTTGACGACTTGACATTGACTGCTCCCTGTGGGTTGCCGCGGGACCGACCGGGCTGTGGCTGTGGACGAGGTGTCAGAATGAGCGGCGTGGGTGCACTGCCACTAAAGTGGCACAGAAGGTGGGACAGCAAAAAAAAAAAAAAAAGAAAAGAGAAAAAGAAAAGAAGAGAAAAAGAAAAAAAATTCATCCCTCTGAGAATTTTTCATGTACACTGCTCATTTTTCCCTTCCCGTGTTTTCTCCCCCCCCCCCCTCCCCTCCCTCCTTTCACACCCCTACTCCCCTTTTCCCTCATTTTTGTTCGACAACTTACGTGCTTAACCCTATCCCCCCTCCACCCCCATCACCACCACATACAGACACCCCTCTTCTACTTTACCACCTCATACTACAGAAAGCGGGCATTCACGGGAAAATCTTCAAAGCACTGAAGGCTAAGTAAAAGAAATGTAAACGCAGATATCAAAGTAGGGACCAGAAAAAAAAAAAAAAAACAACGTGTGTTGATTCTGTGTCAGGTGTCAGACAGGGCTGTGTTTTAAGCTCTTTGTTGTTGTCCATATTTTTTTTGTCTGAGTTATAAACTGATTAGTTTAAAGGTGGTGCAAGGGGTATTGCCGTTTGTTGTTTTTTTTTTTTCCCACAGATCCCCTTATTCTGATGTACGCAGATGATACTGCTTTAGTCACTGACTGCGTGGTAGACTTGCATTGATAGAATGCCTGAAAAAGGATTATCGTACGTCGGGTCTGACTGTAAACATGGACAAAACCATCGCGACAGTGTTTGGAAATGTTGGTTCCATCGAACCAACTGAGAAGGTGGTATGGCGGTAAGCAGATGTAGGTTGAATGCAGCTACAGTTATCTCTGCGTTATATTCTCGTCCGCATTAAACGGGTCCAGGTGTTCAGAAAAAACCTGTCATGTCAGGCTGTAAGAGCAGTGGCAGGAATCAAAGTACTGCATCTAAAACTACAAGACATTCCATCAAAAACTTTCAACACAAAAACCAAAAACCATTTTTGTTAAATGGTTTTGAAGTACTGGGATTTCAAAAAATAGTATGCTATTTTTTAAAGTCCACATAACATTCAGCAAACTGGTTATGGAAGTTGAAAGGGGTGTTGAACGCAGCATTGCTCTTGGAAAATGCGGTAGATTTCCTATCTATATTGATACATGTGTTCACTAGTGAAATATTGGTACAGACGTTTTTGCATCTTCGACTACAGATACCCCAAACAATGCTACAAAATATAAGGAAATCTAAAATGAGACAAGAGGACAGTAAACAGAAAGTAACAAACAAGTAGAGTAACTCTTGTTCCCATGATTAAGGAAATACACGCCCATAATTCCAAATGGAATGCTGTATATGACACTAAATCGCCTTGCAGAAATAACACGAAAGAGCACATAGAACAAACACGGAGGACCCCCCCCCCCCCCCCCCCCCCCACACACACACACAAAGATGATTTAAGCTTGCCCATGTACCATGTACCAGACACATCTACTCAGCAACGACTGAAGAAAAGAACAAACACAAAATTAACATTTATTCAAGACCAGCACAGGCTATTCGATCTTGAATATAGTCAAACACACGGTAGCAAACACAGTAACAGATGCAGTTAACATTGTTCGATTGGTAAAAAAGCAAATGCGAAATGAGGCAGGGAACAGTAAACACTAAATAACGAACAAGGAGGGAAACTCTTGCTCCCATGATGAAATGAATATATGTCCATAACGAATGCTGCATTCGACTAGCCGAAATGACATCACGAGCACACAGAAGAACCAAGGAGACCCCCCCCCCCCCCCCCAAAAAAAAAAAAAAAATGTTCCAAGCTACAAAATACTGGAAATGCATGTTCATTCTGGTAGGAAAAAAAACAGCTACATGAGTAAGAGTGCTCTTGTGCGCTCACGGCTTTGGATATGCATGAGAGATGCAGAATGTGGGGAATGCTTTTGTTCATACATCTGTTCAAACAACGACTGAAGGATTCGTGCTATCGAGACAGGCATTCATCGATTGTATTATACCTGACTCTAGTTTGTATCATCAGAGTCTGATGTAGCCGGTACGTAATCGGTCATCTGCTTGTGAATATCGCAGTGTTTTGTGTCTGTGTCGATGCAACCAGTTACCTCTGACTAGTATGTCACTTGACACAACAAATCATACAGCCATTTTGTAAGCAGTGTGAAGGACGTTGAATCAAAGATTTATGTCATTTCATATTGATCTGTCCTAAACGTTCCCAGTTCGCAGAAAAAATCATACCTTTGTACCATTACCGTTTTCCGTCAGATTTTGAGGTACAGTTATTATGTTTTGATATGTCAAATTAGTTGTTATCTAAAGTTGCGAAATATACAACTGAATCCTTCACATTGTGGAAATGAAACAACTGTCAATCAGCGATTCGGAAGGTAAACGTCTACCTACGATGCACATGAATTTTGCCGTTCACTTCTTGCTTGTTTGTTTGTTTGCCATTCTGTTGTTGTTGTTTTTTCAACACTCACCTGTAGCATGCCACTTAATGTGCAGTTCAATTCTCCTCCTCATATGGCCAGATGGCAGCAAAAAAAAAAAAAAAAAGCCATCATCATCACCATTATTGTTATTATTATTACTATCATCATAATCATCAAACACACACACACACACACACACACACACACACACACACACACACACCACACACACGCCACAGACGTATGCATGCACGCACATGTGTTGTGTGTGTGTGTGTGTGTGTGTGTGTGTGTGTGTGTGTGTGTGTGTGTGTGTGTGTGTGTATTTCCCATCCACAAACACTCACAGCCACAGTCCACCATGAGGTCAAAGAACTGGGGCCAGGTCCCCTCATAGGAAGGCAAATGTTTTATGCCGTGTTTAAAGTTGTAGTAAGACACCCAAGTGTCTTTGGGGTTCCGGTAGGAATAGACGACCTTTACCTGCTTCTCCTTCACCTGTTCGGGCAGATGCCGAAATCTACCAGACATAAACAGATCAATCTGTCCATATTACACTCACTCCATTTCACTCCATATGCCATTACACACGCGATTCAACACTAGCCCATAACTACAGTGTCCGAGCCATCATTAATCGAAGCCCTAAAGCACCTTTTCCAACATCAAATTATGGCACAGCAGAACTCATGCCAGTGTGTGCTTCATAATACTCTACCATAGCAAGTCGGTGTCACATCAAACCCATTACACATTAATCTCTACATTAATATGCCCCATCACAAAGCACTTGATGCCATACACCTTATCATATTCCACACCAATAACATCCCATATACTCCACACCATTAACACATTATCATACCACACCATTAACACTTATCATACTCCACACCAATAACACCTTATCATACTCCACACCAATAACACCTTATCATACTCCACACCATAACACTCTATCATACTCACACCAATAACACTCTATCATACTCCACACCATTAAACACTTATCATACTCCTACCAATAACACCTTATCATTCTCCACACCATAACACCTATACTCCACACCATAACACCTTATCATACTCCACACCAATAACACCCATCATACTCCACACCAATAACACCCTATCATACTCCACACCAATAACACCTCATCATACTCCACACCAATAACACCTATCATACTCCACACCATAACACTTTATCATACTCCACACCAATAGCACCTTCATCATACTCCACACCAATAACACCTCATCATACTCCACACCATAACACCTATCATACTCCACACCAATAACACCTTATCATACTCCACACCAATAACACTTATCATACTCCACACCAATAACACTTATCATACTCCACACCAATAACACCTCATCATACTCCACACCAATAACACCTCATCATACTCCACACCAATAACACTTATCATACTCCACACCAATAACACCTCATCATACTCCACACCAATAACACCTCATCATACTCCACACCAATAACACCTCATCATACTCCACATCAATAACACCTCATCATACTCCACACCAGCAACACCTTGTCATACTCCACACCAGTAGCACTTTTATCATACTCTGTACAATAACACCTTTATCATACTCCACACCAGTAACACCTATCATACTCCACACTAAACACCTTATCATACTCCAACTAATAACACTTCATCATACTCCACACCAGCAACACCTTGTCATACTCCACACCAATAGCACGTTATCATACTCCACACCAATAACACTTCATCATACTCCACACCAATAACACTTCATCATACTCCACACCAATGACACTTCATCATACTCCACACAAAGAACACATCATACTCCACACCAAGAATACCTTATCATACTCCACACCAATAACACTTCATCATACTCCACACCAACAACACCTTACCATACTCCATACCCACAACACCTCACCATACTTCCCACCACTCCATACTCTAAAGCACCCCACAGCAGTCCATATCACAGTACTACCCATCTCACACCAGCCTACGCCATAAACTTTCTATTCACATCAGTATGTACCAGATAACACCATTCCACTACAGTCTACACAACAGCATGCCCCACCGCATTCTAGTGTACACCTCATAAAGCTTCATCAGCCAAATTCAGAACACACCCTAGCCCATACCAATTTATACCTCCTAATACCCCCCCCCCCCATTCTAAATCATTCCATACTACGTAGTACACCACTTCATCCCTGTCTATACCTCTTATGTTCCCAACCACAACGATCTATGCTCACCGAAACCCATCCCATGCCTATCCCTACCCGAGATACTCCTGTTCTATACCGGTGCATTCGAATCAATGCCTATCCCTCGTAGGTCCAAACACCGTGATTACCAAGACTCTTTGCCATCATCTTTGATGTGTATGTCACGACCAGTTATTGCCCCACATTACTCATATCATAAATGAAACTTATATGTCTGGCTCTTTCCATTATGGTTTCCTGCAATACGGCTGACCATTCTACCTTTCCTAAAAACAAACAAACAAACAAACAAACTAAGGCTCTGATTGCCAGACGACTCTTAAAGAATCCCTCACTAGACCCGAATTGTCTGACAAACAATAGAACTGTTGGAACCTGTCGTTCCTGTTCAAAAGAAGTGAGAAAACAAATATTTCACAGCGGCTTGCCAAGCTTGAACATACTGACAATCCTCATCAGTCAGCTTACAGATCTGCACATGGTACAGACAGCTTTTTAAAAGATCATTAGCAATTCATTGACAGCTAGGACAAAGACAAAATCCTTGTTGTTGCTCTCCTTTGTCGACCTTTCAGCGTCCTGCAATACGGCTGACCGTTCTATCTTTCCCTAAAAAAACTACAGCTCTCCTTTTGTATTTTTGACACAGCTCTGTCCTTGCTTTCTTCATGACTGACCGTTCCCAGATTGTTTACGTCAATGCACACTGTTCTTGGCCATCTCCTCAGACTTACGGTGTCCTCTAGGATTCTGTTTGGGACCCATTCTATTCGCAATGTATGCTATGCCTGTGTCTGAGGTCATCAGTCGTCACTCCACAACTATCATATGAGAGTTCCACTGATGGTATTCAACTTCAACGATCAGCCACCTTCACCGAAGTCCGTAAGCCGACATCTCGAGCCCATACGTACATCTCTGACCTCAAAACATAAGCTATATGTATATGATAATTGTACTGCAGTTGCGACTGCTTTCCATTACAAAAAATCGTCCACAAGCCTTTTTTCCTGACTCTGCTGTTGGCACTCACTGGCGTCTAAAACAAATCTTATATTTACGAGGTAGTCTATCTTGAACTACACGTAATTAGTTCTCTATCCAACCCCCCCTCTGTTGAGGCAACCAAGACTCTGTTCTACTCTTTGCCATTCCCAGTATAGATCATTGTAAGTCTCCTCCATCTGACATTCCAAAGTATGTTCTTAGAAGGCTTACGAAAATCCAGAACAACGCTGCTCAAAACAATAATCCTCCCTCAATACCTTACGATACCACACCAAACTGTACCATACCATTTCAAACAAAATCACGCCATCCCATAATACACCGTATGCTGCTCTACCTTACCCTAGAATCACCTCACCAAACCTAACCGAATCTTACCTTTACTAATCAAACCCAGCCTTATATAACCTTACCCACCATATCATACAGCATCCACATCTTTACCTGTTGACATGAGTGACGCAAAGTCGTGGAGTCTCAGGCCGAGGAAGCATGTCTAAATTACGGATATCTATGTGATCTTTGTACATGGCTCCCACATAGTCTGTGGTATTGTTCATCAGCATGTGGAGGATCTGGTGAAGCCAAAATGTCCCTGCAAATCAACACAACTTAAGCCTGCAAGGGACACAAACGACAATACAAAATGAAAATAAACGTTTCCAAATTAAAAATCTTTAAATCTGTACAGAAGGGGAATGATAGGAGACACTCTGTCAACTCACTTACAAAAGTAATAATATCTATGAGGATGTACAGACCATGCCTTTGAAGAGTTGACGGCATTTTGCAAATGGCCATGCCACCGACATAAAAGGTTAGATTTAGTTTCATTGAATCTGGGATAAAAAGAATAGATAGATAGATAGACATATAGATAGTTTTGCTTTTGTCAAAAGTTTAATAAGTGAATACGAGTTAAAAAAAAAAAGAAGATAGATCGAAAGATGGATAGATGGATAGATGTATGGATGGGTGGGTGGGTGGGTGGATAAATGGTTAGTTAGATAGATAGATAGATAGATAGATAGATACATTACTTACAAGGACTACATCATGATAATACTGAACACACTATTGCTTCTCATCAGAAAAATTCTCAACCAGCCTTTTCTCATGACTCTGTTCTGATAAACAACTCCTCTTTTGACACTCTCGGCGTCCCCGAGGACTCAGGCCTAACTTTGTAAAAGTCTAAGATTTACAAGGTAGCCTATCGTGAACTACACACAATTAATTGACGCCCGAAAATATGACACTGTGGGGAGATGGGCGAGTGAGGACTGCAGCAGGTGTAAGATGGCGCGGGGAGTCTAAATGATGAACCTTGCGTTGAGGCGACCAGGGGCCGTACTTACATGTTGTCGGTAACGGGGAAGTGACCTGCTACCTCGTTGTAAGCTCGTAGGTCCGTTCCTTGCAGATCCATATGTCGAGAGTAACCTTTAACCTCGTGGTTTGCAGTGGGTGAGGGGTGGGTAAAGTACAACGAGGATAGGGCATGAGTTCGCCCTGGGTTAGATCAAAACAAAGCCACTGGACACGTTCAATGATCACGAACTTCACGCAAAGTTAAGATTTCGTCGTCACAATATCTTCCAGCTGACAGACGCTCTCCGAGAACACATTGAATTTGATTTGCACAGACTGAGACACGGAACTCGGCCCCCTGCTCTACAAGTGTGTCTGTAGCTCACAAGTTCGTCTGCTACGATAGTTGGCTTAGCTCTTGTGTGTGTGTGGGGGGGGGGGGGGGTACGCTAAATCTGTCTTCGTGCCTGTGGGTGTCATTGTTACTTTGTGTCAGTGTGTCTATGTGTGTGCATGTGAGTGTGACTTCATCATGTTTATGGCCTTTTGAATAGTTTTATCAAATTTGTTTTAGTTAAGCTGCTTTTTCAGTCTCTGTGTGTGTCTGTGTCAGCGTGTTTGTGGGCATGCGCAGAAGGTTGGCAGCTATTCAAGACATGCGCAGAAGGAGGGAATCCCTCTTTTTATCTGACCTTCACCCTTTACTTTCTAGGTACTTCGTAGGTAGAACCCGAGACAAAACCAGATGATATCGGTACGGAAGTAGAATGCGCTGAACCCACAGGGTTTGTACCCAGGAGTTAATCTCGTTGTAGAAGTAAGTTTACCGACGACATATAAGTACGGCCCCAGGGCAAGACAGTCCCTCTTGTAACTTAGGCAAGGACGTAGCTCCATGACTGCCGCAGACTGATAACACACCGTCCAAACCTGAAAGAGTGTTCACCATGTTCCCCAGGCGGCCGTAAAGAAAAAACAGTTTTGTGCCGTTTGCATACAGGCTACTCCTTTTACACCAAGCTCCATGGTGCATTCTATGTCTTGTACCACTCACAGTAAAACATCCGTTTAGACTGTTGGGATTTGCATGATGTGAGACAAACATTTTACAGCAGACTCCATAAAAACCTTGTTCAGAAATGTCCCACCTGACGTGAACTTTGAATTTCTGAAGAAAAGATTACCATTTTTCATTTTATCTAAGAATTTACGGAAGAAAGATTTTTAATGAAGGTTCAGGTGTGTTTTTAGAAGGTGTATTTTACAGAGTCGTGTGAATGTTTTGTTTTTTTCTTTTGTTTGTTTGTTTTTTTAATGACTTGTGAGTTGACTTGAACATGATGACAGCCTGATGTGGCCCTTTGCGGTCGGCTGGGCTTTAAGCAGCATTACCTTACCTTACCTAACTGCCTTGGAGACAAGTCAGCCTCTTCAGGAACAGCGTTTCTTCCCTACCTGGATACAGAGTCAAAGGAGCATCTAGCATGCCTCCTTCAAATGAGAATACAGTTGCAGGCTGGGTATCTCTGACTGACCAAGGCATAGCAAGATCCACGAAGACAGCGAGAGTCGAGGGCAAAAGGGAAGAACCACGTGTGTTGAATTTGGGATGTAGGGACTGTCATGAACAACATAAGCATCGTGTGACATCCGCTGCAACGACAACACACGAACCGCAGAGACGATATCGCTGCCCTTAGTCAGAAGCCGTTTGCTGACTAGTGAAATCCCAGTTGTAGGTGGATGCCATGCTTTTATCTGGAGTGGCAAGATAAAGGATTAACTCAGACTAGCGGTAGTTGGCTACTTTTGACAGAAAACACATTTCACATTCATCAGCGGATGTATTTGGCATGTAACAAACAGCTCGACACAGGTGTTCTTTAAGAAACTCGGTGACACACTTAAAAAAAAACTCTAAGAGAGGACAAACTTCGCTCGTTTACTACTTCAATGCTCGGACATGTTTGGTCTTCTTCCCACCAGTATTAAAATGTTTCAGAAACTACTATCGGACAGGAAAAGCTTGACAAATCTTCAAGAATGCTGTCTAGAGCTCCACACGTTCATGGACAACCGAGGAGAAAGTACCATGACGGATGTATACACGATTATGTTCAATTAGCCCTCTAGAGCAGACTTAAAGTGGCTTTCGGTAAGTAACCGAATATCCAACGGTCCATTTCCAAAAAATTCTATGTACAGCACCCTTGATATTAACAAACAATGTTGCTGTGCATGATGAAATACCAGCGAATGGAGGCAAAACCTGGAACTCTAAAGACATGCCTACAAACATAACCATAAACAGCAGGACTGAACAATGTTTGTGTACTATCTTCAATTGCCACGCTACAGGTTCAGTTTGCCGATGATGCCCACCTGACCATGAGAAATGAATGGTGCAGCACTGCCCTGACATGTAAGCCAACTGTTTGACTTGAAAAAACAATCTCGAATATGCAGCAGCAACCAGCTCTGGCCATACTTGATGACTGTTGTCCCCAACTTCTCTTTAACATCTCTTGGTCCCAAAAACAAAAGACAGAGATGACGCTGGAATTCGTGTCAGGCTCCACTCTGCCTGGATCAAAGTCGTTGTCACGGACACAAAACAACAAAATAGCGACTAGTTCACATACCTCTCTGACGTCCACCCGCCCAATGAAAAGGTCTGAAGTCATTTAACAGACTTCCCACATCTAGTGTACCTCTCGGCAGCCTGAGAGCGCGTGTATAGAACAAACGCAGACTGCCCATCAAGACGCCAGTTGTCTTGACCTTGCTGTACGGTGGTGAAAAGGAGACACTGTATCGATGACAGATGAAACGACTTTACCATCTTCATGTTCACTCTTTCCACAGAGAAACGGACATCGTATAGGAGGACTGAATCTCCAAAACAGAACATTTTCATCGCATTGGGTCCCCTGGCATTATGTCTCTTCTGGGAACAGCTCATCTGGGATGAGCCTGTCACCCAAATCTTAGAGATGGTCTTCTCAGTGCAGGCATCAAGCACGAACATACCTGGCGGACCAATAAGGCGCCTCAAAGTCAAGTTCAAGGCATTGCTGAAAGCGTGCAACTGACCGATTGCTGGCCTAGAGTCGTGGGCAGATCGTTGAATGATCTGCTGCCAAGCAGTCAACACGGTGTGTGGAGGAGGGGACAGGGCCTTGCTTCAGGAGTCATGCCCAGCATCTTGCTTTGGAGCTGCGATCTCATCTTCAGTGGCACTGGCGTTTCCGTGCCTTGCTGCTTAATTCCTTGACGCTGTGTGTGTGTGTGTGTGTGTGTGTGTGTGTGTGTGTGTGTGTGTGTGTGTGTGAGTGCGTGCGTACGTGTGTGTGTGTGTGTGTGAATATTAATATCACTCTGTGTGTGTGTGTGTGTGTGTGTGTGTGTGTGTGTGTGTGTGTGTGTGTGTTATTGCGTAAATGTGTGCTTGTTTCTACGCGCACGCAAGCGTGTGTATGTATCTGTGCATTCGTGTGTCCGTAAATGCTGTGCGTGTGTGTATATGTGAGTTGTGAGTGAGTGAGTGAGAGAGAGAGAGAGAGAGTGTGGTGTGTGTGTAGTGTGTGTGTGTGTGTGTGTGTGTGTGTGTGTGTGTGTGTGTGTGTGTGTGTTGAGCGTCTGTCTGTCTGTGTCTGAGTGTAAATGTTCACACGTGCATACGTATGTGTGTGTGTGAGTGTGCGCGGGCGCGAGCGCTGTGTGTGTGTGTGTGTGTGTGTGTGTGTGGTGTGTGTGTGTGTGTGTGTGTGTGTGTGTGTGTGTGTGTGTGTGTGTGTGTGTGTGTGTGTGTGTGTGTGGTGATGATGATGATATTCATGATAATGATGATGACGATCATCAGCAGAAACAACAGTAGCTGATTCAGTTATAAGAAGTAGCTGTTGTAATGTAGGTGCTGCTGCTGCTGGAAGTAGTAGTAGTAGTAGTAGTAGTAGTAGTAGTAGTAGCAGCAGCAGTAGTAGTCGTAGCAGCAGCAGCAGCAGCAGCAGCAGCAGCAGCATAGTAGTAGTAGTATAGTAGTAGTAGTAGTAGTTGTAGTAATAGTTGCTTTAGTGAATTATAGTTGTTCTTACCACTTCTAGGAAAGGACACAAGAAAGACGTCACCATCTCTCAGTTCCAAGTGACGTATTTTGTTCAGCTGGGCCCTGAAGTCGGTAAGTTGTGGAGTGGGGGGAAACCAGACGTCACCACCGTTTCCGAAATGAAGATCATTGCCATGGCGGTCTTTGAGACGGGTTACTCCACCACTCATTGCCAGGAAATGAGAACCCTGCGAACAGGACAAAGTTATCACCGTCAAATGATAAGTCCCCACGTGACAAACAGGTATAGGTAATCTGTCTGCCTTCAGGATGATGATGGCCGAGAATGAATCAGTGCCCCACATACAGATGGGCGACCTGCTGGCACTATGGATCCACGGTTCAATGCTAGTACCCGGTTGACAGACTTGGAATCATTGTTAAGAGTTATCGCCCTGTTGACAGACCATCATGGTCAAGTTAGCACGCTGTAGATAAACTAATCGCTATGGTTGATTACTATTACGTTCTTGTTCATATTAGTAACAGTTATTGTACATGCCTTGTGAAGTTCATTGTACTTATGAACATGACTGGGAACCAATGTCATTGTCTGTAGGTTTTTGCATCACTTTGAACACAGGCGGATTGATTGGACGTCTGCAATCCTACATGCGTTTGTGAGTTGGATGTAACATAAATAGACGGATTGATAGGTAGAAAAAGCAGACAGATAGATAGATAGATAGACAGATTGATCGATCAATCGATCGATAGATAGATAAGTAGACTGACAGATCGATAGATTCATAGACAGATAAACAAGCAGAGAGAGAGAGAGAGAGAGAGAGAGAGAGAGAGAGAGAGAGAGAGAGAGAGAGATTAGCTTGGAGACCGCTATCTACTTAAATCCCTGACTGCACCAGTGCAGACACTGATCACCAATTGTTCCAGCACAATGAACGATTTCTGTTTCAACGGACATGGACTTAAATCGGAGTTTCAACGGCAAGTTGCTCACTCTCACAGTAGAGATCATGATCCTAAATGCTGCCGGCACGATGATCGACTCCACCACTGCAGCCTCTGATCTAGCCTGCAGTGATCACCACTTTAACGTGGTTTTCAGCTCACGGGAAAGACCTTTTTCAGGCGGGAAAAGGTCACTAATAATAAATCGAGTGTCGTCTTTCTGTGTGAAATAATCATGTTACAAGAATGTCATACATAGCATATCACATAACATTGCATCAGGCGACTGGTCCTTTATTCTGCACTATTTGGTTGACACTGGGTGACACTTAATGGAGCAAGCCAGTTCACATTTATTGTTGGAACATGTTCTCTTGCCATGTGTGCACTGTCCGTCCATTTGCAGCACAACCGGTGTCCGGTCATGGAGATGACTGACTGGTATTTTCTTCAAGATCCTTATTGCCTAGGATACCAACACGATCTGTCTTCACACTTCAGTATACCGTCTCCTGTATTGACTGTATAAAAACGACAGGCCCTTGCCCTTGGTTTCCGCATTCAAATGTTTTCATGACAAACCTTGGTATCCATGTTTCTTGTCTCGCCAATGTGATTTCCGCTGTTCCTCTGTGACTGTATAACTTCCTCATGTTCAACTAAGATAACCTGCTGCTTGTTGACTCCCTTCACACACACACACACACACACACACACACACACACACACACAAAAAAGATGTCCATATATCCATGTTTTCAGAATAGGAAGATAGAAAACTGCTAAACCAATGTCTACTTTCAAAGTGCCATGTCATATACATAGGCTACAACTTATCAGAAACTCGGCACCCCGATCATTTCAAAAGACAAATGGCCTCACAGCACAAGTCACAGGTGCTCTGAGTGTATACGCTGTGTCCTGCAGAGCCACACTTGCTGGGACTGGAACAACTTGTTCCGCTTCGGCGCTGAAGAAACAAACACGCTAAGGTTTTTATGCCGCATAAACCAACCCAGCAGCACTTGCGGTAATGAAGGGGAAAATAGGTCACGCAGCTGCACGTGATTTGCGAATTAATGCACAAAAGCGTGCGGCAACGAATCAATATATATCAAAATGGACTGGCGTCGTCGACAGGATTAATTTAGACAAAAAGCCAAAGCAAAAGCTCAGTAGAGGTGTTATCAGGGTGACCCAATGTAAGAATACATAATCAGATCAACCACTGTGGTACAATGGTCATTATAGCCGACTCGTATGCTTGAAAGCCGTTGGTTTCATTTTCACGAAAGACAATCCTTTGTTGGATCTTTCCCCTTGGCGGACTTCTAGCCAGATTTGTGTCAGTTACGGGATCGAATCGGAAGACCAGAACTACATGTATTCAAGTTTCATCCACTAAATGAACATACATCAGAGAGTTTTGGTCGATTTTTTTTTCACCTACTCAGCAGGTGTCGCTGTCTCTAGGACTGGAGAACATAGGAATATGTTACGAGAGGATTAAGAGTGCATCCGCGTCAAGAATTGTGCTCAGGTTTATGGTCGTTTGATATGTTCGTATGGAAAACGGCTACGTCGATGGAAATAATTAATCACCTTTGCAAGATTTAGAAAAGATAAGGGCTTTTTAAGTCACGTTTACCGTTTTGTACCTTTGCCCATCTAGTCACTGAATCTGTGCACACTTAGAGTGTCATGAGCACATAACACAAGATGATTGAGTTCCTGTACGACTTATTCAACCTGAAGGTCAGTTGATTTTTTTTGTTCCTATATTCTTCAACGTTTGTAAATACAGGCGTAGTTTGTTGTCTGCAAGCTGAACACCTACCACAGGATCCACAAAGAACTCTTACAAGCTACTGCACTTACCTTGTCCTGAGAAAGTCAGTGCTCTACCGTGTAACAGACCCCCTTCCAATACGTCTCACACCTGCGTGGGACTCCTCCACGTCACCTTCATCATCCCCATCCTCAGTGATCTTCAGTTTTAACAAGTGTGATTCTGCGGCCTTTAGTGCCATGCCCTGGAGGTGAACTCGGCAATCATCCTCCAAGTCGCTGGCATTGGTTAGTTCCTGGAGACTGTCATTCGACTGACGTCTAGAGGGGGATGGTTACTCAAGCTAGTTTTGTAACTAAGCAACTACTGTCGTCAATAGGCGAGCTTAGTGGTGTCGTGGGCATGTTGGATTAGAACAGGTACTACCCGAACACAACCCCAGTGACTCGGCGGTGTTGCAAGGTGTCCTCTTGTGGGTTGCCTCGTGTCTAACTGAAATCAATTCCGACAGGACTCACCAGGGTGTGGATGTGTATGGTGGAGTGAACAGATGGGAATAATGTTATTGGATTGTGACAAGGAAGACGAGGAGAGATAAAGAAAAAAAACCTGAAAGGTAATGATAGAAACCATGTGAAGAAGCTAAGCAATAGTGATCTCCCAAAATGAAGAAGCTGAGTGACAGACAATGAAACAGCTGAAAAGTCACGACAGTACATCGTTCTGGTAACAACAGCCAAGCGGTACGGCAGCAAACAACAGCACTACGTGAATCAACGGAATGAGTGACAATCTGACTGACTGATATTCGACTTGATGACTCAGGAGCGAAGTGACTGGCGCACGCAGGCAGCCCTTCACTCGGCTGTACCCAGATAAACAGTCCATTGCGTAAACGTGAGCGTCGATTGCAAAACGTTCAGAGCTTGGTCTTAAAGCGAGGATGAGTGCGTTATAAGTATGGTAATAATGGTAATAATGATGATGATGATTATAGTAATAAGAGTAACAACAACGACGACGACGACGGTGACTTAACAAAATAAGGACAATCACGACAACAAAAGCAATAATGATATTAATGATGATGATAATATAAGTAATAATAATTATAATGAAAATAATAATGATAATAATGATAATAGTAATAATAATAATAATAATAGTAATAATGATAATGAGGAGGAGGAGGGGGAGGACGACGACGACGATGACGACGATAATGATCATAATCACACACACACACACACACACACACACACACACACACACACACACACACACACACACACACACACACAACAGCCTGAAAGTGACGGCAGCAAGCAACAGCACAACGTAAAGAGGTGAGAAGTAATGACAGCACGATATGAACAGGTGAGAAGTAATGACAGCAGGAAGTGAACAGGTGAGAGGTAATGACAGCAGGAAGTGAACAGGTGAGAGGTAATGACAGCAGGAAGTGAACAGGTGAGAAGTAATGACAGCAGGAAGTGAACAGGTGAGAGGTAATGACAGCAGGAAGTGAACAGGTGAGAGGTAATGACAGCAGGAAGTGAACAGGTGAGAGGTAATGACAGCAGGAAGTGAACAGGTGAGAAGTAATGACAGCAGGAAGTGAACAGGTGAGAGGTAATGACAGCAGGAAGTGAACAGGTGAGAGGTAATGACAGCAGGAAGTGAACAGGTGAGAAGTAATGACAGCAGGAAGTGAACAGGTGAGAAGTAATGACAGCACGATATGAACAGGTGAGAAGTAATGACAGCACGATATGAACAGGTGAGAAGTAATGACAGCACGATATGAACAGGTGAGAAGTAATGACAGCACGATATGAACAGGTGAGAAGTAATGACAGCACGAAGTGAACAGGTGAGAGGTAATGACAGCACGAAGTGAACAGGTGAGAGGTAATGACAGCACGATATGAACAGGTGAGAAGTAATGACAGCACGATATGAACAGGTGAGAGGTAATGACAGCACGATATGAACAGGTGAGAGGTAATGACAGCACGAAGTGAACAGGTGAGAGGTAATGACAGCACGATATGAACAGGTGAGAAGTAATGACAGCAGGAAGTGAACAGGTGAGAAGTAATGACAGCACGATATGAACAGGTGAGAAGTAATGACAGCACGAAGTAAACAGGTCAGAAGTAATGACAGCACGATATGAACAGGTGAGAAGTAATGACAGCACGATATGAACAGGTGAGAGGTAATGACAGCAGGAAGTGAACAGGTGAGAAGTAATGACAGCACGATATGAACAGGTGAGAAGTAATGACAGCACGATATGAACAGGTGAGAAGTAATGACAGCACGATATGAACAGGTGAGAGTAATGACAGCAGAAGTGAAACAGTGAGAAGTAATGACAGCACGATATGAACAGGTGAGAAGTAATGACAGCAGGAAGTGAACAGGTGAGAATAATGACAGCACGTAATGAACAGGTGAGAGGTAATGACAGCACGATATGAACGTGATGAAGTAATGACACACGATATGAACAGGTGAGAAGTAATGACAGCACGATATGAACAGGTGGAAGTAATGACAGCACGAAGTAAACAGGTCAGAAGTAATGACAGCAGGAAGTGAACAGGTGAGAAGTAATGACAGCAGGAAGTGAACAGTGTGAGAAGTAATGACAGCAGGAAGTGAACAGGTGAGAGGAATGACAGCAGGAAAGTGAACAGGTGAGAGGTAATGACAGCAGGAAGTGAACAGGTGAGAAGTAATGACAGCACGATATGAACAGTGAGAAGTAATGACAGCACGATATGAAAGTAGAAGTAATGACAGCACGATATGAACAGTGAGAAGTAATGACAGCACGATATGAACAGTGAGAAGTAATGACAGCACGATATGAACAGGTGAGAAGTAATGACAGCACGATATGAACAGGTGAGAGGTAATGACAGCACGATAATGAACAGGTGAGAAGTAATGACAGCACGAAGTGAACAGGTGAGAGGTAATGACAGCACGATATGAACAGGTGAGAGGTAATGACAGCAGGAAGTGAACAGGTGAGAGGTAATGACAGCAGGAAGTGAACAGGTGAGAAGTAATGACAGCAGGAAGTGAACAGGTGAGAGGTAATGACAGCACGATATGAACAGGTGAGAGGTAATGACAGCACGATATGAACAGGTGAGAAGTAATGACAGCACGATATGAACAGGTGAGAAGTAATGACAGCACGATATGAACAGGTGAGAAAATGACAGCACGATATGAACAGGTGAGAGGTAATGACAGCACGATATGAACAGGTGAGAGGTAATGACAGCACGATATGAACAGGTGAGAAGTAATGACAGCAGATATGAACAGGTGAGAGGTAATGACAGCACGATATGAACAGGTGAGAAGTAATGACAGCACGATATGAACAGGTGAGAGGTAATGACAGCACGATATGAACAGGTGAGAAGTAATGACAGCACGATATGAACAGGTGAGAGGTAATGACAGCAGGAAGTGAACAGGTGAGAGGTAATGACAGCAGGAAGTGAACAGGTGAGAGGTAATGACAGCAGGAAGTGAACAGGTGAGAGGTAATGACAGCACGATATGAACAGGTGAGAAGTAATGACAGCACGAAGTGAACAGGTGAGAGGTAATGACAGCAGGAAGTGAACAGGTGAGAGGTAATGACAGCAGGAAGTGAACAGGTGAGAGGTAATGACAGCACGATATGAACAGGTGAGAAGTAATGACAGCACGAAGTGAACAGGTGAGAGGTAATGACAGCACGATATGAACAGGTGAGAAGTAATGACAGCAGGAAGTGAACAGGTGAGAGGTAATGACAGCACGATATGAACAGGTGAGAAGTAATGACAGCACGAAGTGAACAGGTGAGAGGTAATGACAGCACGAATGAACAGGTGAGAAGTAATGACAGCACGATATGAACAGGTGAGAAGTAATGACAGCACGAAGTGAACAGGTGAGAGGTAATGACAGCAGGAAGTGAACAGGTGAGAAGTAATGACAGCACGATATGAACAGGTGAGAGGTAATGACAGCACGATATGAACAGGTGAGAAGTAATGACAGCACGAAGTGAACAGGTGAGAAGTAACGACAGCACGAAGTGAACAGGCTGAGAGGTCACGACAGCAGGAAGTGAACAGGTTGAAAGGTCACGACAGCATAATAGGGAAGAAACTTAGAGGAAAGTCAGTACATGTACATGCGTAGCAAGGATCCACCTCAACATTTAGAGAGTTCGTTTTATGGGACCACACTGCGTCATTGTCAAGTTATGTTACGAATGGTCCGGGCTAACAGACGGGCAAACAGACAAACAGACGGTGTGAAATCCTAACTACTGTAACAGAGCTATATTTAGTTGCCTAGAACAAACAAGCGATCAAGAAAGCGCGCCAAACCGCTGAAGAACAGGATATAAAGAGAGACTCAGGGCCAGAGTTTGCTATTGTCACCTATTTACAAGTAGCAGAAGAGACTGTGAATGAAGTTATGCTGTTCGATATGATTAAAAAAAAACACACGTCGCAATGAGATTGTTGACTGCATCGGTTTCCAACAGAACAGACTACATAATAAAAGAGCGTCTAAGAGAATTCAGGAACGGGATTGGTTTCATCATTGACTTTAAAAACATAAACAGAATTTGATAAATATATACACACAAAAAGATGCAAAGCGTATAAACGTACTCCCAGTTTATCTTGAATACGCGTGAGATATTCAAAAAAGAGGAAAAACCGTTTTGGGGCCGTTATAGCCGTTAGTAACGGCTATAACGGTAAAATAAAACATTGGGCATCATCCATGACTCATCATGAACATACCTACAAATTTTCAGAAAGATCGGCCAAGTACTTTCTGAGATATTCTAAAAAAAAAACCGTTATGGGCCGTTATAGCTGTTAGTAACAGATACAACGGTAAAATAAAACATCGAGCATCCTCCGTGACCCATAATGAATATACCTACAAATTTTCAGAAAGATCGGCCAAGTATTTTCTGAGATATTTCAGAAAAAAAGAAAAACCGTTATGGGCCGTTATAGCCGTTAGTAACGGATATAACGGTAAAAATAAAACATCGGGCATCATCCGTGACCCATAATGAACATACCTACAAATGTTCAGAAAGATCGGCCCAGTAGTTTTGTCTGGAGCGAGTGGAACACATTTTGACCACGGACAGACAGACAGACAGCCACACAGACAGCATTTCTTCTTTCCCATTGTAAAGTTCTCCCTGTTCTGTAAGAACTAGGAGTACTAAAACGACCAAATTTAAATATCAACAAATATCAGGTAATGTATAAGATGACAGAAGCGCTCCATTTCACGTCGCACGTGCCTTGGTGACAAACACCAGGAACAGAGAGAGAGAGAGAGGGAGAGAGAGGGGGGAGAGGTGATGGGGGTTGGTGAGGGGGAGAAAGGACGGCCGGGAGCTGGGCGGGGGAGCTGAGAGAAGAGGTGCCGGTAGGCGTGCAGATAAAAGTGCGATAAAAACAAACTAACGAACAAACACGTGCTGCCTCTTTTTTTTCCCCCAAGGTATTTCGCTATTCACACATGCACGCACGCGCGCGCGCTCGCACACACACACACACACACACACACACACACACACACACACACACACACACACACACAGAGAAGTATATTACGAAATAGTTTGCGAGCTCAGTTTATGGTTTCCATGTCTTTATACTGTTAATTGGGCTTATCAGCAACAAAACTACAGTAATTTCGAAGAACACGTGTGGGAAGAAAACTACGTGCTTTGCATGATTTATACGCTCTGCAATTCACCGAACTTCTAATTGGAAATTGTGGTTATGATCTGGCAAACAAGGCAACAAAGAGCGGCGAGATCATACGAATCAGCGGAATTACATTTTCCATCTATTTTCCTAGCATGTAAATGTTAATTACCAGAAGCATTTTGGAACCACTTTCAACAATGCCGAAAGGACAAAAATGTATCTTTCAACAACAAACAACAACAACAAAACAACAGGAAAGTAGGTTGATGCAGCTCAAAACATATCAAAGATTGTTTTTATAGATGCTCTCATCAAGGAAATTAGACTTGAATGTTTGCAGTTAGATAACAACAGCATTTCAGCCATTGAAGATAGGCGTTTTATACATTATTTTGAGAAAAAAAAATGCTAAGGTTTGTAAAGGGTCTCCTTACGTTTCCCATCCTTATTACTGTATGATTGTCATATACAAGGGGTCTGGACAGAAAGCATCATACTCTCCATACACATAGTGTGCTCTCGCAAAGAAAAACGCACTCTGTCACTCGCATCGGGCCCTCACAAAGGTGACGGAACATCAATAGCATTAGGAAATGTGAAATGTTATTTGACTTTACCCCTACCCGTCATTTCACAAAGCGTTCATCTGTATCATGTAAAAATGCAGTATTCAGGAGATCCAGTGATTGCAATTCCTTTTCTAGAAGAAAAAAGAAGAAAAAGAAACACCCGAAGGTGCTGGGGAGGACCCAGAGAAGCACAGTCTTCACCCGCCTTTTGAGCAGTCCTGTACCACCCTTGGAGGCCTGCGCTGTGTTGACGATGGGTACACGCACGCGCAGGATACTCCATTAAGATATCAAGGGACATAACTGCTCCTGAACAGAGGTAAATCAGACTACAGGATGCAACTCATAACAGCCTTAAAATAGTATCCCCATGGGTGTACCAGCCCGTATTTCATGACTGCAGCGCCCACCGGCAAAAGACACTACCCTCCAGCTGCCGAGCACACCCCACAGACCCAACCACCTCTGACCACGGACAGATTCTATCAATTATTCTTAATAAATCGGAAAAGACAACATTTGGACGTCCATCTGCTTATGAACATAGAAAAGAAAGAATGAAGAAAGAAAGAAACATTGGCAACCACCAGTTGTCTCCCTTGGCTGGGCTGGTCAGTCCTTTCAGCTGATTTTTTTTCCCAGTGACGTTGACCTCCAGGGAAAACAAGTCAGATGACTGGCAAATGTTGGACCCCCTTCCCAGCCTGTGCTTGAAGATCCATTGATTTTAAGGTTGCAAGAGAGGTCAAAGGGTATCAACAGTCAGAGTGGGTCAGCTCACGTAATACATATATACATACATATACAATTATGTGTGTGTGTGTGTGTGTGTGTGTGTGTGAGAGAGAGAGAGAGAGAGAAGAGAGAGAGAAGAGAAGAGAGAGATATGTCCAATTAATAGCGCTAAACCCAGCGGCCTAAAAGTACTAGTGACAGCGAATCGAAATACAGACTGGTGGTGTAGGTAATGTCAACACCAAAGGTCGGGGATAACAGGGCCAGAATTAGTCTCTGCTGGTCAGAAAACTCTCTCTCTCTCTCTCTCTCTCTCTCTCTCTCTCTCTCTCTCTCTCTCTCTCTCTCTCTCTCTCTGCTCCCCTATGTAAACACAGCTCCCGGTACTCGAATGCAACAGAAAAAAAAGAAAAGGAGCTCGGAAGCTGTCCTTCCTTTCTTACCCAGCAACATCTCCCCTTTCGTTCTGGAACCTGAATGCAGCAAAGGACGCTACCCCTATCCAATCACCTCCCTGCGACATCAGCAGCTTATCTACAGCTTCATAATCTCCCCTTCCCCCGTCGTTTGAGCGCTGATGTATACTGACGAGTTCATGGGGGAAAAAAAATCTACTGACGCGGTTTGCATGACTTATTGTATGTGTTTAGGATCTTCACTTGGCATATGCGCCCCTGTAGTTTCCTTTCATGGAGATGCTGGGATGTCTTGTTGACTCGCGAAACTCACTGCTCTCTCTCTCTCTCTCTCTCTCTCTCTCTCTCTCTCTCTCTCTCTCTCTCTCTCTCTCTCTCAAATGCAGAACAAAAACCTATACAGACCCGACCTAAAAGATGTTACTCCAACATCCTATGTAAATAGTTTTCATTGCAAGACAGAACACCACAATATCAATTGACAATGGAACTCAGTTCCATAGCAACAAAGGCTAAGTGACCAGAGATCTGAATCCGTAAGGAATCAGATGGTATAGATGATGGCATAATATGGAGATAAGTAGAGATCAGAAAAAGATGTCAACTACTTTAAACTATGCAACGTTCTTTCGTGTCAATGCTTGACGTCCGTCTTCTATTGCTCCAGCATCCATTTAGTACTCGTGCACGCCAAATGCACTCTAATTTCATTGCTCGAACAGCTAAAAAGTACATGTTAGGATTGTCTCGATAAGCTGACGCATGTTACGACGAATCAAAATTATGCTAGACATTGGAGCAAAGCACTGAGTTCCTAACACAAAGGAAAATTAACCAAACACGTTTATGAGCATAGCACTGCGCAGTCAACATGCCACTCTTCATAATAAAAATTTAGAAAGAGAGGGAGTTAATTACCGCCAATGACATTGACAAACAAAGCACAGGACAAGACACTTGTGTCTTGTCCTGTGCTTTGTTTGTCAATGCCCTTGGCGGTAACTAACCCCCTCTCTTTCTAAATTTTGCTTCGTTCTCCGCCATCAGTCACTCCATTTTGAATCTTCGTAATAAATACATGGTCTTCTAAAGCGAACTGAAATGTCATATCATTTATTCAGCTTATTCCTACACACCTTTGAAGGAAAGTGCAAGTAACAATGAGGCTGCCTCAGTTGGCTAAACATTTAAAAGACGCCTTTATTCAACGTAAAACCGGGCGGATAAAAGGAGTCAGATACGGCAAGCAAAGCTGTTTTTGGTCAGGGCATTTTACCGAAGCAAACCTAAAGGTTTCCCATCGTATTTTGCCTGGACATTTTTTCCCTGTTTCCTGATCTGCGCCACCTCAGTGGCACTATTTCACACCACCCTTACCGGCTGATGGATATGACGACTTGGAATTCCGTTCTGGTCTCAGGCTGCATGACAAGTCTGAACTATACGATCACTTTCATAATATATTCCTACGTCAAACAGGCCCGAGAGATTCAGATATCTGCACCATAGTCAGGACATAGGAGCAGCACTCTCACAAATGCATCCATTACGTGGATGAAAAACTCGACCGTGCGGTCCCAGTTTTCCCACATCAGCCTCCAGCAAATCTCAACTCTAGGTAGGAGCCAGTCGGTGAAGAAAAAACCCACAAATCAAAGGATCTCATGAAAATCAAACCCACGATCTTTCGGCCGAAAATCTGCGAGGCTAACTCTACATCACAACGGCTGGACTGGTCTGACCTATTGTTGTTCGTCCCACTGGCTAGATCATTTCCGAGGATATCTAAACACAACACAAGAATAAATGTCTTTGGTTTCTCTCTCCCTCCCTCTCTGTCTCTGTCCCTGTCTGTCTGTCTGTCTGTCTGTCTTTCTGTCCGTCTGTCTGTCTGTCTGTCTCTCTCTCTCTCTCTCTCTCTCTCTCTCTCTCTCTCTCTCTCTCTCAAAATAATAACAAAACAAAAAAAATGGCCAAATCTAAAAGGTGCCATTTCCAGTACCACAGCCACAAAGACTAAGGAACACAAGATCCGATGTCAAAAAGACTCAGATAGTACGTGGTGACGGTGTACAATGTGGACGCGGGGATGGGAGACGTAAGGGGGAAATTACAGGGAGGAGGGATACGAGAAACAGAGTCCAGAAGAGTCATTGGATCAAAGTCAACATCTTCGTGTCTTGTCCAGTTCTGACATTCGCACTCCGTTGCCACAGCATCCATGGTTGTCCTTGCGTACTGCAAATGCCAACTGATGCTGTTGGAATAGCAAAAAAAAAAAAAAAAAAGGTAAAGACGAAGACTATCGAAGCTACGGAAATGTCACACGAATCTGTTCATGTTAAAGAAAATTTAAAAAAAAACTGCCAGATTTTGGAGTAAAGCACGGAATGCCCTTCACAAACTAAATACAGCCCTGCGCTGTCAACATGCCATTTTCTGGACAAATAAACGGTGTTCCAAACCAAATTGAAACACTCTGTGTTCAACGGAAAAACACACGCCTTGGAGAAAGACTGTCATGTATTACGACACTGCCTCGTCTGGAAAAAACAATTTACAGATGCCCTTATTTGATTAATAACAGGCGAGTATTAAAAAAAAACAAAAAAAAAACAACTTGCAAACAAAACCCGCCAGTAATGGCAATCAGATCTGGTTCTGGTGCAGGGCAGTTTATTGAATCAAACCAAAACCATCCCCAGCTTAAAGAGCAAGAAACGCGTGCGAGGAAGGCAATTGGCTGCGTGTTGATTGCTCTGCAAAACACGGTGAATTTCCAGATTCCCCACGAGAACTGCCCTTTCCCAACGCTTACTTTAAATTAGTGAGAGCGAATGGCGAATAGCGCTGTGCTAAAGGGTCAGCGCCAATCTTTGTGATGTTTGCCTTCGATGGTGATGAATAAGTGATGAGAACAAGCCACGTGATCTCCTTCGAGTCGTTTGTTTGAACCCGATTATTAAATTCAGCCTCAAATAAGAAACCAAAAACCCATCAAAGATAAGCACCAAAACAAGAGAAAAAGACGAAAGATGATTTTGCTGATGAAAGTGATTATGGTGATAACGATGATGATGATTGGGTGGTAGCGATGATGACTAAGATGACGAAAATGAGGAGGAGGAGGACAAGGAGGAGGAGGATCATGATGATGATGATGATGATGACAACGACGACGACGATGATGTCGACGGCGAAAAAGGAGGGACAGTGAGTAAGAGAAGGAAAAACAGCAGAATCCACAAGCACTACAAACGTGCAGTGCTGTTTTCATGGTGATGGACATTCTTGTCAGTTTGTTTGTTTGTCTGTTTAAATGATTTGTTTGTTTAGGGTACCCTAATGGGAGTAAAATGTGATCAGTAAACAATGACGTATATGCTTCTTGCGTACAAAACAAAAATTTCTGTTTCAACTGAATTTTTAAGAACTCGATTAGTTTTGACAGGATGCACACTATTTTGAAACACCTTGTCTGGCTGAACTGTTTCAGCAAAGGCTAACTGAAGCACGTTTGTTGACTTTTGTATTCTTTTTATCAGTATTGTACACTCGTTACTTACGTTCTAAAGTCGAAGGGTAAAGGTCTCATGTTCTAATGGCCGTAAGGTTAATAGGCTGTTAGAGATCCACCACATTCGGGACTCGGCTTTATGGAAGGAGGAGCCAAATTCCCTCCTACGGCCGCCTTAATAACCTTCTCCGATATGAATCACATACCCTCATGTTGCCGGCTGGAACAAAGGGTTTGGAAAGCGTGAACATCTGATCCCACGAATGGTTTGAACTCACGACCGCCACGTCGGAAGCCAAAGCCTCTAACCACGGAGCCCTGTCCATGTGGATGAGACTGTGATTTCTAAAGTCGTATAGTCCTGTAGCTCTGATCCCCGCCGCCCTTGTGGGAGTAAATCAGTCTTAACGAGGCGCATGTCAATGAAGTCTCTGTCTGTGGGATCAAGTGATTTAGCTGGTCTGACCCGACAGCAGTCGTAAAGACCGTCTGAGGATGCAGCTGGAACAGACCTTGATCTTTGACGCCTGTCTCATACAGCTTACATGTACTGTTTACTGCCCCCTCCCCCCTCCCTTCCTCCTCTCCCTTCCCCCCCCCCCCCCCCTCATCTACTGCTCTGCCTCCTGGGTTGTCTCCTCCATACACATGTTGTATCTCGTTCTGCCACCAGTATATCGTTTGCCCGCTTTCTACTTAGTTCTCCATCTGTTGAGTGATGACGCGACAATACAGGTGTATCATAAACTGTCAGTGCGAGTAGTTTTCATCTGTTCCTCATCGTATATTCTTTCTTTGTGCTTCAGCCTCTCTTGTTCATGAACTTTCGCTTCTAGGGACTATAGCTCAGCCATGTCTGGAAGGTTCAGGTCAGAGTAAAACAGCATTGCATCATTTTGTCATCGTCCTGACCCCTGCTGTTCATTATAAAACACGAAACAAGCAAGAACAAAGCCTTGCAATGGCCATTCGTGTCCTGATGACATTGTGAGAATCCCGGTGATCTGTCCGCACGTTCTGTGTTGAGTGCGTGTACAAGAAGGGGCACCGCTAGGAGTTCATATCTCTACTGATATCACTGAAGTCATTCATCCGCAGCCCAGCGTCTGCTCTGGCGGTTTTTTTTTTATACGACCTTACACGGACAGCTTCTTGTGCCGCTATGACTACGACAGATGCAACTAGGATGAGGTACTGAAAGGCTCAGTGAAAATAACTTTGATACCATTGAGAAGACAAGAAAGATGGGACAGCAATAGATATTATCAACATCATCGTCATCATCATCATCATCGTCGTCGTCGTCGTCGTTATCGTCGTCGTCGTCGTCATCATCATCATCATCATCTCATCATCATCATCATCATCGTCGTCGTCGTCGTCGTCGTCATCATCATCATCGTCGTCGTCGTCGTCGTTCGTCGTCGTCGTCGTCATCATCATCATCATTATCATCATCATCATTTTCATCATCGTCATTATCATCATCATCATCGTCGTCGTCGTCGTCGTCATCGTCGTCGTCATCGTCGTCGTCATCATCATCATCATCTCATCATCATCATCATCATCATTATCATCATCAGTTATCATCAATATCTTAACGATGATAACCAGTCAGCCGACGGTAATCCTGCACCACCTTCGGAAGCCTCCCTGGGTTATGGCGGGACGGTGCGGGATTGCTACCAGTTAGTTCGTTTGCAGCTGAAGACTGTACTGCACCGTGTCCCACTGGCACCCTCGGGTGTATTCTTTTCTTTCCTCATTGACAACCAAATGCAACAATATGAATCCTCATTGTAGTATGCTGAAGAGTTTTCAGCATGCAACAACACTCAAGGTACATTGTTTAAATGCTTTGAAAGGAATGCTCAAAACTCTTCAGTTTATTTATGATGAGGATTTATAACGTTGCACAGAGTTTTCAATAGACGCTGTGGTTTATTGCTGTTCCAATCTTCATTCCTTTTAGTACTCCCAGTTCTTATAGAACAGGGAGCACTTTAGAATGGGAACGAAGAAATGCTGTCTGTGTTTGTGTGTGTGGTTGTGTGTGTGTGTGGTGTGTGTGTGTGTGTGTGTGTGTCTGTCTGTTGTCTGTCTGTCTGTCTGTCTGTCTGTTGTCCGTCGTAGTCAAAATGCGTTCCACTCGCTCCAGACAAAACTTCTGGGCCGATCTTTTCTGAAAATATGTAGATAGGTTCATTATGTGTCACGGACGATGTTTTATTTTACCAGAATAGCCGTTACTAACGGCTATAAATGATACTTAAAAAAAATTAAGTCCGACAAGGGAAATAACCACCGCACTGTCGAGTTTCTTTTTTCTTCCACTAACTGGAAATCGTCTCCCTGTCTGTCACTGTACTGGGAGTACGTTTATATGCTTTGAATCTTGTTCTTAATTTACATCAAAATATGTTTCCTGCTCGGTACACAAGCAGCTCAATCCGGTATTCGGTACGTTTCATAGATTATTACCACATCCCTGTCCAACCCTCAACACTACCTCTCCCAGTGACTGTGTTACTTCTGAAACGTGTAGGTAGTAAACATGTCAACTGTCATTTGTAAAATACAAAATTCATTTACTGAAAATCCTCTCGGGATGGAACACCCTTACTCGGGGATGACCACCTGAACGTAACAGTGGCCCGTAGTCAAATAGTTTGAGCGTTTACCCTGGAGCTGACGGTTACAAGTTCAAACTACTGCTGGGGTCGGATTTTTTTGGCTTTAAAATCCTCTTGTCCGCGCAGCAGGTCTAGATGGGAATCTGATTCATTTCAGGGAAAGTTAAAGGCAGCGGAAGAAGAGTGATGGGCTCGCTTTCCATCTTACCGTGCCCCAGAGATGGACAGTCTCTGACAGTTCACTCTACCACTACTACTGATCAGATATGGAAGTTTTAACGTATTCTGTTAACCTAACATAGGGCTAGAGAGAAAGGCGCGCGCGCTCGTGTGTGTGTGTGTGTGTGTGTGTGTGTGTGTGTGTTGTGTGTGTGTGTGTGTGTGTGTGTGTGTGTGTGCGTGTGTGTTGCTTTTTTGTAAACATGTGCGTGCGTGCGTGCGTACGTGCATCGTGCGTGCGTGCGTGCGTGCGCGCGTGTGCGTGTTTGTGTGTGTGTGTTTGTGTGTAAGCGTACAGGTGTGTGCCTGTGTCTTTGTTGTGTCCGTATGTCCATTTGAGTGTATGTAAGCTATAGTAAAAGGTGTATGTGTGCGGTGTCAGTATGTGTATGAACCAAGAACAATTGATGACAGTTTCCATTGATAGCAAGTGCGTGGGACTGCGAGAGAAAGATGGTGAACCTGCCAAGTAGGCGCATTTTTCAACATAGTTTAGTTATAAGAAAGCCTGCTGGAGCACTAGGCAAAACGAGGACTGTAGGAAATAGTCCAAAGAATCTCACTCCGCGCACAGTACCAAAAGATGCATCCAATGTGCTCTGTTCCTGCGTTTGTAAATGCTTGACTCAAATTTTCAGCAACAAAGCTGAAGTAATTTTGTACACGCCAACTGAAGTCTATATATATTAATTGAATAAAAAAGATTCAAAATACAAAGAAAATCCAATACACACACACACACACACACACACACACACACACACACACACACACACACACACATGTTTACAAAAAAGCAACTCACACACACACACACACACACACACACACACACACACACACACACACACATACACACACATGCGCGCACGCACGCACTCACACAACACACAACACACAACACACACACACACACACACACACACACACACACACACACACACACACACACACAAAAGAAGTATAGGTTTATTCAAATGGCTCAAAATGATGCATTGTTGACAAACATTCAACATCGAACAGCACACCACGGAACGTGTGGGCATTTCCATAATCGGTCTGACATATTCCGAGAGACCAACAGCCCGAAAGAACATGAAATTTGGTTGTTTTTGATCGTGTTTGATTGCACTTTTTCTGCAAGCTTGGTAAACTCCGAAAATGACAAGTTAAATCGTATGGTACCTCATTTTCATAGAAATTTGGATCGACGCACAAAAGGCACATAAATACATTTGTTGTGACTTCATTCTAGTATGACTGTACCATGAAGAACAAATGGGTAGATTTTTTGTCGGTATTATGATTGCTCGACTACAGATTTGGAGTGCTTGTTTTTAACATTTTGCAAAACGAAAATGGTATTATTCTACGGTCTGAATATACCTACACATTTCATTTCAATCGTTTAAAAAGAAACCTACCGTTGAACAACAATTAACAGCATCCACAGTTAACTCTTTCTGATTTGTTTTGGTGATGCTGTATGGATTAATGTTGATTGTTTGTACGAGAAACCGAGCACACCAAAAACAAACCTTTGAGACCGAAAAAGGACCACACTAGCGTTAACGTAAATTCTTCTGTCATCGGATGGTCAGCAACACGCTTGTATGGATTATGAAGTTGATTATGGTAGCGACACCACCGTCACCGTTTCAAGATCATTCATATATAAAGCAAACAAAAGAGAGAGATTTTTTTGCCTTGACGTACACCCCTGTAATTCGCAAAAAAGGGAGACACTGTACCATTTTGGAAGACACATGACTTAATGTTTTTATGCATATTAGCAACAACATTCATTTATTTGTCATGTAAACCGTTGTGAATAAGTTTCCTCTATGAAGCACTACGAAATACAGAATCAAATGCTTTGCACTGGTCAATAAAAGCACAAAACAGTCTTTGATTAGAAGATAAGAAAAGACTGACTTTAATAAAACATGTCATCTGTGGTACTGTGGTTCTTTCTAAAACCGCTTTGGCAATCTGAAGGAAGTTCTTATTCTCTACAAAGTCTTGAAGTCTGTTGTTGATAATAGTTGTAAGTAGTATGCTCACACAACCTATGTACGGTCTGTATAATTACCTGGGTTTTGTACGTTCCTTTTACCTTTGTACATTGGTAGCTTTAAACCTTTCGTACGTTCTTCCGGTACGTTTCCATCACTCAAGACAGTGTTAGATACCTGTTTCGTATTGGCTTGTCCACATATTTCTTGCCAGTATACCCTCGGATTTGTGCTTGCAAGCGTTTTAATTGTTTTCTAAAGTATTTTCTTCTCAAATCGCGTCGGCCTTTTCACTGCATTTTTATAGGCTTTGCTACACCAGGTTAAATGTTCTGAATCTGGCGAAGTGCTGTTTATTTTTGTTTTAGATTAGGCGTTAAAATACCGTCTTCGCTTCTCTTTACACTGTTTGTTAAGCCACGGATCATTGTTATCTTTCCGAAAAGATTCAACTGACGGCCTATGAAATGTTGTACCAAGAGATAATTTGCAGCATCAAGTTATAATCCACTATCCACTAATTTTGTATTAATATCCTTAATATTCCGGTTGTCACTACCAAGAAAATCGGAAAGTTCTTGTATGCCAGCTCTGTCTTGCTGTAAGAAACTAACAAAATCAGTTGACTTGTTAACTTTTACCCTCCTAGCTAGCGCTGTTTTTGTGTGTAGTAAAGGTAACATATCCGTGCTTACATCTGTATTCCTGGCTGACTACTGTCACGTTCAACATTACAAAAGGAACAATATTCATTTCTTAAACATTTATCTGGATAATATTACATTTGTTACAAACATACGTTGAACAAGTCTGATTTGAAACCATCTGAATTTAACGCTTTAATTCTTGATTTAAAATTGAATTGCTACTCCATTTAATGGAATATTTTGGCAAAGATTTTGTTTACGTTAGTATATTGTAATAGATATTTATTCCTTTATACACAGAGAATTTTTCACAATTTATTTGTTTCAGTCGCTTTGCTGTTCATAATTTTCACTCCACACTTACTTGCATAACTTTTCACAACCTGAATACATCCTGAATAAGAGACAAAATCAAATGAATGACACAGAACAAAGCAATCTCAAACGGCTAATATGACAAGAACTCCCCATTTGGATACAATGAATGCCTTTTGGACAGATTCCACATTTAAACATTTTTTTTTTGTAAAACTTTCTTTCACAGGTAGATGCTCTTATTTTAGAAAATTGGTTCTGCCACAAATTCTTCCTCTGAATCTTCCTCTCGCAAATTATTTATATGCTTGAAATACGTCAGACCAACATTTGTTGATCAGCTGATGCAAAACAGGCGTTTCAGGCCCTAGTCGCTTTTCCA
>CM065729.1:43974932-43989932 GCA_033310375.1 Conus canariensis | reverse complement strand
GGTGGTGGTGGTGGTGTTCTAGCACCAGCAACATTTGCAGTTACGATAAAAGTGGTGTTATAATTGTTGCTCTCACCACTTCTAGGAAACGTAACAAGGAAGACGTCGCCATCTTTCAGTTCCATGTGACGTATTTTGTTCAGCTGGGCCCGGAAGTCGTCCGGTTCCTCCGTGGCGAAAAACCAGACGTCACCACCGTTTCCAAAGAACAGATCGTTTCCATGGCGGTCTTTCAGCTGAACTATCCCTCCGCTCATTCTGGACAGACGGTGGTAGCCTGCGGACAGAGAATTAGTGAGCACCTGGTAGTGAGACGGGTTATCGGTGTTTGTTGTTAGTACTCTGTTGAAAGAAAGGTTATCATTTTTGATTAGTTCTTTCATTTTTGAAAACAAAATCTTACCATGGTTGATTGTTATTACTTTGTTGACTGGCAGGTAATCGTTTTTGGCAATAGGAACGTTGCAGACAGGTAAGTTTTGCCAGTTATACCCCCTGTTGGCCGATAAATGATAAGTGTTGTCACCGAGCGTTCTGATGATTAACAGATGATCTTTTTATGGTTATCAGTCAGTTGACAAATATTCGAGCGGGTTGTCATGTAGTCGTACAAGTTATTTGTTTATCATCTTTTACTTGGGTTACCTAGTATCAGTGGACAAACAGGAAATGGGTGTTTATAGCCAGTGTACCGTGATCAGACAGGTTATGCAATTAGACAATTAATCGCCCTAAGCAGAGAGGTTATGATCGTTGGTAATTCGAACATTCATCATGGGCAGGATGTCGCTGTTAATAATCATATCAACAGATGAGTTATCACTGCTCATAGTAACCTGCTGACAGACGGGTTAATACTTTGTACCTTGTGAACAAACTATTGTTGGTAGTTCGTACCTTGTTGTAAAACATGTTATCAATGGTGGTAGTGTCCTACTGACGGTCAGGTAATCACTGCTAGTAATTAGGACACTGTGTAATCATTTTTTGTACTAAGTACCCTGTTGATAGAGTATGATTGTTGATAGTTGATACCCAGTGGACAGACAGGTTATGGCCATTAGTAGTCAGTATCCTGTTGACAGACAGGTTATTGTTGTTGGTGGTTAGCACCAGGTCGACAGACTTGATAGTCAGCACCTTGTTGACAGATTATGGTTGTTGATAGTCAGTACCCTGTTGACAGATTATGGTTGTTGATAGTCAGTACCCTGTTGACAGGTTATGGTTGTTGATAGTCAGCACCCTGTTGACAGATTATGGTTGTTGATAGTCAGTACCCTGTTGACAGGTTATGGTTGTTGATAGTCAGTACCCTGTTGATAGATTATGGTTGTTGATAGTCAGTACCATGTTGACAAGTTATGGTTGTTGATAGTCAGTACCCTGTTGACAGGTTATGGTTGTTGATAGTCAGTACCCTGTTGACAGATTATGGGTGTTGACAGTCAGTACCATGTTGACAGATTATGGTTGTTGATAGTTAGTACCCTGTTGATAGACAGGCTATGGTTGTTGAGAGTCAGTACGCTTTTGACAGGTTCTCGTTGTTGATAGTCGGTACACTGTTGACAGATGATTGTTGATAGTCAGCACCCTGTTGACAGACAGGTTATTGTTGTTGATTGTCAGCACCATATTAACAGGCAGGTTATGGTTGTTGATAGTCAGCACCCTATTAACAGACAGGTTAAGGTTGTTGATAGTCAGCACCCTGTTGATAGACAGGTTATGGTTGTTGATAGTCAGCGCCCTGTTGACAGACAGGTTATGGTTTTTGATAGTCAGCACCCTATTAACAGACAGGTTATGGTTGTTGACAGTCAGTACCCTATTGACAGGATATGGTTGTTGATAGTCAGTACCCTGTTGACAGATTATGGTTGTTGATAGTCAGTACCCTGTTGACAGGTTATGGTTGTTGATAGTCAGTATCCTGTTGACAGGCAGGTTATGGTGATTGATAGTCAGTACCCTGTTGACAGACAGGTTATGGTTGTTGACAGTCAGCACCCTGTTGACAGGTTATGGTTGGTGATAGTCAGTATCTTGTTGACACAGGTTATGGTTATTGATAGTCAGAACCCTGTTGACAGACAGGTTATGGTTGTTGATAGTCAGTACCCTGCTGACAGGTTATGGTTGTTGGTAGTCAGCACCCTGCTGACAGACATGCTATGGTTGTTGATAGTTAGTATTCTGTTGACAGACAGGTTATGATTGGTGATTGATAGTCAGTACCCTGTTGACAGACAGGTTATAGTTGTTGATAGTCAGTACCCCGTTGACAGACAGGTTATGGTTATTGATAGTCAGTACCCTGTTGACAGACAGATTATGGCTGTTGATAGTCAGCACCCTGTTGACAGACAGGTCATGGTTGTTGATAGTCAGTACCCTGTTGACAGACAGGTTATGGTTGTTGATAGTCAGTACCCTGTTGACAGACATGTTATGGTTGTTGGTGATTGATAGTCAGTACCCTGTTGACAGACAGGTTATGGTTGTTGATAGTCAGTACCCTGTTAACAGACAGGTTATGGTTGGTGATAGTCAGTACCCCATTGACAGACAGGTTATGGTTATTGATAGTCAGTACCCTGTTGACAGACAGATTATGGTTGTAGATAGTCAGTACCCTGTTGACAGACAGGTTATGGTGATTGATAGTCAGTACCCTGTTGACAGACAGGTTATGGTGATTGATAGTCAGTACCCTGTTGACAGACAGGTTATAGTTGTTGATAATCAGTACCCTGTTGACAGGCAGGTTATGGTTGGTGATAGTCAGTACCCCATTGACAGACAGGTTATGGTTATTGATAGTCAGTACCCTGTTGACAGACAGATTATGGTTGTTGATAGTCACCACCCCGTTGACAGACAGGTTGTGGTTGTTGATAGTCAGTACCCTGTTGACAGACAGATTATGGTTGTTGATAGTCAGTATCTTGTTGACAGACAGGTTATGGTTGTTGATAGTCAGTACGCTTTTAACAGGTTATCGTTGTTGATAGTCAGTATCCTGTTGACAGACAGGTTATGGTTACTGATAGTCAGTACCCTGTTGACAGACAGGTTATGGTTATTGATAGTCAATACCCTGTTGACAGACAGGCTATAGTTATTGATAATCAGTACCTTGTTGACAGACAGGTTATGGTTGGTGATAGTCAGAACCCTGTTGACAGACATGTTATGGTTGGTGATAGTCAGCACCCTATTAACAGACAGATTATGGTTGTTGATAGTCAGTACGCTGTTTGACAGGTTATCGTTGTTGATAGTCAGTACGCTGTTGACAGGTTATCGTTGTTGATAGTCTGCACCCTGTGGACAGACAGGTTATGGTTGTTGATAGTCAGCACCCTGTTGACAGACATGTTATAATTATTGATGATCAGCACCCTGTTGACAGACAGGTTATGGTTGTTGATAGTCAGTACCCTGTTGAAGGTTATAATTGTTGATAATCAGCATCCTGTTGTCAGGTATTACCCTGGTGACAGTTTATGGTTGTTGATAGTCAGTACCCTGTTGGCAGACATTTTATGGTTGTTTGTGGTTAGCATCCTGTTGACAGACAGGTTATTATTGTTAGTAGTCAGTACCCTGTTGTCAGGTTATTGTTGTTGATAGTCAGTATCCTGTTGACAGGTTATGGTTGTTGATAGTCAGTATCCTGTTGACAGGTTATGGTTGTTGATAGTCAGTGCCTGTTGAAGGTTATGGTTATTGATAGTCAGCATCCTGTTGTCAGGTTATTGTTGTTGATAGTCAGTACCCTGTTGACAGGTTATGGTTGTTGATAGTCAGTACCCTGTTAACAGGTTATGGTTGTTGATAGTCCCTACCCTGTTGTCAGGTTCTTGTTGTTGATCGTCAGTATCCTGTTGACAGGTTATGGTTGTTGGTAGTCAGTACCCTGCTGTCCGATTATTGTTGTTGGTAGTCAGTATCCTGTTGACAGGTTATGGTTGTTGATAGTCAGTACTCTGCTGTCCGGTTATTGTTGTTGATAGTCTGTATCCTGTTGACAGGTTGTGGTTGTTCATAATCAGTACCGTGTTGACAAACAGGTTGTGATTGTTGATAGTCAGTACCCTGTTGATAGGTTATGCCTATGGATAGTTAGTACCTCGTTGACAGACGGATTATGGTAGTTAGTAGTCAGTTCTCATTTGACGGACAAATTACCATTGCATGTAGTAATTAAACTGTGGGCAAATATATAATCATTCTTAGTAGTTGGTACCCTGTTGAAGGACTGGTTATCATTGTAGTTAGCTTGTGGACAGACATTCAATCATTGTTGATAGTTTGCACGATGCACATAGATCTTTTTTGTTTAGTGATCAGTGACAAATGGGCAGTTAGGTGATAAGTGTTCATCGTGAACACCCTTTAGATAGAGAGAGATAATTGTCGTTCATAGTCAATACTTTGTGGATAGACATGTCATCAAAGATGATAGTTGATGCTCAGTTGACAGACGCATAATTTGTGCCAGCAGTTTAACCGTCAAATAGCGAAATCAGTGCTGATACCCGGTCGGCGTATGAAAGCGTTATCTTAAGGTACCCTTTTGATAGTCGGTACCCTCGTACTCTTTTTTTTTTTTAATTTGAGCTCTCCATCCTCTCATGTTTCCCAGCTTTTCCCCTTTCTGTGGGGCTTTTGTCCTATTTTATCTACTGTCTTCTTCTTTTTCTCTATTGACCGTTAATGCAGATTGTGTGTGTTCATTGCGGATGGACATTTGCTCGCTGATTTGAATGTTTAGGCGTTTGATACAGAATCACTGTTAACAGTTACGACCTTACTGCGAGTATGTCAGACATACTTATGAGTAGCCTGCTGTCTGAAAGGTAATCAGTAAGATAGTTATCACCTTGCTAATTGACAGTTAATCATTGACAAAGTAACTTCCCTGCTGATTGACAGGTAGTCACTGAGATTGTTACCATCCTGCTGATAGACAGGTAATCATTGAGAGTGTAACCACCCTACTGATTGACAAGTATTCTTTGAGATATTTAACACACTGCTCATTAACAGGTTATAACTGAGACAGTTACCACCCCGCTGATACACAGGTAATCACCGAGAGACATGCCACACTGCTGATTAAAAGATAATCCATAAAACAAATACCACCCTGCTGATTGAGAGGTAATCATTAAGATATCATTTTGCCAATTGAGAGGTAATCATTGAGATAGTTACCACCCTGACGATAGACATAAAATCATTGAAATTGAATTGAACCAACTTTCTGATTGTCTGATTGACAGATAATCGCTGCAATGCTTATCACCATGCTGATTGAGAGGCAAATACTAAGACAGTTACCATCCTGCTGATTGACAGGTAACCATTGAAATTGTTACTACTTTGGTAATTGACAGATAATCGATGGAATAACTACCACCCTTAATTAAGAGGTAATCATTGAGGCAGTTACCACCGTACTGATTAACAGTTTATTACTAATATTGTCACCACCCACCAGCCGCCGTGGCGAAGTGGTTAGCGTCGCGGACTCCCGGCTGGGAGGTCGTGGGTTCGAATCCCATCAGAAGTCATGTGGGTTTTTCTGCTCCGACCGGCTCCTACCCAGAGTTGAGTTGCTGCGGACTCAGTTGGGAAGACTGGGACCACACAATCGAGTTTCATCCACTTAATGGATGCATTTCTGAGAGTGTTGCTCAAATTTCCTGACCAACACTGCAGGTGCCTGTATCTCTCGGGCCTGGTTGACGCCAGGATATATTATGAAAGGAAGCGTAGAGTACAGCCCTGTCATGTAGTCTCAGACCGAAATGGAAATCCGTAGCATCATCTTAATCATCCTCATTCTCATCGATCAGCATAAAAAAAGTCTCAAATTCTGTGGCCCTTCATGCCCTGCTCTCATGGTGACCTCAATTTCGATGTCCTCTCCACGTCTGTGGCCTTGGTTTGGTTCCGTCGGGGTCATCGGTATCGGCGAGTCCATGGGGGCTGTCGTTGGACGGACGTGGTGGCGCCCTCCGGAGGGAGAGCTCACTCACGCCGGCTCCGCGACTAAGCAATTATTGTCGTCAGTAGGGGCTTAGTAGGTGGTGTCTTGCGTATGTTAGATCAGAACAGGCGCCACTGAACACCACCGAAGTGACTCGGCAACAAGTGCAGTGTCTCCTCCGGTGGGTTGCCTCTTGACGACTTGACATTGACTGCTCCCTGTGGATTGCCGGTGCCGGGGTTGCGGCGGGGCCGACCGGGCTGTGGCTGTGGACGGGGTGCCGGAAGGACCGGCGTGAGTGCACTGCCTCTGAGGTGGCATGGAGGCTGGGACAGCAAAAAAAATAAAAAAATAAAATAAAAAAAAATATTGTCACCACCCTGCTGATTGACAGGTAATCATTGAGATCAGGGTTGTCAGCACTGACCTTTGAGTTCGCCTTGTGTGGGATCAAGCGGTCAGGCTTAGGTGCTGGTTTGGGGCAGCCACATCCAGCACAGAGAGGGAGAGAGCAATGCACGTTCTTTCCTCTCTCTTTTGCTTCGCCCTATACTGACAGACGAGGCTTACACAGGCTTGCGGAGGACATTGCTGCTATTAACACGCCTTGGTGAAAAGCACGATGGTAAAAGTCACAGAACAAAACAAACAACTGTTTCATTTTGGAACAACGTATTTGGAGGCAATATTAAGCAGTTGACAGTTATGGGCTTTTAAATTAAGGGCAAATAATTATTTCATCGTGGAAGCAAGCTTTACCCTGCCAGCGCGTTACTTACTTGACACATAAGAAACCGAATTTTCTATCAGTAACAGTAACCAATGGAGAACTATTCATACACAGAATATACCTTGAGTTGAAAGGGAGAGAAAGAATCTAGCTTTCTTCCACAATGTATGGTGTGCATGTAAATATGTGTTTTCAACAACCATGTCTTTGAAAGCAAAAGCAGCCTTTTTTTAGCATCAAACCTAACAACAAACAAGTTTAAACTGATCATAGCACACAAGGTGAGTAGTCGAAAGTGAGTCTGAGTTACCTGATACCTGTAGCAAGTTTTAACTTTATCGCAGGTGAAAATCATAAAACGCCGTGGACTCCATTCAATATATATATATGTATATATATATATATATATATATATATATTGTGTGTGTGTGTGTGTGTGTGTGTGTGTGTGTGTGTTGTACTGATTAGTACAATGAAAAGGAGAGGAGACGTGATTAGCTGTATTGTCAAACATCGTGCGGAAGGGGGTTGGGGTTGTGTGTGCTTGTGTCACTTAACCCGAATAACGAGAGAATGCATGAACATGGGTGAGAACTTCCGCAATATTACAAGAGAGAGAGAGAGAGAGAGAGAGAGAGAGAGAGAGAGAGATTGTCGATGTTGACAGAACAGGGGGCTGGGTATCTGGTTTCAAAATGTTGTTTCAGATACTTTGGCCAGCAGATTAACCGGTATGTCACAGGCTGGAAGACAAAACACACACACACACACACACACACACACACACACACACACACACACAAACTAATGCACAGAGAGAGAGAGAAGAGAGAGAGAGAGAGAGAGAGAGAGAGAGCAACTCACTGTGAGGATCTCGCCTGCCCTGAACTGGTACACAGTGTGCTGTGAAGAGAGCTGGTGCAATGACACCGACTGGGGACAGGGCCAAGTGGCAGTTTCGGCAGCTCGAGAAACACTCCGTGCTGCATTGCAATAGGGTCATCGTTTATATAACTGTGCCAGCTATAGGGGTCAAAGAAGGTCAACGACACAGTTGTATGTGATAAAGTAGTCATGTACAAGTGCGTAGCAGAAAACCATTTTCACAAAGGCCCTGCCGTAGATCAAAACGGGATCAATGTCTGTGACAGGTGTGGAGAGGGGTTACGGGACCTGATGGAACAGAAGGGGAAGAGGATGGGGGCAGAAGTAAACATCAGTTATCAAAGTGACTCGATTTAACACCAAAGTTATCAGACAAGCCGCTGCGATACAGATTCAGTGCACCTTTCCCAGTCGTTCTAATCAGCGAAAAAAAAAAAAGACTGTCGTTGATATGGCTGCAATAATGTATGTATGAGTGCAGTAAGGACGATATTGGTTGATCTTTACCAATAGTTCAAAACAGCGGGGTGTACCATCTGCCATTCATAGCACTGCTATTATCGAGAGGGTCCCGTGGTCACATAAAGTGTTTGCCTGTGGAGCTGACGGTCGTGAGTTCCAACGACACCCAGCAAGGCATTGGTCCTTCAGAAAATGCATGGGTCTCTAGTGACCCACGACACCCAGCAAGACATTGGTCCTTCAGAAAATCATGGGTCTCTAGTGACCCACAACATCGAGCAAGACATTGGTCCTTCAGAAAATGCATGGGTCTTTGGCGACCCACAACATCGAGCAAGACATTGGTCCTTCAGAAAATGCATGGGTCTCTAGTGACCCACAACATCGAGTAAGGCATTGGTCCTTCAGAAAATGCATGGGTCTTTGGTGACCCAAAACACCCAGCAAGACATTGGTCCTTCAGAAAATACACGGGTCTTTGGTGACCCAAGACACCCATCAAGACATTGGTCCTTCAGAAAATACACGGGTCTTTGGTGACCCAAGACACCCAGCAGGGCATTGGTCCTTCAGAAAATACACGGGTCTTTGGTGACCCAAGACACCCAGCAGGGCATTGGTCCTTCAGAAAATGCACGGGTCTTTGGTGACCCAAGACACCCAGCAAATTTTGGTCCTTCAGAAAATGCACGGGTCTTTGGTGACCCAAGACACCCAGAAGGGCATTGGTCCTTCAGAAAATGCACGGGTCTTTGGTGACCCACGACACCCAGCAAGACATTAATCCTTCAGAAAATGCATGGATCTCTAGTGACCCACGACATCGAGCAAAACATTGGTCCTTCAGAAAATTCATGGGTCTTCACTGGATGTTAGAATCTGTACACAGACACATACCAGTCTTATTTTAGCCGGCCGTTTTGTCCGACCCGGCCGTTTTGTCCGAGGTTGGACAAAACGGCCGGGTCGGACAAAACGGCCGGCTAAAACCCGGCTGTTTTGTCCGACTTTCAATTTTTTGTCGGACAAAACGGCCTGGTTGGACAAAACGGCCGGCTCTAAGTAAGCGGCCGTTTTGTCCGATATTTCACACACACACACACACACACACACACACACACACACACACACACACACACACACACACATACATAGGTGCACAGTGCACACACACACACACACACACACACACACACACACACACACACACACACACACACACACACACACATCGGACAAAACGACCGCTTACTTAGAGCCGGCCGTTTTGTCCAACCAGGCCGTTTTGTCCGACAAAAAATTGAAAGTCGGACAAAACAGCCGGTTTTAGCCGGCCGTTTTGTCCGACCCGGCCGTTTTGTCCAACCTCGGACAAAACGGCCGGGTCGGACAAAACGGCCGGCTACAACTACCTTTTCCCAGACCAGTGATAAGTTTTTTTTACAGCAACCAGCCGCCGTGCCTCTATATTTAGCGTCGCGGATTCCCGGCTGGAATATCGTGGGCTCGATTTCCATCAGAGCCATTTATCTTTGTGTTGTTTTGTTTTTCCCGACCGGTTCCTACCCAGGACTGAGTTTGCTAAAGGCCCAGCTGGAAAGACTGGAACGTCATAGTTGAGTTTCATCCGCTGAATGGATGCGTCTCTAAGTGCGTCGTTCAAATTAACTGACTAGCACAAATGTCTGTATCAATCGTGCCTGGGAGACGCCGGAATGTATGATAAAAGTAAGCGTAGAGAGGAGCCTAGTCGTGGAACTCCATAGGATCGTCTTCATTATCTCATCACCAACATAAATGTCCCGGATTCTGTGGCCCTTCATGCATTGCTCTCGTGGTGACCACATTTTCGATTTCTTCTCCACGGTCTGTGCCTGTGGTGAGTTTGAGTCGAGATCGCAGGTATGGCCAAGTCCGTAGGGACTCCGATGTCGTGTTACGGTCACACGAGCCTTCATTAGAAGCGTGAAGAATCTCTCTCTCTCTCCTCTCTCTCCTCTCTCTCTCTCTCTCTCTCTCTCTCTCTCTCTCTGTGACCTCATTGCTGATAGGTCGGTGCCCTTTGAAATTAAATTATTTGAGTTTAAGTTTGAGTTTCTCTCTCTCTCTCTCTCTCTCTCTCTCTCTCTCTCTCTCTCTCCTCTCTCCCTCTCTCTCTCTCTCTCTCTCTCTCTCTCTCTCTCTGTGTGTGTGTGTGTGTGTGTGTGTGTGTGTGTGTGTGTGTGTGTGTAATTACAATACTAGCTAGCTTAAGCCAATAGAAAGACAAGTGGAGGGAGGGGGTGCCGACCACATGCCGTATGTCATGCAAACCTGGTCAGCTGTCCCTGAGATTTCTCCATGAACTCGTCAAGAAACGTCAGTCTCAGAACGACAGGGGAAAGATGGGGTTATGAAGCTATAGATTACCCCCCTTCCGAACATCGTCCTGCTTGGATCGGAGCAGGGACCCTTCCTGGCGTGTGGAGCTCCAGAAAGAAACGGGAGGCTGTTGGTTAGAAAGAAGGGTTGCTAAACAGCTCCGTTTACTGTATAATGAATAACTGAGGTCAGTTCCATGGCATTTATGATAAAGGAATAGGAGATGATGATGTGCCAGAAGATACCAGGCGGTGTAGGTAGCGCGTAGTGTGGAAGTGAGGCAGGGCAAGTGGCATTAGAGAGAAAAAAAAAACTTGTTCAAATTAAGCAACTTTCTTCGATTTCGATTCCTGACTGTTATACCCTAGAGCCACGACATCCCTACTTTTGTACTTGCGTATCCCCGTGCACAAATTGTCCACGTTCTTGGAAAAACAAATGATATAAACACGAAGATTGCCTTGGTAAGTAAATGCCACACAACTGTTCTGACGTAAATTAAAGTGAATTGAAAAAACGCACCAGATACTGGAGAGAAAAGCACTGAATGCCCCCCCCCCCCCCCCCCCCCCACACACACACACACAAAAAGCAGGAACCAAATCCGTTTGAGGTATTAACCAGTGCTGCCATTCACTGAGGCAAATACACGTTCTCACAAAGCAATTTGAAACATCTTTTATGCAGCTTGATAGCACGCGCCTTTTAAGAAGACTGCCAATTAAATGATGTTGCCAAGTGTGGCAAAACAATTAAAGATGCCTTTATGCGACATAATAACGGGCGGGTGAAACAAAATTCAGCTATGGCAATCAAAATTGCTTCACACGTCAGGATAATTCATCGAATCAAACCAAAATCGCTCTGCTGCTTTGGAATTGATAGCAAAAACCGCGTGCATTGCCGGCAGTTGATTGTGTCCTCCGCACACAGTGTATGTCGGGAACCCCACGAGGACTGCCATTTTCCATTGCCTTCTGTGCAATGGTAAGCGCGGGGAATGATAGAGGCCCAACTCCAATTTTTCTGTTGTTTGGCTTTCAATTATGGCATCAAGGCACAAGGCTTAGCACTGAATCATTCGTTTTAATTCGATAACTAACTTTGGCTTCAGATTAGAAAAGAAGCAAGAACAATGCGGGCAAACACTGAAAGAGTAATACTCAATGATGACGACGATGATATTGATAATGAAGATGATGACGATGCTGCTGCTGCTGATGACGACAACGACTGATGAGATGATGATGATGATGATGATGATGATGATGATGATGATGATGATGATGATGATGATGATGACGACGACGACGACGACGACGACGATGACGACGACGATAATGATGAAGATGATGATGATGTCAGTTGGGGGCGAAGAGAGGATGGGGAGCAGTGATGACAGTGCAGAGGATGGTGATGATGTTAATGACGACGATGATGATGATGGACACGGGTGCGCAATAAGAGCAAGAGGAAGGGAAAGTGCACAACGAACAGTAGGAAAATTGATGGGTTTTGTTATGGTGGTGTGTGTTTTGTTTTTTTTTTCACTTCCTGAAATGAAATTTTCTGAATCGTAGTACAAAATATCTCTCCAAGTAGTTACAGTAATGCGATTGACTAGAAACTATCTTCTAACGATTTCCACGTATTGTGAATTATGGACTGAACTCGTACGTAAAACTCGTCTGAAAGACGTCTTGCACACCAAAAAGATGCCCGTACAGAATGGCACCATCGCTTCGTTTGCGCAAATTCAAACTCCACTTGAAACCCAAACGAAAGAAAAGAGCCCCCCCCCCCTCCCTCCCAAAGAAAAAGCTCAAGGTTGACAGATTCCAGTCAGCTGAAATGAAAGCTGACATCCAGACAGGCCTACAGTAGAGGCTTGAAGTAGCAAGATACCTGACAGATCCCTCTCCTGAAACGTTTTAGGAACAACTGAAAACTGCCACCTGAGAAAGTCCTTTGCTTCACCGTAAGGAAAAACAAAGACTGATTGACGAAAACAACAAGGAAATTCAAGAATTGCTGGCGAAGGAGAAATCTGCTCACCATGCTCACTTGGCTCAGCCGTCTAGCCCTGAGAGGATAGTTGCCTTCCGTCGAGTATGCAGCGACCTCCAGTGCAAGCTTTAAGAGATCCTGAATAAGTGACGGATCACCCTCCCAGAGAAAACTCAGTTGTACGTGGACACCAACGACCTCAGGGGTTTCTATGAGGTCTTGAAGGCTGTGTACGGTCCAGCATGACAGGTCCAGAGTTTCCTGCGCAGCTCAGATGACCAGGCGCTTCTCATGGAAAAGGCGTCAATCCTGACCCATTGTACATAGCTTTTCCAGGCTCTCTTCAGGGCTAACCACTCAGATCAGCAATTCTCTGCATTCCCCAACAGCAACCACTCAGTCCGTGGATCAGCCATTCTCTGCATTCCCCAACAGCCAGTAAGTGCATAACTGGATGACTTGCCCACCATTGCAGAGACCACCAAAACCATAGAGGAGCAAATGTGTGGTAAGGCTGCAGGAGTCGATGGAATTCCACCAGGGGTTTGGAAACACGAGGGTCTTCGTCTGTTGTTGGGAACAGGACAAACAATCACATGATCTCTGTAATGCATTCATCATCACCCTGTACACGAACAAAGGGGAAAGTCAGACTACGGGAACGGGAACTACTCTGCTCTCCATCGCAGGAAAAGTCCTTGCAAGGATATTGCTGAACAGAGTGGTCCCCACCATCGCTGAAAACCACCTACCAGAGAGCCAGTGTGGCTTCAGAGCCAACAGAAGCAATACATACATGGTGTTTGTTCTCAGGCAACTACAAGAGAAGTGCTGGGAGCTAGACAATGGACTGTATGTTACATTCGTGGGCCTAACCAAATCGTTTGACACTGTGAGCAGGAAAGGATTGTGGCAGATCATGGAATGACTCAGCTATCCCCCAAAATCTGCATGAAGATCAGCATGGCCACATCTGAGACAACCGTGACCTCTCAGAGCCCTTCCTTATCTTCAAGATAGTGAAGCAAGGTTGCGTTCTGCGTTACCATATACCTTTGCATGATCATCAAACAAGCCATTTGAGACCTTGATGACGAAGAATGAGTACATCAGATATTGTCTTGATGGTAGGCTTTTTCATCATGATGATCAGCTGTATGAAGATCAGCGTGGCCAGGTCAGATTCAAACAGTGACCTCTCAAAGCTCTTCCCTATTATCAACGGAGTGAAGCAAAGTTGCGTCCTGGCACTGCCTCTTTTTACCATATACTTTAGCATGATCCTCAAATAAGCTACTGAAGACTTTGATGACGAGTCTACATTACATCTTCTCAATGGCATCCTTTTCAACCTCAGACGACTACAGGCTCACATAAAGACCTTGAAGCAACTGATTCAAGACCTCCTCTTAGCTGACGATGCTGCCCTTCTTCGTCGTACAGAAAAAAAGGCTTTGCGGCATATATCATCTTGCTTTGCAGACGCTGCCCAGCTCTCCAGGCTAAAAGTCAGCTTGTAGAAGACGGAGGTCCTCCACAAGCCTGCACCTTGGGTAGAGTATCACCCTCCCCACATCAACTTTGGAGAGACTGAACTGGAAACAGTCCATCAGATCACCTAACTGGGAAGCATGATCTCATCAGACGCTAAGATCGACAGGGAAATCGACAACAGACAAATTACCGCAAACAGTGCTTTTTGTAGATTGTACAAACGAATGTGGAACAACAAATATCCGAAGAAGGGCACCAAGATCGGAGTGTACAAAGCCATCGTACTTACCAGTCTCCTGTATAGCTCTGAGTCGTGGGTCCCCTACCGTCACCACCTGAGATTCCTTGAACGCTTATATCAGCATGCCTTAGCGTCATCCTCAATATTCACTGGAGTGACTTCGTCACCAGCGTTGAAGTCCTTGAGCAGGCGGAGCTCACCAGCATTGAAGCCATGCAACTAAAGTCCCAGCCATGCTGGACAGGGCACGTCTCCAGAACGGAGGATCATCGCCTGCCCAGGATCGCCCTGTTTGGTGACCTCTCCACCAGCCATCGTGACAGAGGAGCACTGAAGAAGTGCTAGAAAGACTTTCTGAAAAAAGAACAACCGTCAGTGCCTGTCATATTGACCATTGCCAAAGGTCTTCCCCAGCTGTGGATCGTAACACCTAGTATCACACCATCAAAAAAAGCCGTCTAATCCTTCGAAAACAACCCGCAGGGCCGCCCTTAAGGACAAAGGGCGCAGGAGGATGAACCGTGTTGTTGTGGCATCGAATCCTGATCAGACCTTTACCTGCAGCCCCTGTGGTTGGGTCTGCCTATCCTGCATTGGCCTTGTCAGCCATGAGCACGCCTGCAGTCAACGTGGGCAAATTCTTCCATAATCTTCGTCCACGAAGCCAATCCTATATCACATATACAAATATCACACGCACACACGCACACACGCGCACGCACGTACGCACACACACACACACACACACACACACACACACATATAATATATATATATATATATATATATATATATATATATATATATGCTTAAAAT
>CM065729.1:43952432-43972432 GCA_033310375.1 Conus canariensis | reverse complement strand
ATAGATAGATAGATAGATAGATAGATAGATAGATAGATAGATAGATAGATGAAAAAAAGAAACACCCGATTGTGCGGGTGGGACCCAGAGAAGTATTGTCCTTAACTGCTGAACAAATCAGCTGGGAGCAATCCTGCACCACCCTTGCAAGCCTGCGTGTGTTCACATAGCGTGCAGGCACGCACGCGGCATCCCATTTAGACGTCAAGGGACATAATTGCTTGCTGGCAGATGCCATTGTATAATGGCTACTGGACGTGGCAAGACAGAACCTCCACGGGAGTGTTCCCACGGGTACATGAATAACTAACCCCCTCTCTTTCTAAATTTTACTTCAAATTATTTAATAATACGAATCACTGAGCTGATACCTGTAGCACCCCCTGATGAGTTTGGTTCCATTGACATTCCTTCTACTGCTCCTTCCTCACCGAAGTTGGGCCATCATTCAGGACAACGGGGATTCTTCTGCACGAATTCTAATTAAGAGGTAGAGATGTTAGACTCATTGCAAACTCCCAACGGCTGTGAATGAGAAATTAAGAAGAACTCAAGATCTGCAAAAGACAAGGCCGTGGAGGGGGATAGGGGATGGGGAATGGGGGGGGGGTCTCCATCAACTTTGCACTGATATCTACAACCGAGTAGCTTGCTCAGGACCAAGCTACTTATACATGAAGAGCCGGTTCTTTGGAAAGATGCATTCTACAATGACAGAGAGTAGAACCGTGATAGACAGATGGCTAATATAGGAACAATGTATTCCAGAATGGTTTTTTTTTTTTTTATAACAAAATTGTAACACAGGAGCTGCCTCTGTGAAGAATCGCCCTTAAAACAGAAGGGTAGAAAAGCCAGTATTTGCAAGGAAGCAACCCCATTTGACGTAACACAGAGCGGCTGACGTCCAGGAGAAGAGAAAGCGCAGACAGCATGGCTGTCCTCCCGCACAGGACTCTAACCCTCCAGCCGTGTCTGTGGAAGACTCGTGTCTCACTAATTGGGCTTCACACTCACCCGAGGACCCAACAAATGACTGCTTGTCTCCTCACCCGTCGATCCAGGAGAGAATCCATCAAGAGAGACAATCGGGACCATCTACCAGGCAGTAAGTGGCAGGTCGCTTTCTGGCGTCTGGCACTGGAGCAAACAGATGGCATCAGTGACTGCGTTTTATAGTCGACAGATTTTGAACCTTTCCATTCGTTTGTAATATGTGTAAAAAATTCAAACACTACGGTTTAATTTGAAAAGATTAAAGTCTCTCCTTGAAAATTCCTGGAATCTCTACATCTTGTATTATACGAATACGCGCTATAGAAGTCTCGTTTCGTCATATAATTTTAAAATTTGTACCATTTGCTCAGACGAAGAGGGGGGGGGGGGGGGGGTATTTTCCAATAATAAATAAAAACTGAATTATTAAGGAACAATCAGCAAAGAGAAAACGATTTGGTTTGTCAAGCGTGTACGAAAGATGAATAAAATGAAGGGCATATAGTGCCTTAACGTTTGGTTCCAGAAAATATTTGCCAAAGTCGTTATTTCAAAGAAAAAAGTTAAAACACTGGAATGTCGTAAGTAGTTAGAACAGTTGTGAAGGTATCCAGAACGCGCGCGCGTGTGTGTGTCTGTGCTAGTGTGTGTGTGTGTGTGTATGTTAGTGTGTGTGTGTGTGTGTTGTGTGTGTGTGTGTGTGTGTGTGTGTGTGTGTGTGTGTGTGTGTGTTTAGTGTCTTAGTGTGTGTGTGTGTGTGTGTGTGTGTGTGTGTGTGTGTGTGTGTGTGTGTGTGTGTGTGTGTGTGTGTGTGAGTGTGTAAATAATTTAAATCAATAGAACTGACCTTTGATATGCCATGTTTTTTGGTGTTTGAAAATTTGGATTGCTGCACTTCTTGTTGTATGAGATATGGTGTAGTTTCCCGTTGAAATTGATCAGTACCTTTCTGATTCTTTCTTTCTGTATCTAAATATTTTGTAGTAACGGTAGTAGTAGTAGTAGTAGTAGTAGTAGCAGTAGCAGTAGTAGTAGTAGTAGCGTATCATCATCAACAACATCATCTTCATCCTTCTCCTCCTCCTCCTCATTATTATGATTGTTGTTGTTGTTGTTGCTGCTGTTGTTGTTATCATCATCACCATTATCAATACCATCCCCATCCTCATTTGTTATTGTGAAGAGAGAGAGAGAGAGAGAGAGAGAGAGAGAGAGAGAGAGAGAGAGAGAGAGAGGAGAGAGGGAGAGAGAGAGGAGAGAGGAGAGGAGAGAGAGAGAGAGAGAAGAGAGAGAGAGAGATCTGTGATTTTTTTAATTAAAGACGACTCAGATTCGCAATTCAATGGTCATTGTGAAGATTGAATAGAGACTCCTACTGGATGTGAAGACTTTGCGTTCCTTACCAGTCTTCCTTTTCTCTCTCCGGACCAGATACAACAAGAGATAAGAATTAGCTCTAGTCATCTATCTCAATTAGCGTTTAACCTCCACTGCAGTTAGTGTCTCCAAAGGAAATGATTTCGATTCTCCGCCATAGCAAGCATTGGTACAATTGTCTGACTTGATATCGGTAGCAGTTATGAAAAGGGAAATCAGTTGTGTTTTTTTTATTGCTGATATCAGACTAATGTTGAGGGTGCGGGTCAGGAGGGTTGATTGTGTGACCTTCACACCCACTCCCCTTCTCCAGACGACAACAGCTCCATCAAGGAGTCCAGACAGACTTGTCACAGGAGGCCAGTTTGTGTCTCGTCCTGATTAACCTCTGAAAAATGCTCTCATCTCTTTAGTCTGCACGTGTCTGGGCCATCGCACACGACAAACGTGTACACCCGAACTGGAACCAGCGCACAATGGCCGAGCTATTGCAGATTTGAATGTAAACATCGCAGATTCCCCCCCCCCCCCCCTCACACACACCTCATGTGTACCTATTGATCTGTTTGTATTAGTAGCAGTGACACAATCATAGCAATATTTAGAGCTCTCTCTTTCTCTCCCCGTCTCTCTCCGTCTCTGTCTCTGTGTATGTGTTATATATATATATATATATATATATATATATATATATAAGACAGAGAGAAGAAGAGAGAGAGAGAGAGAGAGAGAGAGAGAGAGAGAGAACAAGAAGTTGGCTTTTCGTAACACATATCAACCCGTCCACATGAAGTGATCAACATCTGGACAGTAAACGTATATACTCACCGTTCACTCACGACCAGGACAAAGGCAGTGTCCGAGTTCACGTGCACGCGTTTCTGTAGCCACTTTCCTAGCTGCTTGATGCCATCTCGCGTTGCCTTCGTGGCGAAAGAGAACACAGCACAGATGCTGGTGAACTGATTTGTTTATTAATGGGTGTGAATTTTCCCCTCTAATCTGTTTTAGACTGACCTTTTGTAGGAGGAGGAGGAGGAGGAGAAAGAACAGAAGAGAGAGAGAGAGAGAGAGAGAGAGAGAGAGAGAGAGAGACAGACAGACAGACAGACAGACAGACAGACAGACAGACAGAGTGAGTAAATAAATCATGGCCTATTTGTTTAGGTCAGCCACGCATGAAGGGGTTATTGATAATGTGAAATTATTTATAATGCCAAACAAAAGGAAATAATAGGTTAACGTGTAAGGAATCCTCTTATGAAACGTTCATAGAAGCTGAACAGAGAGACAGAGAGAGCGGGGGGGGGGGGGGGGGGGGATGATGTCAGCAATACTTGCTTCCTATTGGTCAAATAAAATTTACGTGGAAGCCTTTGAACATTTCTTGACTAACATACCCAAACTATTGGGTAGCTGACAGAGAACGTGGTTGGGAGAAACAGAAACACGCACGTGTATAAGCCATCCATCTTGCACACTTCCACTCAGCGACGGAAACCCCGAGGTCATATAGTGCTGGGCGTCTGGAATGGACATTTGCCAGTCTACGGCCACTAACTGTTGTCTTAACGACAAGTGGAGGGGACAGAGGTGGAAGGGAGACATTGCCAAGAAGGGTTAAAGCGAGGGAGGAGTGGTTGTTTTTTGGGGGGTCAACACTCACTCACGCGGACCACAGTCGTTATTTAATGTCAACTGACTCGACAAAAAAGGATCAAATTTTCCGGTTTCTCACCGAGTGCTGTGAAGTCCTAACACCTCCCTCCATCTATTTCCCACTCAACATTCAGTCCTCTCCTCCCCCACCTCTCTCATCTGCCTTCTGCCCCCACTCTCCCTACCCCACCTCCACATGTGGCCTACGAAGGGAGTCCTTCTAATTAGCATTACCCCAAAGCACTAAGCTACCCCTAACCCCTCACCCTCTATTATAGTCTCCACCCACCCAGTTTCACCCACTTCTTTATCTTTAGCTCTGATTTTAAAATGCACGCCCTGTAGTTATTGCTCATACTGTTTTCAAATGGATGGCCCTCTTTATTTACTTATTATTGTTTGTTTGTTTGTTATTCTTCTACATACATATGAATCTTACAAAGAAAGAGATTGTATTCTGTCCTGCCCAGTGTCTGTTTGTCTTTAGAATAACTTTTAAAAAAACAGATGAAGTGAATCTCCAGCATTTTACAACATTATTTGCAGTGCCAGAGGCCACACGATTCAGGTCAGAGAACCCTGTGAGCAAAACAGATGAAATACAAATTGTTAATCTTTCACGCATAATGCAAATGACTGTCTTCTTTTCTTGGGATGTTTTGTCATTTACCTTTCTTTAGTTTTATTTCATACCTTCGTTTCATCTAGGGATTTTGATCGACACTTTGGTCTTCTCTGCATCAGAATCCAATGTAAGTCAAACGTTCTGTTACGACAATAATGTGTGGATGGCTCAGGGACAGTAACGATGACAAACATTTTACCCAGCACCTGAATGGCGAACTTGATTACTCGCAGCTCCCGGGTCACAAATATCAGGGTAAAGGTGAGGTTGAGTTCTCAGCCACATGGCCTTGTTTGGGGGGGGGAGGGGGGGGTCAGAGGTGGGCTGTGTCTATGGCAAAGTTATGTAAGGCAGATAACAATCCCGTCGTCTTTCCATCGAAACATCCTCCCTGAGGTGAATCAGGAACCTATCAGAGCTGGGTGGATGGAGAGGTTTTGAAACCGAAAAAAAAAATCAACTACACGAGTAGTTCGAACTCACGACTGATAGCTCAGCAGCTGTTAGGTCTAACATTTGACATGGGGCCCTCAGACGTAGAGTCAGAAAGTCTCTGCATATCAAGCCTGTGCTGATGACCACTACCACCTCTCCACCTATCCCCTCCTCTCCACTCTAGAGTTGTTTCTCCTGATTAGCCTGTGAATGTCGTGGTCAACACAGATCATAAGGCAAGGAAGCACAATTCGGTAATACCGCTTTCACTGCCTGTATGACCAACACTCCAACTTCAAAAACGCGAACAAAAATAATACATCACTGCCTTTTCTTAAAAAATCTCTCTCTCTCTCTCTCTCTCTCTCTCTCTCTCTCTCTCTCTCTCTCTCTCTCTCTCTCTCTCTCTCTCTCTCTCTTCCATTCACGTTGAAATCAATCATTAAAGCATAAAACAACACGCCATGAGAGGGTAATAATTCGATAAATGACTTTTTCAACAGCTTTCAATCACAAGGATCAATGGCACTTTCGTAGATGGTCCCGATCAGATCAGAGAGTTGAAGATGCTACAGGATATGGATTAGGCGGTCCTCGGTTAGTATTCAGATAACAGAAAGGGGGGGGGGGGGCAATTAAGATTAAGATACGAGGAAAGGAAAAAGGTTCATAAACAATCCAGATCTGATTAGAGAATTGAAGATGCCACGGTGTATGGATTAGTCAAACTTCGGTCAGTATCTAGATGTAAGGAAAAGAGGGGGAGCGGGCGAGGAGGGGGGGGGGGGGGGGGGGAGGAATTGCGGGTTATATGAAGTTTGTAAAAGTAGAATCTAATTCAAGCCAGAACATCACTGAAGAAAATATAAATGATTGCATTGAACGAACACAGCAGCGGTTGATCCTTCCATTGGGTAAAAAAGAAAAAAAAAAAGGACCGCGCCGTTTTCTTACTTAGAGTCTTTCAGACACGCCAGGTTTTGACCCAAAGAGACCTAGAGTAACGGTGTGTTCACCCATAGCAGCTTCTCTGCAGTCGCAACGTTTTCTTCCTTAAGAACTTCGTGGGCGTCATTCATCATTGGACACTTTCAGCTTCGACATATTTTTTAGCTCAAGAGACATGCTTTTAAATTTTTGAATACGACATCGGGATGCATATGCTTAAAACAAAGGCGTTAAACAAAAGGGGACGTAAGAGTTTGAGAGTCAAACCTGCAGGCTTTGAAAACACACAACACACCAAAAACAACACACACACACACACACACACACACACACACACCACGACAACACACACACACACACACACACACACACATCATGCTCTGTTTATCTCCATCAGACAGAGAGAGAGAGAGAGGAGAGGAGAGAGAGAGAGAGAGAGAGAGAGAGAGAGAAGACAGACAGACAGACAGACAGACAGACAGACAGACAGACAGTCAGAGAGAGAGAGAGAGAGAGAGACGAGAAAAGGGGAGAGACAGAGACAAGAAGAGACAGAGACAGAGAGAGACAGAGAGAGAAAATAAACTCACCACGAGCGTAAGCTTGCAGAGATTTCTGAAGAGCAGGGTACAAACAACCTCTGACTCATTCGACTTCATAGTTGACACAGATGATTGAAACTGCCTTCGTTTTACGTGCAAACATTTGGATTCCAAACAGAACACAAATTTCAGTCAAAGTGGTGTGGGGGTCAGGACACTGACTCACACCAAGAGCCCTATCCTGGTCTGTAGTTGATGGAGAGCCACTAAAGCGTGCATCTATAGCAAACGACTTTCTGTCAAAACATGAATTCCATTGGGAGGCTGCTCCCCAACCCCTTTCTCCAAAGAATTGCCCCTTCCGTTGACATTCTGAATTAGTGGCCCTCTTAGCGTAAAAGAATAAAACGATGGTCCCTGGAAACCACTTTAGGGCTGTGAAAAACTAATGAATGAGAGAGAGAGAGAGAGAGAGAGAGAGAGAGAGAGAGAGAGAGAGAGGAAGGAGGGAGGAGTTCTTATAACGTGATTAGTTAATCATTAAAATCAATCTGTTATAATTAGAGCAAATCCTTTCAATTTTGAGGATCGAAAAAGTAGAACACAACTACAGAAACAAAATTAAACGAGGTACCCACGATGGTTGATGATGATGTATGATGATGATGATGATGATAAGCTAAGATCACGACGACGATGACAGAGAAGAAGAAGAAGAAGAAGAAGAAGAAGAAGAAGAAGAAGAAGAAGAAGAAAGTGATGATAACCAAGGTGATAACAATGACAAAGCCCGTAAAAACTCCTAACGTGGCATGTCAGCTGGGAAAATATTGTGCGGTGGTATTTGCGTTTCTGACTAACACAAAACGTCATAAACAACTTTTAATCAAAATCTGTCCAACAAACAATGCTTCCTTCTGTTTGTCTTGATCACAGTTTACTCTGTCCTCGTTGATATTTTTTCTTTCTACTAACGCAAAATCCAAAACGACAGGATTCGGAAGTATATTTTGAAAGAAGGAAAAAAACAAAGGAAGAAAACTCGATGAGCAAATGTTTATTGATTTGCACATTAAAAAAAGCATTTTCATTGGTATTTCTGTATGTGATTACTCTGAATTAGTATCTGTATTAAGTATGACACAATACTTGCTACGCAGTTCGATCTGAAAGACATGGTTTTTAAAAAAAAAAAACCGTCTTGTGACTGAGTTCTGAAACAAGAAAATACCCCAGAAGCCTCCCACTCCTCTGTCTTGTCTGTCTGTCTGTCTGTCTGTCTGTCTCTTCTCTCTCTCTCTCTCTCTCTCTCTCTCTCTCTCTCTCTCCATTAGCCTGGGATTAAACAGGGAGACAATTTCCGGAAGTTTAATCCGCACAGACCTTGACTTGGTCTCCAGAGAGACAATTCGTCTGTGAGCTTAAGTGTATCCAGCCGGCGATTCATTTTCATTCTCTTCCTCACCAGCACACTTTCAAAGTAGTTTACTGCGGGTAAGAGAAATGTCCTGGTCCACAACTATTTTTTGTAGTCTTAAAAACGACAAGAACGACAAATAAAAGCAATTTGAATTCCTTGAGTGCTCCTTTCACCATTGTGGAAGCAGGTATTATTTTGCGAAACCAGCTTATTACCTGGCAAACTGGTGCCAAATGTATGACGAACAATGTTGCTGATAGTTTTAAGTGCTCCGGGGTGTTCAAATGAACAGTGGTCAGTTTAATTATTGTAGTTTCATCAACGAAGCCCACAGATTGCGAACCGATTTGTTTTAACTTCAATTCAGCTTGTCTATGAGAGCACAATGCGCAGATGCCACAGATAATTATGTACAGACATATGACGGAATCAGATGCACATACGGAATATCGCAGAAAGTTCGTCATCATTAGAAACATTTTACAATTTCTCTGACCTTCATTAGTCTACAGAAGAGTAGGATTGAGTTTCGATACGAAAAACCGTATTGATGTTATCGCAAAATCTCCCTGGATCGATTTTTTAAAGATTGTATCGGCAGTTCTAAAGACCTTTAGCTACTATCAAGAGACATAGATGAAAAGACTGTGGAGTGCAAGTGCTTCAGGTGTACAGAGTCGACGATCTGAAATCAAACACACACACACACACACACACACACACACACACACACACACACACACACACACACACCACGCACGCACGCACGCACGCACGCACGCACGCACGCAAAATCACACGCACACACACGCACGCACGCACGCACGCAAAACACACGTACACACACGCACACACACGCCACACACACACACACACACACACACACACACACACACACACACACACACACACACACACACATACACACACACACACACACACACACACACACACACACACACACACACACACACACACACACACACACAACACACACACCACACATGAACACAGGAAAAGATCACGGTATACACTGATTAAAAAAAAGTAATCAAAATTCACGAATGTATGTAACATTTACTTATAGTAAGACATGTCATCTGATAATTATGAAAGTTTGAAAATAAAAATCAGTGTACGTACATCCGTATGCAAAAAAAGAAAGGTTTGAAAAAAAAAGTTCAGGAAAAGCAATCAAGAGAACAAAAACATCGTTTTAAACAGCACGGCATACCTCGCTGTGGCAATCCCATTATGATCAGATCAATGTTTGAACATGTCACTAGCATCATACATCTTTCGAAAAGCGAAGTAGGCTGGATAGCAGAATTCTCCTAGCAAGTGAGGTGTCACTCAGCACCAGTTTGTACACAGGTGTGAGGTCATAGACCTTGTCCGTGCTTGTACCTTGACGAGTGGTTTTCTGCGTCTTGGTTCTGTGGCCTTCTTCGACTTTTCGTGAAAACAGGTTGTATGCCAAGGCTTTCTGTTCGTTGCAAGTCATGCTAAATCAGAGAACGAACCAAAACGACATCCGCTTGAATCCAGCTCGCTGGGTACACCTTGAATTCCCAGCTAGCATGGTCTGTTCCATGGACATAGTGTGTGTGTGTGTGTGTGTGTGTGTGTGTGTGTGTGTGTGTGTGTGTGTGTGTGTGTGTGTGTGTGCGTGCGTGTGTGTGTGTGTGTGTGTGTGTGTGTGTGTGTGTGTGTGTGTGTGTGTGTGTGTGTAAAAGACAACAGGGAACACTGCTATGTGTATCTCGCCTCCAGGTAGGCCAATTCTGGTATGTGCAGACTGTTCCTTGCGTGTTTCCATAACCCATCGAACGTTGACACAGAGGTATAGGATGGTTAGGGCACATGTCTGCTCTCTATCACGCGTATATCGGAAAGGGAACTCAGCCGTTTGATCTGCTCGGGTGTTGACCTGTCTACGACAATGTCTGCATGCAATAAGGTTGAACTGGAGACAGGAAAATCACACCACATTTAATTACAGCGCAGTTTACTACTGTTGCTGTTGCTGCTGCTACTGCTGCTGTACTACTACTACTACTACTACTACTACTACTACTATTACTACTACTACACATAAAGAATAAAAAGATGTTTCGTTTCGTTATTGTTCCAAACTCTCTCTCTCTCTCTCTCTCTCTCTCTCTCTCTCTCTCTCTCTCTCTCTCTCCCACACACACACACACACACACACACACACACAATCGAACTCATTTTCTCTACTAAATATCCATTTGTACCGAAGGCAATGGACAAATTTCTCTTTTACTGAACTTTGGCCTGGTTTGTGTTTTATTGCTGTGGGTCCGTGTTCACCAGAGTCCTCGGAGACTAAAGAGGGGAGACTACTTTCAGGAGACTTAATCAGCGTTGCCTGTAATTGGGTCTCCCGAAAGAAGAGTCGTCTGTGTGTCTGGCACGTCCACCAAATGTGTCAGCAAATGGAAAGTTGTGAGCCGAGAACGTGAGTTGCTAGTAAAACGATCCGTTCCAGTCATAGAGCTAATTTGCCCCATATTTTGTAGTGTGAATAGTTGTCTGTTATTTGGTTTTAGTAACCCATTCTTCGTTTGTTTGTTTGCTGGTTTATTTTCAAATTTAAACGCAAATTCAATCAGAGTATAACTGTGCTGTTAGTTTGTTTTCTGAAGTGCCTGACCCACATTATATTGTACCTGTTGGGAGACACTTTGAACATAAGACCTGTTTGAAAAAGAGTGAAACGATGGTATGCAGAAATGCGTCTGAGTCTCAGAATAAACTGCTTTGGACTGCATTGCAAGGATATATCTGCGATGAGTATAACTATTATTTATTCAACATTTCAACCATATTTTGGGACATGGAAAAATCATCCATCGTCTTTCCCTATATTTACGTTTATTCCTCAGCTACATTTTGTTGCGACAGTCATCGACTATAAATTGAACTAGCCAGATTTATGGCATTCTGAGAGAGAGTAGACAGTACGAATTGTTACATGAATTTCATTCAAAATGAATTTTATGTGGAGTGTTCAAAATACGATAGGATAGAAAAACATCATTCTGCCAGCTGTTTTAAGGACATAGTTATCTGTTTTGCCCTCGTTTGTTTTCGTAGTATCCTATCATCCGAAAAGAGAAAGAGAAACGTGCTTCTCAGTTTATGAAAAAGCAACCAGTGAGATAAGTGTATCTAGACCATTAGTATTTAAATCAGCCTTTAATTTGTATATTCGACTTGTTTCCTTTTTGCACTTAGTATATCAAAACTTGTGTACGGTATTGTGTCTTCCATTCAAACAAACAGGCGCCACGATGAATCATGAGACAGAGGGGTTGGGAATGGGATGGAAACAGGGTGTGTGTGTGGAGAGAAGGGGGAGGGGGTACGGGTTGGGAGGTAGGAAGCGCGAGACAAAAGCCACAATGGTGTTGGTCTTCCACTCAAGGTTCTGTTAGTCTTACAAAATAGGTGATCAGCTGCTTCACTGTGTACTTCCACAGGACAAATTCAGCCACATGGATAAAAGAATCGCATGCTTAGGCCTGTTGGTCGGTAGAGAACAGCCAAACCTTTACAGAAATAAACGTTTAATCAAAAGGTTTTTGAATAGTTTGACCCAAATTCAGTTATGCACATCAAATCATAAAACAACTATTTCCCGCACTCTCTTTGTTTCGCATGTTCATATCGTAATCACAGATGTATGGTGCTTGTGCAACAAACACAGCCAGACATATCTTTGCTACATAGCTTACATGTACAGACAAAGGCACGCTCCACAATAGTGCTGACGTACCCTTCGCCCCCACCCCCACCCCTCCCCTCCTTACCCTACGTGGCGGGCTAGTAACTACAGAATGACTTAACTGTCCACAATAACATCCACCTCCTGCACAATCTTCCTCCCTCACACACACACACACACATACACACACACACACACACACACACACACACACACACACACACACACAGAGCACACACACACACACACACACGCACACACACACACACACACACACACACACACACACACACACACACACACACACACACACACACTCACATATGTTTGATTTTGTTTCTTTTCTTCTTCTTTTTTATCTTTGATTAAGTGGATTTTCTATTTTTGTGTAGATAAGTTGATTCTTTTGACTTGTGTTTAACTTTTTTCATGGCCCCGATTTTCTTTTCGTCTGATATCACGTAATGTGGAAAGACGTAAAACAAAACAACAAATAAACAACAACAACAACAACAACACACACACACACACACACACACACACACACACACACACACACACACACACACACTCACACACACACACACACACACACACACACACACACACACACACACACACACACCACACTCACACACACACACATGCTCGCATGCACGCACGCACGCAGGCAAGCACGCACGCACGCACACACACTCACTCACATACTGGGATTCTACGATCCACATGCCGCTTTGATGTATCCACACACTCCGTAACAGACGGGAGGGGGGGGAAAGGGGTGGGGAGATCAGAGCAATAAATAATCTGAAAAAGTAGAATAGTGAAGTCACTGCACTGTGTAAAATACACACACACACACACACACACACACACACACACATACACACACACACAGAGGTGGATAGATAGATACACAAATATATAGATATAGAGATATGTGAAGATAGATAGATATAAATATTATGTATGTCAATATAATGTAGATTCGTATATGTGTATGTATGTATGTGTGTATGTGTGTATGTATGTATGTATGTATGTATGCATGTGTATGTATGTATGTACGGATGTATGTATGTATGAGATGTGTATATATATATATACATATATATATATATATATATGTATGTATGTATATCTGGGATAGCATTCTTCGAATAGGCAGAGGAGTTAAGTTACCACTTTCCGAGGTCACTGAGGAGAAACAATTAGGTTTCGAAATACCGGTATCTGACCAGGAGTTATATGTTAGTGAGTGTCCTCCCCATTGGAGATTGTCTCCTCCTTGGAGACTAGAAGCTTGCTGAAGTTCATTTTGAGAAGCATTTATTATTCCCCATTCACCCTCTCAAGCACATACTGTTAGTTCGGCAGAATTAACTACCACTGCAGATATGTATGTTTATCTTCCCCTATTTCTTCAATCTAAGACATAAGAGCAAGCTTTGTTTTATAATTCAATATTTCTTGCAGTCATTGCAACACCAAGCTGCTCTGTAAGAATGGTGCTCGGTTATTTATCCTTGGAATTTTTAGTCTATTATAATTTAGTCCCTTGCGGATTCATTCCAAGAACTGGCCCTCAGAACTTGTGTCTTCAGAGGTTATCTTCTTATATTTTCTACTTTTCACAAGAAAATGTAGCTTGTTCTGCTCTTTCATGATTTTCTTTTGCTTCTTAGGTGGCACCTTTGGTTGGTTTTTTGAAAACTCAGCAAACATACTACGGTATTGCACACCAGCCTTTTTCTGGGATAGCATTCTTCTTAAAACCGAATAGGCAGAGGAGTTAAGTTACCACTTTCCGCGGTCACTGAAAAGAAACAATCAAGTTTCGAAATACCGGTATCTGACCAGGATTTGTATGTTAGTGAGTTTCCTCCCCATTGGAAATTGTCTCTCCTTTGGAGACTAGAAGCTTGCTGAAGGTTCATTTTGAGAAGCATTTATTATTCCCATTCACTCTCTCAATCACATACTGTTAGTTAGGCAGAATTAACTATCACTGCAGATTGTATGTTTATCTCCCCCTATTTCTTCAATCTAAGACACAAGAGCAAGCTTTGTTTATAATTCAATATTTCTTGCAGTCATTGCAACACCAAGCTGCTCTGTAAGTTGCTGGAATGGTGCTCGGTTATTTATCCTTGGAATGTTTTAGTCTAATATATATGCGTGTGTGGGCGAGCATGCGTGCACGCGCGCGGACGTGTGTGCGAGCGCACGCGCGTGTGTGTGCGAGCGCGCGCGGCTGTGTGTGTCTGCTGGTCGTGTAGTGTGCTTGTGGTGCGCGGCGTTGTGTGTTGTTTGTGCGTGCGTGTGCGCAAGCGTTTTTGTTTGTGTGTGTGGTTTTCTGTCTGGATGTGATAGTATAGGCCGGCCGGCCTGTCTATCTATCTATCTACGCTTAAGCATAGGGTCAAAAATTTTCTACTGCATTGAATACGGTTTACATAGTTATTTCAGTTTTTCAGCAACTTATTTCATTGCAGGATTTTCTTTACGTTTTTAATTTTCTACCCTTCACTGGCTGCTTTGCAGTGCTACTGGAATCTGTTTTGACCCCTTGGCGATGACAATACCACAGAATTATAGGCCGTGCTATATCTCCATTCCATGCCAAAGGAGCACAGACACCATCAGCCCTGTTTTCCTGATGAGTTCCAGTCAGCGGACGAAAGGTCTAAGAGCAGGTGACATGAATCGGTTCGTTGTCAGGATGGATTACGATAGTTCCCATTATGGTGCAAGTGAAGGATTTTACATTTGTTATTTATTCCCCCAATTTGTCGTTTGTGGGCCCCTTATACCAACAGCTGACTCTAAGCCAACGTAACAGCAATGTACACTCCCTTGAGGGTGTAGCAGCCTACTCTCTTTCTTCCCCACAGCCACGCGCATGGCACGTGTTGTCCGTCACAGAGCCAGTTCCAGTTTGTGCGCGCCTTCAGCAAAATTCCTACGCCGCTCGGGGACATGCTGTTTACCGGCATGCAGGCTCCGCTCTCTCTCTCTCTCTCTCTCTCTCTCTCTCTCTCTCTCTCTCTCTCTCTCTCTCTCTCTCTCTCTCATAGTGACCAGGGATAGTGCGGACAGACGTACTGACCCAGTTCTCATTTGAAGGCGCGTCAAACAGACGATACTATAGTATGCATTCGTGCGTCAGGTGCAGGCAGGTGCTTTACTGTGTTTCTTTACAGCAGTCGTATTTTACTTTTATACATCCTTTCTCCCTGCTGGATTCCGTACTCAGTGCATTAATTACAGTGCATGTCTTCGTGATTTATCGACAAAAGTGCCGAAAATAAACGCAAAATGTTGTTTTTTGACTGCTGTGAGGATACGGTGTGCAGGGGGCCCACAGTCGTACTCATTTTCTTTCTTCCCGTTCTTCTTTTTTAATCTTTACCAAGTCATTAATGTAATGGCGGAGGAATTGTTAGCCTGCACTTGTTTTTTTCCCAACTACTAAGTTGTTCAGCGTCTCTCTCTCTCTCTCTCTCTCTCTCTCTCTCTCTCTCTCTCTCTCTCTCTGTCCATGTGCGTGCGAGCGCGCGGATGCGCGCATACACCGTGTGTGTGTGTGTGTGTGTGTGTGTGTGTGTGTGTGTGTGTGTGTGTGTATGTGCGCACGCGCGCGCACGCTCGTATGCGCGTGTGCGCGCGGGGGTATGTGTGTGTGTGTGTGTGTATGTGTGTGTGTGTGTGTGTGTGTGTGGAGAGAGAGAGAGAGGAGAGAGAGAGAGAGGAGAGGAGAGAGATTGAATCTAAAAACAACAAATAGCCAGTTAAAACGAAAAGCGTAAAGAAATCAATGACAGCAATCAGCGAGGAAGCACATACACACACACACACAAAAAAAGAACTGAACGTAGCAACGGCTCATAAAGAATAAAAACTTGCCCTCCTGATGTGTTTCAGATCTCACAATCCGTCACTAAAGGCAATTCGAACCACAATTAATGATAACCCCACCCTCACCCCCTTCCTCATCCGAACCTCTTTCCGCTCCCTAAGCCCTGCTGCTCCTCGACATAATTAGTTTTGCACACTGGAATTTGCCTTCATTCAATCGTTCCTATTATTTTGTGCTTATTTATCTTCGTTGCTTCCTCACTCTTGTGGTATGTCCCCCCCCCCCCCCCCCCCCACTCCCCTTCCTCCCGCTATTCGTCCAAACTCGCTGACAGACAGAACCACAACCGTGGCATATCATGCAGGAGTCTTAAAGCCAGCATTCCTCACATAATTACTAGTTAAAGTCTCTTGTCTTCATGCTCCTCACCGAAACAGACCCTGCGGTGGTGCAGTGGTGACGGACACTTGACCAGGCAAGACCACATCATGCCAAGACCGCCAGACACTGAGACACATTCCTAAAGCATCAATACAGTGTCCTATCAGACTTCAAACAATAACAAGCCGTGGTGTGTGTGTGTTTTTTTTTGTTTTTGTTTTTGTGTTTTTTTTTGTTGCTGACTGAAGGTCACTCCAGATACTGAGATACATTCATAAGGCATCAGTACAGTGTTCTATCAGACTTCAAACAATAACAAGCCGTAGTCTTTTCCTGAAAGCCAAAAGAAGCAAACTAAATATTATATCGAGCAAATGAGCGACAGAGGGTGAAAACAAAAAGGTAGAGGATGCAAACAATTCCCCAGAATGACATTAGTATACTAAAGATTTAGACGAAAATGAGGTATGTTGAGGCATGAATACACTCCAGGAATACAGGGGGGGGGGGGGGGGGGTTGAAGAAGAGGCTGTCAAACAAACAAAGTATCGAAGCTTTCACTGACAGCATACAGGAACCAGTGACTTTTTTTTATTTAACGGTGACCAGAACCATTTTGTGTGAACACGACCGTGATCATTTTTGTCAAACTAAAAAGTAGAACACGGCGTTTGCCTGCCAGTTCATTCACAGTATCTGCTAGAGGCTTAAGACCTGTGATTCTGTGGCACTGTCACTGGAAGAAATTCACAATACAACAGCCTCCGAAAGGAGAGCGAAGCTTAGAATAGGGAAACAGGAAGAACATGTTCCCCGAAGTTGTTCCCCGAAGATGGACTATGGCTGCCTTAATGGCGGGATGAAAGAAAACGGTCATACACACAAAACTCCACTCCCTTTGTTGGGTAGATGGGATTAATCCTTGCCTGTCTATACAGGGAGTGTCTGCAGGAGTATCAGCCTGCGTACGCAAAAGAAAAAAAAAAAAGGAAGAACATGCTATATAATCTTTTTGGGGACAACTCTGAGTACAACCACTGCTGAAAAAAAAAAAAAAAACATTCTGCTGTGTTTTCAGATGTCACCATCCGTCACAAGACATAACATTACCACAGAGTGCTTGAACACTGTAGGACCTCAAATCATGCGATTTATCTTTCAGAAAAAAAAAACCTGTTTTACGTACCACAACTCCAAATTCTGTTCAAAGCGGCACGAGTACACTCGCACGCACGTTTTTTCTGACCCCGAGGTTTCGGAGAGAGAGAGAGAGAGAGAGAGAGAGAGAGAGAGAGAGAGATGCACACAGTCCACACTGACGACGGTTGATACGGCAGAAAGGGATAGCTGGTCTGGTGGCTTGGCGATCAGGTGACCTTGCTAACAATTCAATCATTAATTTTCCACCAAAACGACAACACGTTCACTGGGACAGCAAACAGGCGAAAGTTTACGACAAGGGTCAGATAACCTTCAAACTCACCACGCTTTGCCTATCAGCTTCCCAGTCAGCCAGAGAGAGAGAGAGAGAGAGAGAGAGAGAGAGAGAGAGAGAGAGAGAGAGAGAGAGAGAGAGAGACAGAGACAGAGACAGAGACAGAGACGGGTTTAGGCAAGGAAGATGACGGGTATTGAAACCTTTTATTTATTTTATTTATTTATTTATTTTGCGATCATCTTCATCGTCTGTCGCTTACTGCAAAAGGAATACAAGAGATTTACTTGGAGATAATGGTGAAGATGAAGTTCGGGCTGATAAAGGGCGCCTCTCTCTCTCTCTCTCTCTCTCTCTCTCTCTCTCTCTCTCTCTCTCTCTCTCTCTCTCTCTCTCTCTGTCCGTCCGTCCGTCTGTCTGTTAGTCTGTCTGTCTCTGTCTCTGTCTCTCTCTCTCTGTCTGTCTTGTCTCTCTTCTCTCTCTCTCTCTCTCTCTCTCTCTCTCTCTCTCTCTCTCTCTCTCTCTCTCACGGTACGTCTATCTAATTCTGTATCAGAGTTTCTTGTGCGTATGCATGCGAGTGCTTCTGTGTGAGTGTGTGTGTGTGTGTGTGGTGTGTGTGTGTGTGTGTGTGTGTGTGTGTGTGTGTGTGTGTGTGTCTGTGTGTCTGTGTCTGTGTATGTGTGTGTGTCTATGTCTGTGTCTGTGTGTCTGTATCTGTGTGCTTTTGTGCATATGTTATCATCATACCCGCCAGTCTCATTTTAATATTTTGGTGTTTTTTTTTTTACCCTCCTTCCACCAATCAAGAAGGAAAAAAAACTCTCTGAAGTAAGGATTGTTGAACAGTCTCTGGACTTTTCCCCCCACAATGTAGGTAACTTCAATTTACATTTAATTCACGCAAAAGCTTCGATATTATGAGTATGCTTTATCTCTGTCAGTCTGTGATGGAGCCTGGCTGCAATCGTGGCCACATCGTCGATCGGCTGAAACATACAGATGATGACTGTTCCTTTAGTAGACTGTCATGGACCACGCCCTCTCCTTTGACCATAATAATGTGGCATGTCATCTTAACCTCACCGGACCTTTTTTTTTTAAAGAGAGTACTTATGTAGCGCCCATTCCCTGCCAGAGACCAAGCTCTAGACGCTTTACAATCCGCATTCTCGTTTACACAACGGGCTGCATTCAGTCATTTCCAGTGTCATTCAGTCAATATCATTCATTCAGTTTAACAACTCTTTCATTCTTTCGATTTTTCACGCAGAGTGCATGTTATGTGTAACGTGCCATCCACACGAATGGCCAAACTGGCCTCTTCCGAAAGGTGGTAGTGGGATTGTACGTCTGTGCAAGATGTAATGCGCGCGTTCACACACGGAATCTCGGCTTATAGTCTCATGCGAAGGAGTATTTGGGAAATGGAGTCAGAATCAATGTTAACTCAGAGGGAAATATCCCCCAGTACCGAATCGGCCCGGCAGAGATTCGAACCCGCAACCCCAGGATCACCAAGATTACGAGTCCGGTGCTGTACCAGCCGAGCTATTCCGGCCCCCACCATGCGTGCCTACAGGCAGGTGCAGAGACTGGCCTCTACAGACAGAGAGCTGTGTTTCTGACCTTCTGTCTGATCCCCATTCCCAGCCAACTGCTGATCAGCTGTCCAGTCTTTCACGCTGGACATCGGAGGCATCGGAGGGAACGAAATGGTTGATCGTTTAGCCAAGAATGCCACAAGAGAGAAATTGTCCAACATATATATCCCCTGTTCAGATCTGAAACCCAAAATTCACAATTATGTTAGAGACCTCTGGCAAGAGGACTGGAATACACAGACGGATAACAAACTTTTTCAGATCCGTCCAAACCTTAAGGAGTTCCTCTCATCTACGTCTGGTGGTCGTAAAGAAGAAACAGTTCTGTGCCGGCTGCACACCGGCCATTCGTATTTTACCCATTCGTACCTTTTAAAGAGTGAAGAAGTTCCGTGGTGCATTCCATGTCATGTACCACTCACAATGAAACATATTATTTTAGAGTGTTGGGACTTGCACGATGTGAGACACAAACATTTTACGGCAGATTCCATGAAAACTTTGTTCAGAGATGTCCCACCTGATGCCATCTTTGAGTTCTTGAAAGAGATTAACATTTTTCATCGGATCTGAGATTTTACAGTGGAAAGATTTTTAACAAACTTTCGGATGGTTTTTCGATGTATTTTAAAGAATTGTGTGAATGACTGACTTGTGAGTTGATTTTAACGTGGTGACAGCCCTGATGTGGCCCTTTGCGGTCGGCTGGGCTATAAGCAACATTATCTTATTATCTTATCCTAGTCTTTCACGCTGTGATGATTGACAGACACGCCCCATCGACTCGGCGCCTGATTCCAAATTGTCCCCCGTCGCCTTGGTGCCAGAGTGTGAGACCAGAGTTGTGGGAAGCTGGGCAGGGGAGGAGAGGATCTGAGATGAACTGGCGTGCCATTGACTTGAATGTTAACGCACAACATTTTCTGGCAGCAGCTACAAATTGTCTCACAGGTAAAGCAAAGTCTGTG
>CM065729.1:43944932-43947432 GCA_033310375.1 Conus canariensis | reverse complement strand
GAGAGAGAGAGAGAAGAGACAGACAGACAGACAGACAGACAGACAGACAGACAGACAAAGAATCTGGATCTGCACGTTAATTTAGATAAAATTAATACCATTGTCTTCAGAAAGGGAGGATATTTAGCAGCTAGAGAACGATGGACCTATAGTGGAGTTACAATGCCTGTTGTAAATGTCTTAAAGTATCTTGGTACGTATTTTTCGACAAAACTGAGTCTCACATGTGCATGTAGAGATTTAGTAAGTCATGGAAAGAACGCTTTGTTAAGTGTCGCGCAGAAATTGTATATGCTTAAAAATGATTTCTTGGAAATACTCCTAAAAGTGTTTAATGCCAAAATGCAGCCTATTGTTCAGCATGCGACAGAACTGTGCGGTTTGGAAAAAGCTTCTGAACATAGTGAAAACGTTCATTTCTGTGCTTCGAATCGTTTTCATGGCGTAGACAAACGTGCGCCAAATGATCTAATTTATGGTGGAACCAACAGATATCCGATTACAGTCAATTCTGTTCTCCGATGTGTAAAGTATTGGTTGAGGCTGAGCAGCATGGAAGAAAACAGATTGCCCTATAAAGCAGATCTGGCACCGTTGCATCTTGATGCTAAACATAAACATAATCGGGCAACCAATGTGAAGTTATGCTTTTTAAGTTTGGTAACGGTCATGCTTGTGTTTATCAGGGAGTAACAAATGTTCAAATATTTATTCGTAGCTTCAGACAAAGACTGGTTGATTGTAGCTGGCAGAACTGGCAACACCATATCCAAACCAGGGAAATATTGGAAATGTACTCGTTGTTGAATGGGATATCTCATTGTATTAAACCATAGGTAACCCTTAAATTAAGTCGGTCTTTGAAACAGATCACATCTAAGTTCCGATCTGAAGTGTCAGAAATAAAAAATTCATTACCTAAGATACAGGGCTCACACTGATCATGATTTAGCATGCCCACTGTGCAGAAATTCAAAGTAAGACAAGGTACACTGTGTTGTAGTATGTCCAGCTATACAGAATATAAGAGGAAAGTTTATTCCTGAAAAAAATGTTATAAGCAGCCCTGTTTTTTCCGCTTGTGTATGCTGATGGCTTCGGCCAATGAAAATACAGCAAAAAAAATTAGTCTTTTTCTTTATCACGCCTTTAAGATTAAAGACGTACTGTGTTCTTAACTCAGTTTGATTTTTTGTTATGGTTGTTTATGGTACCATTTGGTGCATTTCCTTGTTTCTTATTGTTTAAATATGTCGCACGTCCCTTCATATTAGGGCTATGGCCTATATATATAATGCATAATGCTTTTAGGTTTTTCAGCAACTTTTTTTCTCTCCACACTTTCGTTTTATTCCATTTTACTATCCTTCGCTGGCTGCTTTGGGGGTGCTGTTGGATTCTTTTTTGAACTCTTGGTGGTGAGAACACCACAGAATTATGGACTGTGGTGTGTCTCTATTTGACACCAGGAGTGCAGACACAATCAGCCGTGTCTCCCTGATGAGTCCGATTCAGCGGACGAAAGGCCTAGGAGCAGGCGGTACAAATAGATCAGCCTTTGAGAGGGATGACGATATTTCCCTCAGGCAGCTAGTGAGGGGTTTCTCATTATTTATAATATATTCCTCCCATTTTCTTCATCCTCATTTTTTTCCCTAAAAGTTCAAATCTTTGCCAAGTCATTACTATAATGACTGAAGAATTGTTAGCCTGCACTTGTTTTCCCCCACTACTTAATTGTTCAGCATTATAATATATATATATATATATATATATATATATATATTATATTATTATACACAATTTCATTTCATTCTCTCTCTCTCTCTCTCTCTCTCTCTCTCTCTCTCAACTCAGCGAAGAGTCACTAGTGCACGATGGAAGGACTGTTCACTAGGCATCTCCAGTTCTGTCAGTTGTATGGTAAGGCCTTAGTCTCTGCAAATAGTTTTCCTTCTGATTCTCCAGTGTCAGTCCATCAGGGCGTTTGTATGAGTTTTCCTTTGCCTTCCCCTTCCTCTTTTTCTCAACAGTTCCCCAGTGAAGTTTAGCCAGCACCTGATTACAGTTTATTGTTAGATGGCCGTAATGATATTTTCTTAACAGATGTCAGCAGCATTTTGTATGATCAGATGTGCTGCTGGATGGTGCGTTACTCTAGTCTTTGGTGATTTGATCAATGTATTTGATGTTTAGAATATACAGGTGAACACTGTCGCTTGATCTTGTGTTTCTTGAGGATGTTATCGTCTTCCCATAGAGGCTTCAATCTGGAGAGCGCTGAGGTTGTCTTTGCAGTAATAGAGTAATTCTGACATGGGCCCCTCTATGATCATGATTAATCACAGGTAAACGAGTTCTTGAACTGCTCCAAGTTCTTGTCCATGTAATATTATATCAGTAGTAATGGTGGTCTTGTTCTGACAATTAGTTTGGCCATCTCGACTCTGATTTGCCAACCATATTGTTGATGCTTTGATGCTACATCCTGACTTTTAAA
>CM065729.1:43917432-43929932 GCA_033310375.1 Conus canariensis | reverse complement strand
TCATTCAGTTTTTAGCGACATCTTCTTACTTTAGTGGATGTCAAGTTACAAACAATACATAGGAAATGAAACTATGGTTACTAACTCACTGTGTCAAAATCATAGTTCGCTTACTGAAAGAGGTTTAGCACGACAACATTAACAGTAAACATGCGAAAATATCAGAAGACGTTGTCTCTCTTGAACTTGTCCATGCACAGCAAACAGCGCACGCAGAGTCAGGGTGTGCTTTATGGAGGAGACAGTCACCGTGGAGGAGCGATGGGTCCTTTCCCTCCTTCCAGATCCGTTTTCGTGTACATAGAATGGTATGGGCTGAATTAAATTTGCATACAAACTAGGACATGTCTTCTCAGGGAAAACAAATATGTGGACACCCTCATAACCCTTTCCCTGGCATTTCCGCCTACACCCCTACCCCCTTTCTCTCTCTTTCTCTCTCTTTCTTTCTCTCTCTCTCTCTCTCTCTCTCTCTCTCTCTCTCTCTCTTGCTTGCTGTCGCTCGCTCTCTCTCTCTAGGTCTATCTAAAGACTAAACTCTTGACTGGATGACTAAACGTGAACACTAACATTGCTAACACGTGATTGATTGGCAATAACAAGGCGAAAGAAACATGGTACTGAAGTTGTTTGATTGGCAGTGAAATTGTCGAGCTGTCGTCACACTGAATGTTAATTGCTGAAGAAACAGCACTTTCAACTTCGCAGAGACTAATAAATTGCCTTACCAACCACACCTTGCAAACCAGATATTCCGGCGTTTCTTTCAGTATTTTCGCTTTAGTTTAATAGCGGTTAGATTGATTTGATATGGGCGCTCTTTTGTAGTACAGGGGACACACGGAGAAAGAATAAAAGACAGGCAGACAGATAGATAGCGAGATATGTATGGTAGACGGTTTTTATGTGGGATGATTGTTTGGCTGGCAAGTGCCTTGTTTGGTTGATATAAATATGGACGCACAGACTGATATCGCGGTTTTCAAACACATGATTATTACCACCAATGACCCCTCCTCCCCCCAGACACATAACGTGCACAATGCACACATACGACGCACGTGCGCACATGACGCACGCACACACACACACACACACACACACACACACACACACACACACACACACACACACACACACACGCGCGCGCGAGAGAGAGAGAGAGAGAGAGAGAGAGAGAGAGAGGAGAGAGAGAGAGAGAGAGAGAGAGAGAGAGAGAGAGAGAGAGAGAGAGACGCAGGTGGATTATTTCATGACAAACGAAGGAAGGGAGGGAAGGGTAAACAGGGAACTGGGGGTGGGGGGTGAGGGTGGTGGTGGATCCTTTATGGATGTAGGAGAAATAAAGCAGTACCAGATATATGATAAACTTCGAATACAAAGTTCACTGGGTAGGAATGGTTAATAACTATCGATTAAAAACAAAACAAGCAAACAAACAAACAAAAAGAAGAAAAAAAAAAAAAAAAAACCAACAACAATACTTAGGAAAGCGAGGAAAGGAGTGGAGAGGGTGGTGTTGAACGAACCGACAAAGAACTGAGAAGCGAGGAAGAAGGAGAAGGACAGGAGTGTTAGGGGGAGGTGCGCGTGCAATGGAAGAGGTGGGTTGGGGACGAGGGGGCGGGTTAAACATGAACATAATCCACCGCCGCGATTGGATGTTTCAATACGTCTGAAGCACCAGCACACAGAAGGAGATCAACAGTACCTTGGGGGCTGGGACGAGTGTCTCTCTGCCAGACACAGCGGTTTGGAGTCGTGAAAGCCTACATGGAAAGATTCATAGGAACGAGCCGTGTATGGGTATCCACCCCGATTCGACGAACCCCCCCCCCCCCCACCCCACCCCCCCTCTCTCTCTCTCTCTCTCTCTTCTCTCTCTCTCTCTCTCTTGAAAACAACTGTTTAAACAGATATTGATGGAACCCACAGGGGAAGCGGCAGAGGGGACGACCAGTCACCACCTGGAGAAGAACTCTACAGGCAGAACTCAAGTTTACCAACATGACCTGGGGTGAAGCCAAGAGAACAGCCCAAGACAAAGCGAGATGGAGATCTGCAGTGCGGGCCCTGTGTTCCGATTGCAACGAAGAGGACTGAGTAAGAGTGAGTAAACAAATATTGAACGAAAATGATATAAAGAAATAAAAGCGCTTTCGTGCCAAAAATCTCGCCAGTTTAATCACACATCCTTCAAAAGTTTTTTTGAACTTAAGAGAGATTAAGTCTTTTTTTTTTTATTCCCAGTATCACAGATATTACCATAACTAAACATGGATAAGCTCAACTGGTTTTTGTTTGTTTATTTACTCGCTTGATTTCCTTTTGTTTTTAATTTACCTTCTATTTTCAAAATGGTGCCATTATTTCCTACATTCTAAAACAAAGTAATACTTCTTCCGAATAATTCTGACGTCACGTTCTTGGCAAACTCTATTATCCTTGGCCTCTGTTTCATCTCTTCTCACGAATATTGTCTCCAGTTTGCTGTCTGAAAATGACTGGCGGCGGCTGGTGGGGGGGGGGGGGGGGGGGGTTGTTGTTGCTTGCCTTTCACTTTCCTCCTATGAGGTATCAAGAGGAGGTCATTAGTTGCAGACAATCGATGCCCTCCTTCTGCATCGCCTTTTCCAACGATCTAGGCTATCTTCCAATTTGGCTGTGAACATTTTAAATTGTTTCGTCTTAATTACAGCCAGTCTCTACGTCTAAAAAGGAAGGAGCAAATGTGAATGGGATTTCCTGAAAAAAAAAAATGCATTAAGGGACTTTTATTAACGTATTCATTTCACGTATTAATGAAATACGTTCAACAGAAAGGAGTGGGCGGGAGGAAGGGGATAGGGGGATGTAAAGGAATGTATGTGGATGAAAAGCATGACGTAAAAACCTTTACAAATGAGGGAAGATTAGAGGCAATATCAACCGATTGAAACAGCTTGACAGGCTCCTGTTTGTTCAAAGTCCTGGTGAGATAAATAGGATCGGAAAGGGGTTGTGGTAATTACCTTCATGTTCTTTGGAGAAGGGGAGGGGAGGGGGGGTCTCCTTTATGCTTGAGACAGATAGAAAGATCGCGAGGGGGAGTGCGCAAGAGGGAAGGAGGGTGGTGCCTTCTCTTTCATGTTCTCATGACGGGAGGCATCTTCGTGTTATCAAGACAGCATCCTCTAAAATATCCTTGGGATAGAATGGGGATGTACGCATATTTACATTTTGGAGAAGGGGTTCATCCTCATGTTTTAATAAACGGAAATCAGCTTCGTGCTTTTTGGAGGAGGGGGTCATCTTTTATCCATTTATAAAATGGGGCTGGCCTTCACGTTTTTAAGAAATTGGAATCATTGTCGTGCATTCGAGTATGGGGGTCACCATCATGTTTTCAGGGGATGGTGGTCTTTTTCACTTTTGGGACTGGTAGGAGGAGGGGGGATGGGGGGGGGGGGGGGAGTGATCGTCCCATCACTAGGAAGGAGGTTCTTCTTCGTGTTATTGGGAAAAGAAGTCTTCTGCGTGCTTTTGAGATTTTTGCCTCAAGTTCTTGCGATGAAGGTTTTCTTTTGGTTGTTGTTGTTTTCTGTTTGTTTGGTTTTTTGTTTGTTTGTTTGTTTTACATTTCACTCAAAGAGAAACTTTATTCATATTCTTTGGACGGGGTATTCTTCATGTTCCTGGAAGAAAGGAAGGTTCTTCTTCTTGTTCTAGGAAGAAGGGGCTTTTTTTTCATGTTCTAAGAAGGCGTAGTTTCTTCATGTTCTTAGGACTCCTTCTTCAAAGTCTTATGGGGAGAATCTTCTTCGTGCTGTTATGAGGGGCATCTTTATGTTTTGAGAGGGAACGTCTTCTCCATGTTCTTATGTTCTTCATGCTCTTCTGAGGAACATCGACTTCGTGTTTTTATGAGGGACTTCTTCATGCTTTTATAAAGGACATGCTCTTCGTTCACGTATGAAGAACATCCTCCTCTTGCTCTTATGAGAGACATTTTCTTCATGTTGTTTTGAAAGGCATCTTCTTCATGTCCTTATGAGGAACATCTTCATGCTCTTATAAAGAACATCTTCATGCTCTTTTGAGGGACTTCTTCATTTTTCTTATGAGGGACTTCTTCATTTTTCTTATGAGGGGCTTCTCCGTGTTCTTATAAGAGACAGCTTCTTCGTGCTCTGATGAGCGATGTTCTCTTCATGATCTCATGAGGAGCATCTCCTTCATGCTCTTCAGAAGGAGATCTTATCCTTGCTTTAATGAGAGACAACATCTTGTGTTCTTTTGAGGAACATCTCCATGCTCTTAGTGACATTTTCTCCGGGTACTTTGGAGGAACATCTTCAAGCTCTTACGAGGGGCATATTGTACATATCATTCGGAAGGACATCTCCAACAGATTCTTAGGAAGGACATCTTTGTGTTCCCAGGAATGGCATCTTTAGATTCTTATCAGGGATGTTTTCATGTTCTTAGGAAGAACGCCTTTATGTCCTTATGTAAGCGAGGAAGCGAGGAAGGAGGAGTGGTGGGCGGAGAAGGAGTGAAAAGGAATCTTCATGTTCTTAGAAGGAGGGGTGTCTTCTTGTTTGGGGAAGGACATGCTCTGTTTCCTTTTTCGGAGGGAAGGATTCAACAGGAATCTCCTCAGGCATTGTCCTATGCGTTTGTCATCACGCTCTGATTCATCTTCGCTGTAATCATACCTGCCACTGTGCTCCTCACACGTTAAACGTCATGTCCATAAACTGCACATGGTGCATATTGTGGTGTTAGTGGTTAGAAATATCCATGCGATGGTGATGGTAACGTAAGCGAGTGCGCGCTCCTCTCTCTCTCTCTCTCTCTCTCTCTCTCTCTCTCTCTCTCTCTTCTGTGTGTGTGTGGTGTGTGGTGTGTGTGTGTGTGTGTGTATGACAGAGAGAGAGAGAGGGAGACAGAGACAGAGACATAGATAGCGACAGAGACAGAGACAGAATGGCAGATAGAAAACAGACAGAGACAGAGACAGAGGCGATTAATGATTGTGGGTGGGTGTGTGCGGGCGTGTGCATGTGTGTGTGTGTGTGTACCAGTGTATGTATGTGTGTGCGTATGTGTATATGTCTGCGCACACAAGTGTGTGTGTGTGTGTGTGTGTGTGTGTGTGTGTGTGTGTGTGTGTGTGTGTGTGTGTGTGTGGTGTGGTGAGAGAGAGAGAGAGAGAGAGAGAGAGAGAGAGAGCTCCATTTTCTCATGTGAGTAAGTCATGATCTTTGACAGTCACCATAGAAAAATAGTTATTTAGTTGCAGTTCCGGGGGAAAATGCATGGGCGCGCGCGCGCGCGCGCGCACACACACACACACACACACACACACACACACACACACACACACACACACACACACACACACAGCGCAAGTGAAAGAGAACAGAACCTATGACATCACTGATCACATTAACCGAAAGCAAATTCACGTCCTCTTTAAGACCCTGTCTCGCACTCTGAATGGTTTAGTGTGAAAATTGGCTTCCGGCAAGTTTATGTAAGCATGCAGAGTCTAACGACAACAACCCTAAGCTTTCGTCAGTACTACTAATGTTTGCGGAAACATGCCACTGAGCATGCGCTGACAGTGCCTGCCTCTTCCTGTTTACATTGGAATTGAAGTGGAAAGGTGTCTGAGAGCGTGACTGCGTAGAGTAGAGAAAAAGACACCCCACCCCCATCACCGTCCCTCCCGCTCTCCCGTCTCTCCCGTCTCCCCGTCCTCTCTCTCTCTCTCTCTCTCTCTCTCTCTCTCTCTCTCTCTCTCCTCTCTCTCTCTCTCTCTCTCTCTCTCTCTCTCAACGACGTACAGCTTTCCGTAATCTGGTTATTGCGAACTATGGTCGGGGGTAAAGCGAATTTGTGTGTGTATATTTGTGACAGTGAGTGAGCGCAGTTGCCTGTGCAGCTGTTTCTATGATTCTGTGATGAAGGCCCAGAGTGTAGAACAATGGTAGGGATTGTTAGGATCACCACAGATCTCCGTTGATAGAGCTGGTACTGGAAGCACGACAAACGCTGTAGGAGAATGCTGCCGGATCCTCACTTGCCTTGATGTGATACTTTCCTCTGTTTTGTTGTCAATATTACTAATTTCATATTCAAACTCATGTAATTATGGCGTTGACTTTTGTGTAGGAATAAACCACATAGAACTCATGAAACGTTTCTATCTTGTTACAGACGCGTGCCGTACTGAGTTTCCCATATGACACAGTTCTGCCCAAAATAGTTCCGAAGCTGCACTCGTGTTCTCATTTTGCGATGTATTTTTGCTAGTCAGATACGTTTGGTGAAACTAGCACAAGACGACAACAAACGGTGTTATCATTTGACACGTGACTGCACTTCCTCGGATGGAGACAGAGACCCGAAATAGGCAGGCACTTTCCATACTATAGCCGTTAAATTGTTTCCTTGGGGGGGGGGGGGGGGGGGGGGGGGGCGGAATAGCTCAGCTGGTAGAGCGCCGGACTCGTAATCCAAGGGTTGCGGGTTCGAATCTCCGCCGGGCCGTTTCGGTACAGGGGGATTTTTCCCTCGGAGTTAACATTGGTTCTGACTCCATTTCCCATACAGTCCTTCGAATGAGACTATAAACCGAGATTCCGTGTGTGAACGCACGCATAACATCTTGCACACACATAAAATCCCATCACCAACTTTCGGAAGAGAAGGCCGTTGGTATGGATGACATGTTACACATAGCATGCACCTTCCCGAAGATGGAGTATGGCTGCCTTAATTGGCGGGATAAAAAAAAAACGGTCATACACACAAAACTCCACTCCCTTTGTTGAGCAGATAAGATTAACACCTGCCTGTCCATACAGTGAGTGTCCGCAGGAGTATGAACCTGCGTACGCAGAGAAGAAGAAGAAGAAGTTTCCTTTGGGGTTGGTCCACGCCATGGCTTTTTTCCCGGTGAGGGGCGAGACTGGACACAGAGAAACATGAACATCGTTTAGTTAATACGTTTCACTCATAGTGGATGCTGTCAATCCATCTGGTCTGTAGCTGAGTGATGCTGTGCCCGTTTGATCGTGTGGTATGCGTGTTCGAACAATACGGCTTCAAAATAACAATTGCGGCACCTCTTTGGAACGCTGAGAACGCTGGTTGTAGGATGTATATAACCTGCGAAGCAGACTATGACAACGTCGGACAGTCACAAGTGTGACGGGAAAGCCTTAAGATCAGCGGCTACCAATACAAGCACTTCATAGCGCTGGTGATGAAGACACCTGCCGGATCTACCGTGATGTCACCCTCCACGGTGTTGTCACTCTCTACAGTGTTGTCACCCCCTGAGCTGTGCAACCTCTGTCGTATTGTCACCCTGTATCGTGTACCCTTTATGTGTTGTCACCCTTTTCTTTTCCCCTGATTATTGTATTATGGTCACCTCTATCAATGGTACTTATCATTATTTGTCACCCCTATCATATTGTCATCCTCTATCATGGTCACCCTCTATCATATGGTCACCCTCTATCATATTGTCATCCTCTATCATTGGTCACCCTCTATCATATTGTCATCCTCTATCATGGTCACCCTCTATCATATTGTCATCCCTTCCCCTCTATCATGGTCACCCTCTATCATATTGTCATCCTCTATCATGGTCACCCTCTATCAATAGTCACCCTATATATGGTCACCCTCTATCATATGGTCACCCTGTATCATATGGTCACCCTCTGTATCCTCATCATGGTCACCCTCTATCATATGGTCACCCTCTATCATATTGTCACCTCTAATCATGGTCACCTTTCATTGTCTCCTTATCACCCCTCTAATTGTCATCTATCATGGTCACTTATCAAGGTCACCCTCTATCATTTGTCATCCCTATCATGGACCTATCAATGGTCACCCTTATTCATATGGTCACCCTCTATATATTGTCATCTTATCTGGTCACCTGTATCATAGTACCCTGTATCATATGTCACCCTCTATCTATTGTCATCTCTATCATGGTCACGTTCATATGGTCACCCTGTATCATATGGTCACCCTCTATCATAATTATTGTCACCCTCAATCATGTTGCCACCCTCTGTCATGTTGTCACCTCTTATGTTGTCACCATGTGTCACCCTCTATCATGTTGTCACTCAGTTGTCACCCCTATCATGTTGTCACCCTCTATCATGTTGTCACCCTCTACCGTGATGTCACCCTCTACCATGACGTCAGCCGTACGGACGACTCACGCGCGTCTGGGTTTGATGTTACTGACATGATTTAGATTATTTCCATGAACGTGGGAGCTTGTGTCGTTGTGGAGGATTGTGTTTGTATGAACACATGGTGACGACGATCACAATCATTATTAGCCTTTCTTCGTGTGGGTTCCCGTCCAGTATTTACTTATTTCAGTACGTTTTACACACACACACACACACACACACACACACACACACACACACACACACACACACACACACACACACACACACACACACCCACACACAAGATATACAATTATTATTATTATTACGTCCAAAGGTTTCATAGGTTGAGGCAAGACATGCATGATTAAAGACGATAGATCATTCCAGTAGTAACATATCACTGTAAAATCCAGACTTGCCTTGAAACTCTGAATAGAGGGAGACAACTGTGACTAGCTGGTTCCACTGACCTCCACTTTGAAGGACCTTCAGAGCATAGTCTGCGCCCTCACCAGAGAAGAATTTCTATTCATGCTCTGTTCCATCTATGCCCAAGTCTGTGAATTAGAAAGGAAATATTACGATTACGCTGGTTTCTGACCTTTGTATTGTCCTTTCTATTGAAATGCGCCGGAATCTGCCATCGTTCTGATTCAATCCTGTTAAGAATCAACATGTGAGTCCTGTAGGTATATGCCGTACAGTGTTGTAAACGACGGATTATGTCAAAGAGTTTGAACAGAATTCCTTGCGGATTGTTATCCCCGGTTGCTAGCCTTCATGGGCCGTGAATTGGACATGTCAGCTGTTTGTTTTCTGGATAATTTCCAGTCTGTAGTTACCTTTGACAACGTTCATATGAGCAGGAGGATCAACTTGGTTTGTGGGTGTTTCTTTCCAACTTCTTTGGAAGTGATTCTCATCAGCACGTAGTCGGCATCTAGTAGCCAGCCTGAAGAGTTCTCGCTACAGCGAAACAGTCATGTAATGTTCGAGGCACTATCTCCAAGATGTTAAGAAAAGAACGGAACTGTTTTTATGGCTGCGTGTGTCTTTGCACATGATTACACGCTTGGATACTAGCATGCATACACATAAACATGCGCGCGCACAGCCTCTCTCTCTCTCTCTCTCTCTCTCTCTCTCTCTCTCTCTCTCTCATCCTCAACACACACACACACACACACATACACACACACACACGCGCATGCACAGCACGGCACGCAGGCACGCACACACACACACACACATAACATGCGCGCGCGTGCGCGCGCACGCGCACACACACACACACACACACACACACACAACACACACACCACACCACACACACACACGCACGCACGCACACACACACACACACACACACACACACACACACACAACACGCATCAAAACTTTTTTTCACATCATTATTTATTCTCATTTCCATCGACATGTAGACAGCTGAGGCTCTGATTTATTTCACAAAATCAATGAAAACGGACACAACCAAACACTCTGTGATGTCGAAGAACGATAGAATGTCATGAGTACTTGCTGAGGCTCGGAAGGCAATACAAAACCCCCGAAATGACAGCAAAGCAAAGGCTACAGACTTCAATACAACGATAAAATGAAGAGACTTATTTTTAAAAGATAACGAATAGTTCGATTACAAAGACATTTAAAAAAACACAGCTAAAACAACTCAGATGTATCCATTTGTGCTAATTCCACAGACATTTGAAATCTTTTGCATGCGAATCAGCTGATGTCTGGTAGATGTAATGATGAAAACACTCTCCTGCAGAATGTTGTATGCAGCTTCTCATTAACTGTCGATGGAGGCTCGGTGCCAGAATAACTACTTCCTTGATTTTCACCTTTATGAGATACACACTGTAACTTGCTCAAAAACTATAGAAAATATCATTTCAGAGGCGCTCTGCTTTCTTCCAGGTGCTCCACAAAGGAGGTACATTGTATATTGGCACCAAAGGTGGCAAAAGACATTTCATCCTCAAATGCTGCTGTTGAAGTATGATGTCCCGATTTCACGTAATTCCAAAGAGGTGCTTCCGTTTCACGTAAATCCAACGGGGTTTTCCCAGCAGCCATTTTGAAATGGAACCAGTACGTGCCAAGCTTGTTTTCATTAGATCAAAACTTGTAGAATGTGATGAAATAGAGACTTGAATTTCAATTAACAACAGACACACAATAGTAAACAGCATCTGTTATTTTCAGCTTCTTTAATACATGAACAAAGTTGTAAATTTATGGTCGCATTCAATATGAAGTGATTTATTAGTTGTTATCTAGTAAGTTATGATGTAAATCACTGTGGTGTTGTTGTTAGTGTGTGTGTGTGTGTGTGTGTGTGTGTGTGTGTGTGTGTGTGTGTGTGTGTGTGTGTGTGTACACATGTATATATGTAGTATGTATGTATGTATGTATGTATGTATGTGTGTTATGTATGTATGTGTTTAAGAAGACATACACCATGTCCCCTGAAAAGACCCCCTTATTCTCTGTGTTGAAGTTTCCTAACCAGCTGCTCAGGAGGTCCTTTATTGTCGTTGAAGATGATTTCTCTTTCTCAGACTTCGTCCTTTCCACAGTTTCGGTTCTGATTATTTCTTTTCTCATACTCATTCTCTGATGTGGACAACAAAACCAAACTGTACATGCAATGCGGGGCTGACGTCATGACTCGATAGCCAAGTTCCGTGACGTACCTAAATGGGAAATTGTCTCTTAGAATTCACCGCCGTTTCAATGGTCTTTGAAACAAATCGACCCAGCCTAACGTTACAAGTCCTGTTCAGTATGCGAAGGGACGCAACTTTTCGACAGCATGTGTGGATAGGAAGAATTCAGTGTCTTTCGTACTTGTGCTTCTTTATTTACCTGTAAGAAGTTCCCGTGGCCTCTTGGTCATAGGAGCACTGAACCACCAATGGTTTACCGCTTTAGAGGCTCTAGGGCACAGCATGACAGAAGATGGACCCCTTCCTCTTCTTCAGCCGCCTTTAAGCTTCTCTGAGCTGAATCAGGAGCCCATTTACTGCTGGGTGGATAGGGAGAGTTTTCAAACCGAAAACAACCCGACTCCACGAGTGGTTCGAACCCCACAGGCAAACGCTCTATTATCTGACCACGGGGCCGCTTCGTGTGCTGGTGCTCCAATTCATTGATTTCCAGTCATATGACCCTGATGCTTTACTGTGGCTATCTAACGTACGTACATACGTACGTGTGTGTGTGTGTGTGTGTGTGTGTGTGTGTGTGTGTGGTGTGTGTTGTGTGTTTTGTGTGTGTTTGGGGTGTGTCTGTGCGTGTGTATGCTCAGCCGCGCGCGCATGCGTCCGGTGTACGGGGTGTGAGCGCGTGCTCGCGTGCGCGTGCGCGTGTGTATATATATATAGAAGGGTCGGTGGGTGGTGTGAGGATGTGTGTGTGTGTGTGTGGGGGGGGGGGGGGGGTCGCAATCCAGTTCTTGCAATCCACAGAGCAGTAGACTGGGTGCCTTTCTCTCCAGTTTGGTTTGGTGTTGTATGCATGCGTGTTCTGCTCTCGTCTATCTCGAGCGCTGTCTGTTCGCGCTGCGTTTGTTCAGTAATGCACTCACGCAGATGCACAGTTAACTGTTGCTGATTGCATTATTTGGTTTGATCAATTTTTTTTATTAGGCACAGGAATTGATCTGGTCATGATTTTTTTAGTCTTGACATTTAACCACAGTGGAGTTCTTGGTGACCTGCTTACACACCGGGTGTGGTGCCGCGGGCAATTAAGGCCATTGCTTGAATGCGCTTTGGGCTCTACGGTATAAGCTCTATAATTTTCACTTGTCTGTTAATTTATTTCTTCATTCCTTTTAAGATGTATATATCTATGTATTTACTTATTCATCTATTTTATTTATTCAATTTATCTGACTATCTGACTGTCCCTTTGTCTGTCTGTCTCTCTATCTATCTGTCCATCCATCTGTCTATCTATCCAACAATCGATCGATCCATCCATATCTCTCTCTCTCTCTCTCTCTCTCTCTCTATATAATAATATATATATATATATATATCCATCTATTTATTTACCTACTCATTACTATTATTATTGTTAACATTATTATTGTCATTATTATTATTAGATCGATCCATCCATCCTCTCTCTCTCTCTCTCTCTCTCTCTCTCTCTCTCTATATATATATATATATATATATATATATATCCATGTATTTATTTACCTACTCATTACTATTATTATTGTTATTAACATTATTACTATCATTATTATTATCATTT
>CM065729.1:43909932-43912432 GCA_033310375.1 Conus canariensis | reverse complement strand
GTGAAGGACTGGCGCAGAATTATAATTTGTACGTTTGTCAGCAAGTCGACCTGGTGCCATGCCTTCAGCCCCTCCTGTCTTAAGGGAGTTCTCCTGTTGCTCTGTTTTGTCATACTTTAACGCCTTCATGTTGAAGAGGGCCTCGAAAAATGACTGCCGTGACTGCCACCTTGACAACACGAACCAAAGCTGCCGGTGTCATCTTAGGCTAGCTCCTCACTCTGCTGTTCTGGGGCAGTTTGCATTTACGATGCGGAGACATCGAACAGAACCCTGGACCCAACAGCCTTCGACAGCTGAGAGTGAACAGCCTGAGTGCCCCTTGCAGGACCAGCACGGACCAGATCGGCGCTTCCCCGGACTGCAAGCAGATGACTTCGCCCCCTCTTCAGCAGCCAACGATTACTGACATGATGAATAAGGTGGACTGTAAGTTTGGTGACTTGGACAGAAGCTTAAAGGATCCTGGGCACCAGTTTGCTGCACTTTCTAGTGAGGTCAATGATCTGCGTGAGGAGGTGGGGTGTTGGAGAAAGGAAAACATGGAGCTGTCAAAGAAAAACTCCGATCTGTTACCTGAGGTGGAACAACTTGAAAGGAAAACCGATAATTTGGAATGTCGCTCTGAGCGTAACAATCCTACAATCTATCCCCAGGCATAAAAGTGAGTCGACTGGACAGGCAGACGGAAATGTACATGGACTGATTACTGGCAAATTGAACATTACACGCGATGGTGAATTTGATCGTGTTCACAGGTTGAATTCGAAACCCGACTCCCCCATTATTGCCTGCTGCTCCTCAGCTAACACAAAGTGAGTATTCTTAAGGCCAAAGCTAAACTGAAAGGCGGCAAGGTCTTTGCTGGGGGAGGCTTTCTCCTTTCAGTTAGAGTCAGACGTGGTATCTCTCCCTATCTTAGAAATGAAAGAGCAAAAGGAAAATAAAGCTCTCGGTGACCTTTGATCAGCTAATTATTGATGGCAGAAAGTTTTTCCTTAACGAAGATGACTGCTTGACAGAATCAAGATAGGGAGACGGCCGGCCACTTGATCAAATCTATCCTACATTGGGGAATTCTAAAAAACGAGAACACCAGTGACTTCACACCGTTTGACTCTGCGGTCTCCAGTGACAGTGTCACATGTGCGCGGTGTTCGGTGTGTCAGTCATGCCTGGCAGAGCTAGCGACGCTTTGCACGTGCGAGCACACCAAGAATACTTCGTGTTCAGTTGTACATAAATCTGTTTCCATTCTAATGTCTAAGTTCGGTGATCCCAGTTTTATTTCATTTTCTTTTATCAGTTTGAGTTTGTCTGTTTAATCTAAACAATCGTTGAAGATGGTCATGATGATTTATTTACCGGATATTTAGTATTTTATAAATCTGCTATATACATAAATTAAAAAAAACTGGGAAGACGCCGAGAAGGTTCTCCGTTTTATGCCCATTTTGATTTAGATAATGGTATTAATTTTCTAAAAGAACGTTTGACTGACCATTTGTTAACAAGTGATTATATGTAATTCTAAATGGTGATTTAAATAGTAGAACTTCTGATGTTTTGCAGATCTTTGCTGGGTGTGATCTCTTTGAAGCAAAACACGATAGTCGTTCTGTCAACATAAACCGATGTTCTCAAGACAAAAAAGTGATTGATTATGGTAAGTTATTACTAAACACGTACACTGGTTTGAAATTGTGAATTTTAAATAGCGTAGGTGACCAGAAGGGTCGCTATACGTACGTTTCTCATTCTGGTTGCAGTGTAAATGATTATTACATTTTGTCAAATATTTTTTTTTTTGCTCTTTGGTATGATAGATGTGCTCTGAATGCTTTGGAACGTATAGATTCTAATCATTTTCCTGTGTTTTTTTCAAGTTGCTACCCCGTTTGGAAACGTGGTAGAAATTTGTAAAACAAAAGAACATGCAAGACTCTACCTTAGAAAAAACTGTTTGGAATGATGAATGCTCCTTGTTATTGTGTTAGACATTAGGCTATGCAAACACGGGTAGAGAAATTGACATTGCCATAAGTTTAATTGATTCTGATATATAAAATATTCCAAAGATGTTTTAACGAGTGTTTCACTGAAAGTGCTGAATGCATGGAAAAACGTGTACACGTTATTAATGAAAGGGTGTGAAAAGACTGGTATGATCAAGAATGTGTTGTTAAGAAAAGAAAGACCACGAGGCTGTTGAGATTAGTCGTCGCTCGTTAGAAGACACAGACAGGACTGCATATGTGATAGATAGGCGTGAATATAAACATTTATTACAGAGAAAAGAGAAAGTGAATCTGTCTAAAAGTACCATTAATGTGTTTCGTAAGGGTGGTTCTTGGAGTTCGTTCTTTAAGTTCAAGAGGACGGTGGCTATACGATAATGCTCCTGTGCCTGTTGCGAATGTTTATATATATTTGGGTATACTTTTCTCTGCTTGTCTGAGTTTTGTTAGTGCTTGGAAGGATCTTGCTAGCAAGGCTAAAG
>CM065729.1:43889932-43904932 GCA_033310375.1 Conus canariensis | reverse complement strand
TGTGAATGACATAGCTACGTCACTGCGTGTATAGGATCTAGGAATTCCCACGACCTCGAGGGCATTTATTTTTATTGTTATCGTTATCAGAGTGTTTATATAACGCCTATCTTTGGCTACAGACCAAGCTGTAAGCGCTTTGCAATCCACACGTTAGTTTACACTATCCCACTAGGCAGAGTTGACTGAAGAGCTGCCTGCTAGCGCTATGTTCAGTCATTTTCAGTGTCATTCAGTAGAATATCAGCCACTCACTTTTCACGCTTTCTTTCATATTTTTTTTTCTCACAGAGGATTCATGCTATCTATGACATCCATACCAATAGCCAAACTGACCTTTTCTTCCGAAAGTTGGCGATAAGATTTTAAATGTGTTAAAGATGTTACATGTGCGTTCAGATATGGAACCTCGGTTTGTAGTCTCATTTGAAGGGGTTTTCGGAAATTGGATCAGAACCGACATTAAATCCGAGGGAAAAATCCTCATTTACCAAAGCAACCTGTCGCAGATTCGAACCACAACCCCGCGGTCACTAGGATCACGGGTCCGGTGCTCGACCCACTGAGCTATTTGGACTCAGCAACACACTGATCATTACACGATTTCATTTTTCGTCAAAATGATTTAGAAATACATACTGAGGTTTCGTGGAGAGACAGTCTCTTAAAATTCACAAGATTGTGTATGTTACATTAAAATGACCAAACCCAGAATAATCTACAATGTTAATGTAATAAAATAGGCGTTACAGCTTCAACAACTTGTGTTCTCTATAATAACTATTCGACTCAGTTAAATAATTTCTTTGGAACCACTAATATGTTCAAACTTTCTAGAATTTTGTTGGAGAGAGAGAGAGAGAGAGAGAGAGAGAGAGAGAGAGAGAGAGAGAGAGAGAGAGAGAGAGAGCTGCTAAACAGAGATACGCATCCCTTTGATGTGAAAAACAAGAGAGAGAGAGAGAGAGAGAGAGAGAGAGAGAGAGAGAGAGAGAGAGAGAGAGAGAGAGAGAGAGAGAATGCTAAACAGAGATACGCATCCCTTTGATGTGAAAAACAAGGACAGGAACTAATTCACAAATAACAGGTGAGAGTTACGCGAGCCGGCTTCGGGGACTTTGACATCCCACGTGCAATAGTCATGGTAACTACTGTCACACCGATCTGATTTTTGTTCGTTTGGTTTCCTTTCGGGGTGAACTCTGTTGACAAACACGCAGACCTGCCAGTGAGACACGGAAACAGATACCGAAAAATAGCCATTGGCTGTGGTGTATGTGGGCAAACAAGATTAAACACGCACATTGTAGATCCCGTACCTTATGCCAGGAGACATGGAAACACCAGAATACCTACCAAATACGAGGAGACCTGAACAGGAGATGGGCACCGTTAAAGATATCCGCGTTGCCCACTGAAATGCTGTGAGGGACACTACACCATATCTATTCACGTATATGTGACGTATTGCTAATACAATAGAATTCTTCTCAGGTAAAGTGACCTTCTCCCAACTACAAAGTTGCTGTACACAGTAGTGCCTGAAAAGCTACGTACGACTAATATATGTTGCTTTTGCTCCCAGCTGCCTTCAGGGTGTTACATCACTTTGAAAGTCAAACTTAGAAACATGAATTACGATTGTGAAATAATACAATTGGTAGTGTAATACACAGGTTGTCCTTATGATGTTACAAAAAAAGTTATATTTATCACGAGAACGAAAACCTTTTGACACGAACAGACAGCCATAGACACAGGACACAGAGTGAATGATGATGGTTTAGGGTGTCCCTACTTTACGTCAATGACCTTTACATACAAAAGACCTGTTTGTAAGTCTGGTTCTGCTCCCGTCAAGGGACGGGTTTCTCCCGTGTAACTAAAGTGAAAGAATTCATCACACACACACACACACACACACACACACACACACACACACACACACACACACACACACACACCAGAGAGAGAGAGAGAGAGAGAGAGAGAGAGAGAGAGAGAGAGAGAGATAACTGTTTTGCTTGAACTTGTGCTCTTCTGCTACTTGTTTGATCCATACATATTATGTGGTTATCGAGTACATGCGAAAACACACGCTTGTATGGTATAATCAATGTTTCGGTTTCAATCTTCAGTGGAACCTTAGACAATTACTTTTGTTTTGTTTTGATTGTTGAGAACATTAGTTTGCTTATTTTGCAATTAATTCCATTATTCATTTGGTACACGTCTTTTTTTTTGGCGCTGCAAATACGAACCTGTATCTGACTGACATAACAGCTATGTATGTGCTAGTGTCAATAAAAATACCTGAGCTCTCTCTCTCTCTCTCTCTCTCTCTCTCTCTCTCTCTCTCCTCTCTCTCTCTCTCTCTCTCTCTCTCTTTCAACGACAGCAAAAAGAAACCCCAAATGTGCAGAAAAGCGCACGCGCACACACACACACACACACACACACACACACACACACACACACACACACACACACACACACACACACACACACACTGCATCAAGTTCAACCTATTCCCTCATCACTCCCCCTCCCCCCCCCCCCCCCCACACACACACACACACTCTCAGACAACCTCGAACCCGCCTACTCCCCACTTTCGAGGACCGATGTGACTTGTTTACGAACGAGATGAACGAACAGAGGATGAAAGAGGAGGAACAGAGGAGGCAGAAGGAGAAGGAAGAGGGATAGAGTGAATAACAGTGTCGTTAAACCTTTTCTCCCCGAGACCCAGAGGTTAAGTGCATGGCAATGTTGTTTTCTCTGGTCACGTGATAGATTGGACGTGGAGATCATTGGCTGCGCAGAGAACTACCGTCTGCCCGACCAGATAAACATTGAAACCTCCAGTTCCACACACGCGCGCGCGCGCACACACACACACACAGACAGAATCAAACACACACACACACACACACACACACACACACACACACACACACACACACACACACACACACACACACAGAGAGAGTTGAAGGTTACAGGGTTCCTAGTTCCTTGCTATTAGACTGCGAATGGTAAACAACCCTCCCCCCTCCACCCTCCCCACCCCCTCTCAAGCCTCCCTTCCCTCCCGATTTCTACTTCTGGCCGACTATGGCAGCAACCCCTCGTAATGGCGATAATCACTCTGCTTCTTCTTCTTAAAGGAAAGGTTTATTGCTTAACTACCAAATCATGATGTTAATACTTTAATGCATTTCCCTGTTGTAATCAAAAATATGACACAGAAAAAAAGGACAAAACATAACTCAAGACAGGGAATATGTGGAGATTGTAGGCCTACTACGAAGGCGATGGCTGACGTCCTTTTTCTGTACGTTTTTGAAAAGAACAGCTTTTTGCAAAATCCCAGATGCAGTCGTGCCGCTAATGATGGATGATTTTTTTTTTTAGTGCTTCAATCAAGGACGAATTGAATGATCATGCCTCGTTTGATTTTGACCGATTGTGGGATTCTAGTGCTAGTGCAATGCAATATACAATTCAAGAACGTGACGTAACATGACATAAAATGTTGAATTTTGTGCGTCAGACAATGGAGAAAAACTAAAATAAATATGTCATACAAGAAGAGAATTGGGTAAGTATTGGAAGAGCAAGTGAAAAAGCAAGTAGATATAGGAACACACAAACGAACATAAAATGCGTTAAAAGCAAACAAACAAAAATTCAGCTCTCATTACACCTTATAACCTTATTCATCTGTAATTCAAAAATAGGTAAGGAGGGGTGGGAGTAGGCAGACAACAGCGGAAGGGTAAAAGGGATAGTTGAGTGTGTGTGTGTGTGTGTGTGTGTGTGTGTGTGTGTGTGTGTGTGTGTGTGTGTGTGGGGTGGGGGGGGGGGGGAGGAGTGATCTCATAATCATCCTGGTGACCTCGTTATCCCCAAACGTCACGGAGGTCCATTCCTCTCAGATGCTAGCTTTCCAGTCAACCATCACCATCCCCCCAGAACTCACCCACTTACACTTTCGTCCCCTCCCCGCCCTTCTACGTCAAGCTGTGAGGATCCGCCTGCGGTTGAAGGGCCCGTGACAGCAGTGGTGTTTGGAGAGGTCGGCTGGAAGGCGGTGATGGCTGTGTGATGACTGTGCGATGACTGTGCGATGGATATGTGGTGACTGTGTGGTGACTGTGATATGACTGTGTGGGACATGACTGTGTGATGGCTGTGTGATGGACTGTGTCATGGACACTCCTGAGGAAGGCGGATGACTGTGCGGTGATTGTGTTATGACTGTGGTTTGACTGTGTGATGACTGTGTGATGACTGTGTGGTGACTGTGATACGTCTGTGTGATGGCTGTGTGATGACCGTCATGACAGTCTGATATGACTGTGTGATATGACTGTGTGATATAATTGTGTGATATAACTGTGTGATATGACTGTGTGATATAATTGTGTGATATAACTGTGTGGTATGACTGTGTGGATGACTGTGTGATATGACTGTGTGATATGACTGCGTGATATGACTGCGTGATATGACTGTGTGATATGACTGTGTGATATAATTGTGTGATATAACTGTGTGATATGACTGTGTGATATGACTGTGTGGTATGACTGTGTGATGACCGTGTGGTATGACTGTATGATATGACTGTGTGATGTGACTGTGTGATGTGACTGTGTGATATGACTGTGTGATGATAATGTGATATGACGGTGTGATATGACTGTGTGATGACCGTGTGGTATGACTGTATGATATGACTGTGTGATGTGACTGTGTGATGTGACTGTGTGATATGATTGTGTAATATAATTGTGTGATATGGCTATGTGATATGAATGTGTGATATGACTGTGCTGATATGACTATGTGATATGATTGTGTAATATAATTGTGTGATATGGCTATGTGATATGAATGTGTGATATGACTGTGTTGTGACTGTGTGATATGACTGTGTGATCTGATTGTATGATATGACTGTGTTGTGACTGTGTGATGACTGTGTGATGACTGTGTGATACAACTGTGTGGTATGACTGTGTGGTGCTGTGTGATGGCTGTGTGATGACTGTGTGATGACTGTGCGATGACTGTGTCATTGACACCTCTGAGGAATCTCATGGTGACTGATCTGTCCCAGAAGCCGCAGGAGACACTTTTTCGTGGATGACCCCCCCCCCCCCCCCCCCCCCCCCCCAAAAAAAAAATCGTCTTCCAGCCAGGACCCGTTTCTGGGATTCCGGGTCCCCGGATCTGAAAATAGTGGTTCAGTACCTTGCGCCAAGCTCTTGATGAAAGTTGCCGGAGGAACGTGGTGGTGGCGCCCTGTGGCACCCCTCCGGAGGAGGCTCACTCAACCCTAACTCTGTGGCAAAGCTGTCTCTGTCGTCAGCAGTGGTGTTGGCGTGTGTTGAATGAGTGTAGTCATCATCACTGCACAACACTGAAGGGACTGAGCAGCAGTTCAGCGTCTTTTTCCTGTGGATTGTCTCATTTTCTATTTCGTACATGTGTGTGTGTGTGTGTGTGTGTGTGTGTGTGTGTGTGTGTGTGTGTGTGTGTGTGTGTGTGTGTGTGTGTGTGTGAGCGCTGGCACCCAACTCCTTCTGCCGTTGACTGGTGCTTGTTGTGGGAAACAAAACACCATCGATAACATAACGGGATCCACTGCCTCGTTCTTAACACCTGCAAGGCATTAAAACACTGGCATCTTCTGATGTGTTGTGTGTGTGTGTGTGTGTGTGGTGTTGTGTGTGTGGTGCTGTCGCGTGCGTGCGTGCGTGTGTGTGCCTGTGTGCGTGTATGTGTGTGCATGCGTGTGTGTGTGTGTGTGTGTGTGTGTGTGTGTGTGTGTGTGTGTGTGTGTGTGTGTGTGTTTCGTGCACGTCATTTGCGCGTTCTGTTCAATATCATAAAATAAGCCAGGCAATAAACAAGCACGTGATCATGGGTTCTTCTGGGGTGTTTCATATCCCTTGAAAAGGAAGTAAAAATGAACGAGGAGGGACGGGGGCGGCGAGGGGTGGGGAGTGGGGGTGTGGGGAAGCAGACAGACAAGAAATGCATAACTGGAAATGTGTCCTCATTATTGGATCATTATTGAGATACATAACGTTAAGCCATGAAGATCGGTAAAAACTGCGCGCGCGCGCGCAAACACACACACACACACACACACATACACGCGCGCGCGCGCGCACGCACGCATGCACGCACGCACTCACACGCGCACGGACGCACGCACGCACGCACGCATGCACGCACTCACATACGCACACACGCACGCGCACACACACACACACACACACACACACACACACACACACACACACACACACACCACGCACGCACGCACGCACAACACACACACACACACACACACACACACACACACACACACACACACACTCACATATGGCGCACACACGCGGGCTCTTAAGCATACGCGCATGCACGCGCACCACAGACGCACACCAAACACACACACACACACAAGCGCGCGCGCACACGCACGAACGCACACACTCTCTCTTTCGCTGTCTCTCTTTGTCTCTCTGTCTCTGTCTCTGTCTCTCTCTTTCTCTGACTGTCTCTCTCTCTCCCTCTATCTTACGCACACACACACACACACACACACACACACACACACACACACACACACACACACACACACACACACACATATGGTGCACACACACACGCTGCGCAAGGAAACAATATTTTGCCCAGTGGGGGGGTATGAGGGAGGACTTAAGGACAGACAAAAGATAAGAGGGCAGAAAGATAATGGTGTCGTCAAAACTGTTTTATGTTGCGAGAGGTAAGGCACACTGCTTTTCTTTTCTCTCTCCAAACGAGCGACAACAAACTCAGGGAACTCCACGGCAGCAGGGACAATTACACCTTTCACGGGAAACGGTCAAAGTATATATATATATATATAGGGAATGAACTGTTGTTACTCGTTCGACGAGAGAATAGAAGGAAGCTTCCATTAAGACAACACACACACACACACACACAACACACACACACACACGTTACTCTTTAGCACTAGGAGAAATAATCAGAAATTCTACAGGGTACACTGAGTCATTACTCATTGCATGGCTGAAATGAACACTGAGAAACTGAACGTCATACACAGAGCCTTTTACTCTCTCTACGGAGAAAATATAGACAGGAGAACAAAAATTAGAGGAAGAGGAGCAAGAAGAAGAAGAAACAACCAGATAACAAAAAGAAAGAAAAAACAAACAGATACAAAAACAAACAAACAAATACCAAAACAAGCACAAACAAACAAGCAAACAACAATAACAAAAAAAAAAAAAAAAACAGATAACGAAAAACAAACAGATAACAAACAAACAAACAGGTAACAAAAACAAACAGACAAACAAACTGCCACCTAGTTGTGTTACATGACGCTGAAAGATCCTATGACGAGTGATACTAATGATGTGACTATCAGGGTTTGGGTAACACATTAGGCAAGCCAACAAGCTCTGGTTTGACGAAGCACCTGTGCTGACTGGCACCTAACGGATGTGAAGCTGCTGCTCTCCTTGTCTGGAATTAACCCTCGCTGCCGCACTGCCGAGATTCCATTGCCTCCATGAACGAGTTGTGTGGAATAACAGTTGTTGTTTTTTTTTAATCAAGAAAAAAAATGGTGTTACGGTTTGGAGCAGAATCGCATATTTTTAACGACCTTGTGTTTAGCAACTTGTTAAATTGATACATTGTTATTTTTAAAGAACATTCTGCTCCCCAAGCAATACTTTGGTTTGGCAAGGGAATGAGTTTCTTATTGGAAAAGGGGTGGAGTTGACAAGGGCGGGGGTGGGGGGGGGGGGAGGAGCGCTGGGAGCGGATGGAGGCGGGGGACCCCAGAGTGAAGAAGGTTGACATGGATGGAGCGAGACACACTGTGAGTGACAACAGTGGATGAGAAGGTGGTTTGGGGCTTTTTTGTAATACTTTTTTTCACTTGTCTCATCTTCTGCGTCACCTCGGTTGCACTGCATCCACGCCGCTTATTCTGCCCCCTCCCCTCGCCGCCCCCCCCCCCCCCTCCTCCCCGCTTCCCCGTCCACAGGCACAGCCCGGCCCGGCACCGGGCACTCCGTAGGGAGCAGTCAATGTCAAGTCGTCAAGAGGCAACCCAGCCGAGGAGACACTGCACTGCAGCTGATTCACTTTGGTGGTGTTCAGTGGTGCCCGTTCTGACCCAACATTCGCAGGACACCACCTACTTAGACCCCTAATGATGACAATAATTGCTAAGTCGCGGAGCCAGCGTGAGTGAACTCTCCCATCGGAGGGTGCCACCACGCCCGTCCAACAACAGCCTTCATGAATTTCCGATGCCGGTGACCCCGACGGAATCAAACCAAGACCATAATCGTGGAGAGAACATTGAAACTGAGGTCACCATGAGAGCAAGGCATGAAGGGACATAGAATTTAAGACTTGGTTTTTAATGCTGATCGATGAGAATGAAAATGTTGAAGATGTTCCTACGAATTTCCATTCTAGTCTGAGACTGTATGTCAGGGCTGTACTCGATGCTTCCTTTCATAATGTATCCCGGCGTCAACCAGGCCCGACATAACCTTCAGCGTTGGTCAGGAAATTTGAACAACAGTCTCAGAGACGCATCCATTCTGTAGATGAAACCCGACTGTGTGGTCCCAGTCTTCCCAACTGAGCCCGTGGCAAACTCAACTCTGGGTTGGAGCCGGTCGGAGCAGAAAAATCCCACATGGCTCTGATGGGAATCGAACCCACGACCTCCCAGCTGCGATTCCGCGAGGCTAACCACTCTGCCACTGTGGCTGGTCGATGAGAAGTATTACTGACACGAGAACCTCCTGACGATAAGAAGACCAGCTGCCAATAAACATATCGGAACTTGCAGAGGAGATCAATTTGAGTGAGACACGAATCCCTGTTGCATTATGACTTTAACGTTGTTCATATTATCGTCAATGACAACAGCATTTCAAAACAGAACAAAAGCTGCCAAATATCTCTTGGACAGAAATTCTCATGTGATATTTGGGATGTTTACCTGAAGCAATATATTCTTTGTCTAACCTAACAAGCAGCTAACTCCCTCTCTTTTACGCTTTCATCAACAAAACCGTCACCATCGTAACGGATGTTAAGCAAAGAAACAAGACCATTATGAAAGTGTGGTCTAACTTATTTTCTGTTGCTAGGAGACAAGGTCGTTTTCATCCAACTGCCACAGCGTAATTACGGCACGTGGCCTGGAAACAATACAATCAAGTCAAGACATATTGCGTTCTCAATTCACACAACACCAGAGACGGTCTGCTTATAAAATGCTAAAAACAGAGCAGTTTCATCAAAACAGACATCAAGCCATAACAGTAATTACTGCCCAGAGGACCACGCATGGTTTTTAACAGGACTGACAGCACATTAAAACATCACTGGGAAAGTACAGGAGCTGATAGCGCATTAAAACATCACTGGAAAGGCAGGACTGACACCACATTAAACCATCACTGGAGAGGCAGGACTGACACCACATTAAAAACATCACTGGAAAGGCAGGACTGACACCACATTAAAAACATCACTGGAAAGATAGGACTGACACCACATTAAAAACATCACTGGAAAGGCATGAGTGATGCCACATTAAAAACATCATTGGAAAGGCAGGACTGACACCACATTAAATACATCACTGGAAAGGTAGGACTGACACCACATTAAAAACATCACTGGAAAGGCAGGACTGACACCACATTAAAAACACCATTGGAAAGGCAGGACGGACACCACATTGAAAACATTACTGGAAAGGCAATCGGAGAGCGCAGACCTCAGCTAAGCTCGTACTCATTTCTGATCCACCCTTGGGTTCACGCCATTTAAAACGATGAATTTCTTTTCGATAGAAGTAACAGTCTACATGGACTAAAATGGTTACTTCTCACGTTCTTTGTAGAAACAGGATTTGCAGAATGCTAAATGTCACCGTTTGTATCACAAAAACTTCAACATTCTATCAAAAACATTATTGCCTCGCCAATGGATGTCAATTTATAACAGTCACTTCACAGTGTTTATGTCTACTGGATGTTTTCTATGTCATTGTCACGTGCGTGATGTGAACAGAAACTGGATTAACACTTGGAGCACGGGTCCCCACGCCAATGTTATCTCTTTGTCTCTGGGCCAGACCCCACCCTCCTACCAAGCTTCGTTATCATCGCTGTAAAGGTTTGCACCGGGGACTGATACAATGCGTGCTAATCCTGCTAAGCGATTCCAAATCTTCCCTTTCATCAAGCCAGGCCACACAGATCCACATCAACAGTCAACAGCTTTTGCCTGGTGTCCTTGTCCATGTTTTTACGGAGTTTGGATATACTAGATTCTGTTGAGTTTTTCCCCACAATCCTGCCGACAGACGGACAGACAAACAAGCAAACGGACACGTATAAGGTCAGATCCTCCCTGGCGGAGATAAATGTAGGTTCTATCATGGAATCGACAAGAATCAAGCGGGACAAAACTAGACACATCTAATTGTGTGCAGCTCTCCGAAACATCATCGTTGAATTTCATGGAGGACAAAAGTAATGGAGCAGTGAAATGATCACACACACACACACACACACACACACACACACACACACACACACACTCTCTCTCTCTCTCTCTCTCTCTCTCTCCTCTCTCACACACACACACACACACACACACACACACACACACACAGATAGATAGATAGATAGATAGATAGACAGAGATAGAGGACAGAGACAGGGAGATAGATAACGCTCTCTTGATGTCCTGGGCTCTGCACCTTGTTAAATAAACTGTAGTAAACACCGGAGACGATAAAATACAGTAATAAAAACAACAGTATTTTCTTGTCTTCAGTGTTCTGTATATACTGGTTGCCAGATTCCTTAGATCAGGATACAATCATAAAAGCTTGGCATCAAGTAGAACGACATATCATTTAGGGTGAATTTCTGTTCAAGTAAAATCAGGTCAACTGGTCCACCCTCCCACCCCTCCCCTCTCCTATATCTACTTCACGCATGCAAAAAACCTTATGTATGAAATGTGTTTGAAGGGCATCAAATTTAATTACGCTTTGACCCCCCCCCCCCCCCCACACACACCACCACCATCACCACCATAACAACAGATCCTGTCCTTTCTACCTCGTTCTTTCTGTTTTACACACGTACATGGGGTTACATGTGGAAATCATTAAGATTTTGTTGAGGTTGTCATGGTCTCACCATCAAACCCCCCCCCCCCCCCCTCCTCGATCTTTCCCCTTTTCTTAAAAAGTGTTCCTAAGAATGACAATATATCATCCCCCCTGAGAACTTATCACGTATATTGCCCATTTCCCCCTTTTGCCTGTTTGCTTTAACCCCTGACCTTTTCCCCCTCCCAACCCCATCCCCTTTCTTGAACGTTCTTCCCCCCTCCTCCATCACTACAACCTACAGCCCTCTTCTACTCTACCACCCTTCCCCTCTTTTCCTCTTTCTCTTTTATGTTTAATCATGGTTTTTATAAATAAAAGAAAATGTCACACTACTCTGTTTGGATCCTATATATGTATTCATATGCATATGCGAAATGTTTCTTCTTCTCGGTCTCTCATCCTGTCCTCACATTCCTCCTACACAGTCCTCCCCCCCCCCCCCCCCCACCCACCCCCCACCCCATGCCTTTCCTTTCTCCGTCATCCACTTCGCTCTCTCTCTCTCTCTCTCTCTCTCTCTCTCTCTCTCTCTCTCTCTCTCCCCCCCCCCTTTTTTTTTTTTAAATTGTGTTCTTAAGAATGACAACATTTCATCCCCCCCTGAGAGTTTATCACGTATATAGCACGTTTTCCCTTCCCGTTGTCTCTACCTCTCTAACCTTCTCCCCCCACCCCACCCCTACCCCCTTTTCCCTCATTTTTGTTCGACAACTAACGTACTTCCCCTCTCTCTCCCCCATCACCACCACCAACAGCCCTCTTCTACTCTACCACCCTTCCCATCTTTTTCCTCTTCCTCTTCCATGTATGGAAGGACATTTTACACCAGTGTTTTGATCATGCTGTTCGGATGTAGTTGTGAATGTACAGATGTATTCATTGTATATGAGAAATGTTTCTTCCTCTCGATTTTTCATCTTTTCCTCACATTCCTCCTACCCAATCTCATCCCCCCCCCCCCCCCCCCCCCCGTTCCTTTCCTTCTTTGCCATTCTCTCTCTCTCTCTCTCTCTCTCTCTCTCTCTCTCTCTCTCTCTCTTCCCCCCCCCCTTTTTTTTTTTTAATTTGTGTTCTTAAGAATTACAATATTTCATCCTCCTGAGAGTTTATCACGTACTTTGCCCATTTTCCCTTCCCGTTGTCTCTACCCCTCACCCTCTTCCTAACCTTCTCCTCCCCCCCACCACCCCCTTCCCCCTCATTTTTGTTCGACAACTGGCGTGCTTCCAATCTCTCACCCATCACCTCTCTCTCTCTCCCTACCTCTCCCTCTCCTCTCTCCCCTCTCTCTCTCTCTCTCTCTCTCTGTGACTCTGTGTTGTGTGTGTGTGTGTGTGTGTGTGTGTGTGTGTGTGTGTGTGTGTGTTGGGGGTCTGTGGGTGAGTGTATTTTGCCTTGCATAGAATAGTTGTCAGCATGGCCTCATTTTACCTGATTTTGCATAGTTTTACCCGACTAGAACTTCACCCTAAGTAACATGTCGTTCACTTGATGTGATGCTTATATACATATATATATATATATATTATAGCTTCGGCCGGGTCTCCGTGTCCTATGCATATATACGGAGATATATATATATATATATATATATATATATATATATATATAACAGAGAGAGAGAGAGAGAGAGAGAGAGAGAGAGAGAAATACACGTATAAAGTTCATCTGTTTTTTTAAAGAGTAAGAGCAAGTAAATATATGTAAGCGTAATCGTTATATCCAAGACAAGCCATGTTTTCTTCAGTGGGTAGGCTGATTATTTTGTTGAGAAACTTGGAACTTATGTAGAGAGGATTCTGAGAAAAGAAAAAGCCTTTTCCTACTCTCCCGTCCCCACCCCATCCCCGACCCCCTTCAGCCTTCTTTTTTTGTTGTTTTTGTTTTTTGTTTTGGATTCGTAAATACCTCGAGATCAACGCAGTCGACATTTTGACATTTCATTTGACAAAAGAAAACTATCTTTTAAAAGGATTAGAGGCCAAAAATGAAATCTTGATGTGCTTGATCCACTAGATTTTTCATGTGGAATCCAGAATACGGTCTCATTTTCATCTTCTTTTTTTTTTCCAGATTGGAGCAAAAGTTGACTTTCACATTTAACGAAAAAAAAAAAGCTAGATATGATAGGAGAAGATCGGACTCCCGCCTTCCCCCCTCCCTCCCCCCACCCCCCCCCCCCCTCCTCCCACTCCACCCCTCACCGTCCACCTCAGACACCAGCACCCCATTCCCCGACCCTCTCCCTCGGTTCCTGTCTCAGCAGTGTAACCAAAGCCCCAAATAGTAAATACTGGACATGATTTGAAGCTAAAACGATCTGGCATACCAGCCAACAATTACTTTACTGTTCAAAATTCTTGCCAGGTTAAAAAAAAAAGACAAATGAAGACAAGCACCATCATGCAGCTTTATGTGCAGAGGGTGGTGGGGTCATCCCGATAGATCCCCGCACCGATAGATCCCCGCACCGAACCGATAGATCCCCGCACCGATAGATCCCCGCATCGGTAGAGGGTTAGGGTTAGGGTTAGGGATCTATTGGTGTCGGGAGCTATCGAGGTGCACCCGGTGGGGTAGGGGAACCAAAAGGAATCGTTCCAAAGTGACCTAATTTCCACTTTCCTTTCTGTGTTTCGGTGACACGAGATGCAACGTTCACGCGACCAACTTTTGAGCTGTAGGCGTCAATGAAGATGTTATATCAGGTCGGTGTTCTGGGCAAAGGTTTCGCGTGTTTGTGTGTCTGGCCTCCGGACATCGCTTTTTTATTTTTTCCGTCCCTGCTTTCGATGATTTATCTTTGCTCTCTGTGAATGTAGGTCTGACTTCCCAAATGTTCTATTCACAACTGCTTTAAAGCTCCCTTCACACATCCCGAGAGAGCGAGAGAGAGAGAGAGAGAGAGAGAGAGACAGACAGACAGACAGACAGACAGACAGTAAGAGAGGGACAGGACGGGAGGGGTAGAGACGGGGATGGCTGTATATGACAGGACTGGGATCCGACAATGTCATTGGAGTCATCTTGTCTGGACAATAGGGAAATGCTGATGTGAAGATGTACAGAGAAATAAAAAGTGGGGGTGGGGGTGGGGGGAGGTGTCAAGCTAGGGGAGATGTGAGGATGGACGGGGAGGGGAGGGGGGGGGTAAGAGAGGAAAGGAGGGAGTCGGGGGACATCAGAAGATGCGGAAACATAATTCGTTCTGTCACGTCCTTTCAAATATGAACCAAGCATAGCATGCATTGATGCCAATTTGTCATACAGAGAAACATTTTTTTCCCTTGTACCTCTCGCCATCGTTCGAACTTCATGTAACTTCACTTTTAGCGACGAGTATTGCACAATACGAAAGACCAAAAGTTTCTTTAGAACGCTCTCTCTCTCCCCTCTCTCTCTCTCTCTCTCTCTCTCTCTCTCTCTCTCTCTCTCTCTCTCTCTCTCGTTTGTCTTTCTGTCGCATTGTATGTAATTCATTATTCTTGTAAGCTTAGATGCTTTCTTTTCGTCACTTATGTGATTTTTCCCCCGATCTGCAGTTCTATATTTCTAACTCGCGCAAACACACACACCACACACACACACACACACACACACACACACACACACACACACACACACACACACACACACACTTTTTCACCCCATTCATTTTCTTTGAATAGTCTAATTCATTCTGTAGAACTTTGACAATTCGGATTTATTACATTCATCGTTATGGTAACCTTAGATTT
>CM065729.1:43864932-43877432 GCA_033310375.1 Conus canariensis | reverse complement strand
GCAGGGAAGAATATGTGTTAAGCTAACAGAGAAAAGAGCAAAGAAACTGCCGCAAGATGCATAAATAAATACACAGATGGCGTAGGCCCTTAGGGTCTCGTTTTCGACAGTGAGTGGCAAGCAAACATCGATTTTTTTTCTCTTTGTCACGGAAGCTGTCAGAAGGAAACGGTAAGTAAACACAATATCTATCTATAAATTAAATGTTTTGTTGACTGGTCTGTGCGTTTCACACACACAGAGAGAGAGAGAGAGAGAGAGAGAGAGAGAGAGAGAGAGAGAGAGAGAGAGAGAGAGAGAGAGAGAGAGAGAGAGAGAAGAGATTCAGACATTTCTGAAACTTTATTTTAATGACAATGGTGTACACACCGCAGGTCGGTGGGTGGGGTGGAGGGGGGGGGGTGGGCAGTCAATATCAGCAGCGATCGAAACAGCCATTTAATTGTTTAAGCATAGGACCCAAGAGAACTGGTGTGTGTGTGTGTGTGTGTGTGTTGTGTGTGTGTGTGTGTGTGTGTGTGTGTGTGTGTGTGTGTGTGTGAGTGTGTGTGTGTGTGTGTGTGTGTGTGTGTGTGTGTGTGCGTGTGTGTGTGTACATGTATATATATATAGAGAGAGAGAGAGAGACAGAGAGTGAGAGAGAGATAGATAGATAGACAGAAGATAGATAGATAGATAGATAGATAGATAGATAGATAGATAGATAGATAGATAGATAGATAGATAAAGACACTATGACACTTTGATATTTTATTGTCATTACCAAAGAGGTCTTTTGACAAGGGGGGAGGAGGTAACAGAACAATAACATTTCCCTCTTCCTTTCCTGCAAACAAATAGTATACATTCATTCCCAGTGTGCATCAAATCAAGGGTTACCAAAAACAAATAAAATGGTAACATTTCCTTATGTCCTCACACACAGGAGTATTGCAGTAAGGTTTAAAAAATCGTAAGACTGACTCGACCATCCATTCAAACAAGAGAGAGAGAGAGAGAGAGAGAGAGAGAGAGAGAGAGAGAGAGAGAGAGAGAGAGAGAGAGAGAGAGAGAGAGGTTGCATTCATAAACCACTAATATTGGTTGTGAATATAATGATTTACAAACATCATTAGCATTTGCACGTGAGCCTTGCACAAACTCATCAGTCACCCACTCTAATCAATTGTTAACATACTGAGACGTGTGACGAGTCTCAGGCAGACATACTCCCCGGAATAAATCCTGCCCACCCTACCATCTCCACTACCAACAACTGTTTCACTACTCGTTTTTCAACAGTGACGAGCGCCCAGATCAAGTTTACGCAACAGATTCTGAAAATTTTGTAGGATTTTATCTTTTTAAGATTTACAATCGTCATCTTTCATTTTCTTTTTTCAGTAACCATAAGACGCTGCAACAGATCTGACTAGTAAATCAAAATGTTATCATCGTAAGAGGATCAAAAGAAACACAAGTTTGGGTTTATATGTTTTCGTTTTTGTTGTTTTTCCAGCAGTAACACTGAAAACCTGAGACATCACCCTGATGTCGTAGTAGGCTTTGTAGTGGAATATAAAATGGTCTTCATTTTCATTCATACCGTCTGTACAAATTACACATGAGTCAACCAAGGCACCATCTGGGTAAAACAATCTTCTGTTCGTTTCTAAACCAAATGTTCTAGCTCTAATGCACATCCCTATGCAACAACAACCAAGATTTTGTGTGTGGCTGTAGGATGCTTTTAAACGAGCGGAACCGTGAATGTTTCGCATCATCTTCCATCTTTCAATGCCAATTTTGTTTCTAACGGGATGGCGGGCGGGTCTTTGAACCGGATACAAATATCCTTTCTCTCTGTGCATACTATTCCAAATCCGTTGCTGCCAACATATGCTGTATGTTAGTACTTGTCTGACTCATAGTTCTGACGTAGCATAACTTGTCTCATAACCTCCTTGCAGGTAGCGGGGTAAGTCTTAACTCATTTCACAAACACTACCGCTGGATTTCACCGTTTCCATTGTTACAGGATACATTAAACATGGGGTCATCCAGTATATCTCAGACTTCGCCTCATTTTCCATTTGCATTTGTGGCATTGAGTCACTTTTAAATAAGCTAAAGACGCAAGAAAAATGGTCGTACCACCATTGTGAGGTTATTTCGTGATAGCTAAAAACCTTACTGTCTATAAATCTTAGAATCGTTCAGAACAATCTAGGTTCATTTTTGACTCTTTTTACTTTTGCAATCTGTCTTCATCAAATATCTTAGATTTTCTTCCCTCCACTTTATATATATATATATATATATATATATATATATATATATGTGTGTGTGTGTGTGTGTGTGTGTGTGTGTGTGTGTGTGTGTGTGCGTGTGTGTGTGTGTGTGTGTGTGTGTGTGTGTGTGTGTGTGTGTGTGCGCGTGTGTGTGAGCGCACGCACGTGCGTGCGTGCGTGCGAGCGAGCGTGCGAGCGAGCGTGCGAGGGTGCGTGCATGCGTGTGAGCGCGCGGCGTGTGTGTGTGTGTGTGTGTTGTGTGTGTGTGTGTGTGTGTGTGTGTGTGTATGCGTGCGTGCGTGCGTGTGTGTGTGTGTGTGTGTGTGTGTGTGTGTGTGTGTGTGTGTGTGTGTCTTCAGCATAGGCATTCAATTTTTTTTTTTATTTGATAGTTCTACCTCTCCATCTTGTTAGAAGTCTCTTGACTAATCTTTTCCTTTTATCACATTCACTATCAAAGCAATCATTAGCTGTTTTGGTTTTCCTCCCACCTGTCCTTTGCATACATGTAGGAGCCTCGTATAGTGCATTTCAAAAAAGAAAATTCAACGCTTTTGTTCACATCCTTAAGAAACGAATCGATGGCTGTAGGTAGACTGTCAATTCGCCAAATATCAACTATGTGTGTATTTCTATCCTACCATATAACTCGCTCTTCTAATTGCGGTCTCTCTGACAGGACATTGATTTCATGTACGCTGCACTGGTGAATCCCATGGAAAAATTACAATATGGAGTGATTTCCCTTGACACAAGACAAAAATCTGTAATGCTACGTCCCTGGAGAGATAACTTCTCCCACTGTGTTAGTGTCACAGGCACGATTCGCGACGAGTTATGCGCGTCTGCTGTGTGCATAGCCCGAGAGATTTTTTTTTTTTTTTTTTAATTTTCTTTCTTACACTCCTTGTTTCTGGTGTGAACATTACTCACCGCCGAACCTTGACCAATTCAACTGACAGACTTGCACAGACCGAGTATGGATGTGGAAGCATGCACGTCTGCTCCGTACGCTCGCTGTCCTCGCTTGTTGGTCGGGAAGTGCTCGTTAATGCCCCCCAGAGGGTAAGAATATTTTATTTTGCTCACCTTGTTGATTCATTGTACGACGACTATAGTTAACTGATAGAGCTTTCTTTACATATTTTAGATCAAAATGTTCAGACTTTGTAATAGTTGCGTTTGTTTTCGAAAATGCTCAGTCAGTTTGCTCATTCGTGTGTTTTTGCCGGGTTGTACGGGTTTGGTCATTTCGATTCTGCTCTTTCTAATCTATCACTACTTTTGATGTTGAATAGTTGGTAGATTGGGTACTTATGGTGGTGTTCACTTTGTAGGGATTTTTCATCTTGGGTGCTGGCCTGGCTGGCTGTGTGCTCTGGTGGGAGTGCCTGAGCGGTCCTGCTTCCCCCTCTTGTGGTGTGGAAGCCTTCTGGGAGGCCAGGACTTGCCTTCTCTTACCCTGTGCTTTCATCTTTGACAGCCGTTGGCCTGCCTAGCTCCTGAGCAGCCGTGTCTCCTGTACGGCTGACCGGTGCTCTACTTGCGACTTTGTCCCCCTGTGCCCTGCCGCAGGTGTGGGACTAACTTCATCTTCCCCTGTAGTGCCCAGTCGCAGGTGTTGGACCAGTGTCTTCTTCTGTGCCCAGTCGCAGCAGTGATATTGTGCGGACTGCCTTCAGTGCATCCGAAATTGAGGTCAGAGTGGTTTCTTTTTTTTAAGTGTGTGTGTGTGTGTGTGTGTGTGTGTGTGTGTGCAAGCCAGCCCCCAGCTTGGACAGCAACACACCTGACTTGTGACTGATACCCGAACCATATCCAGAAAGACTCGGACGATTATCTTCTGTAAGAAAGTAAACTTTTTTTGTTGTTAATGTTGGTACTGTGTCATGTCATGACTGATGATATGAATCCTTCTCCCTCGTGTTACTGTATTGTGTCATGAGTGAAACAATGAATTATTTTCCAGCCCGACAGGGAGCGTGGGTGCACACATATGTTGATGAATTAGTTTACACTTACATGTTGATGTTGTCCATGTGTTAAAAGAAAAGAAAATAATTTCCATTTCATTTTCATTAAATGTGCACTCCTCGCTAGATCACCTGTTTGTGCTATTATGTTGTTTGGGTGGTGTGAGTGAGTGAAAGAAAGATTGATTTGATCAAATACACAAACAACTTGCACGCCTTCAAACATCCAGGAGACAGATACAACAGATCTTTATGCAAGCACCCCTCGCTCCACTCGGGCCCAATTAGTATTGCATGACCCAGTCAAGATCAAGAGATCAAACAGAAAAAAAGAAATCCAACAAGCATTCTCCAAAAGTGTTTACAGTTCCTTCATTGGAACAACGTCTTATGAAATAACCGTATTTACCAACATCAAAACACTGTATACAATTAAGCATTTGCTCCTCCTTTGGTTGTTAATGACCTGTCATGACATTCAAGTCTACACAAATTATGATGAAAACATTTCCACTTGGAACACTCAGCGATACACTTTCTGCAAGAATCAGAATTCCATCCTTTAGTTCCTAGCGATAATAAGCTGCCCGTCCTTCTGGAACTTCCCTCACTGGACAACACCCTCACTGGACAACAACCTCACTGGACAGCAACCTCACTGGACAACAGTCTTACTACCCAACAACTGCACTGGACAACATCACTGGACAACAACCTCACTGGACAACAACATCACTTGAAAACAGCCTCACTGGACAACAACCTCACTGAACAACAGCCTCACTGGACAACAACCTCACTGGACAACACCTTCACTCCCCAACAACCTTGCTGGACAACAACCTCACTGAACAACAGTCCCACTGGACAACAACTTTACTGTCCAACAACCTCGCAGGACAACAACCGCACTGGACAACATCACTGGACAACCACACTGGACAACAACATCACTTGAAAACAGCCTCACTGGACAACAACATCGCTTGAAAACAGCCTCACTGGACAACAACCTCACTGGACAACACCTTCACTGCCCAACAACCTCACTGGACAACAACCTCACTGAACAACAGTCCCACTGGACAACAACTTAACTGCCCAACAACCTTGCTGGACAACAACCTCACTGAACAACAGCCTCACTAGCACTGGACAACAACTTTACTGCCCAACAACCTCACAGGACAACAACCGCACTGGACAACATCACTGGACAACAACCTCACTGGACAACAACATCACTTGAAAACAGCCGCACTGGACAACAACCTCACTGAACAACAGCCTCACTGGACAACAACTTCACTGGACAACAACCTCACTGAACAACACCCTCACTGGACAACAACCTCACTGGACAACACCTTCACTGCCCGACAACCTCACTAGACAACAACCTCACTGGACAACAAGCTCACTGGACAACAACCTCACTGAACAACAGTCCCACTGGACAACAACGGACAACAAGCTCACTGGACAACAAGCTCACTGGACAACAAGCTCACTGAACAACAGTCCCACTGGACAACAACCTTACTGGACAACACCCTTACTGCCCAACAACCTCACAGGACAACAAGCTCACTTGACAACAAGCTCACTGGACAACAACCACATAGGACAACAACCTCACTGGAAAACAACCTCACTGGACAACAACCTCACTGGACAACAACCTCACTGGACAACCAAACAGAACAAGCTCACTTGACAACAAGCTCACTGGACAACAACCACAAAGGACAACAACCGCACTGGACAACAACCTCACTGGACAACCAAACAGGACAACAACCTCACTGGATGAAAGCCTCACTGGACAACAACCTCACTGGACAACAACCTCACTGTACAACAACCTCACTGGACAACCAAACAGGACAACAACCTCACTGGATGACAGCCTCACTGGACAACAACCTCACTGGACAACAGCCTCACTGGACAACAACCTCACTGGACAACAACCACACAGGACAACAACCTCACTGGACAACAACCTCACTGGACAACAACCACATAGGACAACAACCTCACGGACAACCTCACTGGACAACAACCTCACTGGACAACCAAACAGGACAACAACCTCACTGGATGACACCTCACTGGACAACAACCTCACTGGACAACAGCCTCACAGGACAACAACCTTACTGGACAACAGCCTCACTGGACGACAACTTCACTGGACAACAACTTCACTGGACAACAACCTCACTGGACAACAACTACACAGGACAACAACCACACAGGACAACAACCTCACTGGACAACAGCCTTACTGCCCAAAAACCTTACTGCACAACAACCTCGCTGGACAACAGCCTCACTGAACAACATCGCTGGCTCTCGTTCACGCAGTGATCTCTGCATAATGTATGACATCCTGTTTATGAGGTCCGACGTTTACCCCCCCCCCCCCCCCCCCCCCCTTTGCCCAAACAATACTACCTTTCCTTCCTTCTTCGCTGTGACAGTCGTGTTTGCTTATCCATGGGTCAAGTCGTTGGCCAGCCTTACCCCCTTCCTCTCTAACTTTCCTATGAGTTCCCTGCCTCTTACCAGCATCTTGTCTTTCCACCATTTCAACATGGTCTTTGGTTTCTCCGTCTTCTCCTTTCCCGCTCTGTCTGCCCGAATTACGTCCCCTTCTATCCACCCTCTAACCCGACCCACCCCGTTATTTCGGGCGTAACAACTCCCCAGATCTGTCAATCTCATTTCTGCACTTTGTCAATATATTCTTTTAGCCTATCCACTTCAACACACTTTTTTTTTTGGTGTTAATTCCACTTTAAGCTCTGTAGCCTCTGTGTACAAGTACTCAGATCAGAAGAATTATCATCAACCCTACCACACAGCCTAGAGCTCTCACCTTCCAGTTTGTTATCAACGGTCGCTAATGTCTTCATACTTTCCTGACATTCGTCTTTCATCGTGCTTTATGTCACCAGCCAGGTCATCTCTTATAGTCTTGTTGCATCATTTTTGCTGCTGTCTTTGTTGTGACTTGCTTGTTCATTTCATCGAACTGTGACTGAAATGCTGGCATTGGGGTAGGACAGCGGCCAGGGGAGGAGAAACCAAGCAAATGGCAGAAGGAAAGCCTGCAGATCATAGAGCAGAGTGGGCTTCCTGACAAGAACAAGGTCTCGTGTTTGCAGTTCACGCTGATCCTGATGCTTCTGTAGCCTCCTCAGTTCAGTTCAGTGGTTTATTTAATGTCTTTTCATCGCCAGATGATATTAGACACTTGTTTAAAAAGAAAAAGAAAAACCTTCACACTCAACTTATCTAGTACTTGCAAAGTCGCATCTGATATGTGTACATTTACATAAGTGAAATACCCTAGTGGTACACTAAGTTGTGATCTTTACAAAAATTTTGCAACCTGTGACTGCGAAATAACCATGGTAATTTCAGCAACACATGAACCATATAAGACAGTATTGACATTATCAAAGTTATTCATCTCAATACCTTTCTCCTGATGGAGCGAGGTCAACACTGAGCATTCAAACAAAAGGTGACGCACATAATTTTTTTTTCTGAAGACACAAGCAATATCATGAGAATATTTAGTGTTCCAAGTATTCAGCCTTATTTTAGGAATTAATCTAACAATATGCCTCTTCTGATATACGGTAACAGCACTAGCACTGTAGAATCAATGAAGGCCAAAATCAACAAATATACAGGGAACTGACTAGATTCCCCACCAGATCTCACTGACATTGCACTCTACTGCCGCCGACTAGCAAAGCTGAAGCTTCCTCTAAAATCCATCCTCGAGGAATACAAAGTGGGTAAAGTAAGGTCACTAACCATGCTTGAGGACTCCGAAGACAAAACTCTGAGATCAGTCCGGCCAAAGCTAAGGACGTGCAGAAAATGGAAAGTTCGGGAGGCAGTAGACGTAGCAGGAAAACCTCAAGATCAAGAAAATAGCAGGCCACACACAGAGCAACAGACAGGGGCTGGGATCAACAGAAACGACTTGGTGGTCAAATGCAAACAGTGGCATGGTGATAGAAGAGCTGAAGAAAGAAGAGGACGTCAAGAGAATCCCGAAGGCAGTCCAGCAAGGCCAACAAGGACAGTGGACTACGTGGGGAAAACGCACTGCAAAGAGAGAGAGAGAGAGAGAGAGAGAGAGGGAGAGAGACAGACAGACAGACAGAGACAGAGACAGACAGACAGACAGACAGAGACAGACAGACAGACAGACAGACAGACAGACTTACACACAGACACACACAGACACACAAACACACAGACACACAAGCACACAGACACACAAGCACACAGACAGACAGACAGACAGACAGGCAGACAGATACACAGACACACAGACAGACAGAGAAGTACAACCTTTCCATATCTGCAGCTTTAGTTGCTCATTGTTTGCTGCAGACGTGAGGAGAGGATGACAGAAAGGTCAGGGAACAAGGAAGTGGCAGGAGAAAGCGGTGGGCGAGACAGCGGAGGCGGGGGGGTCCGGTGGGGGGGGGGGGGGGAGGGGGAGGAGTCGAGGAAGGAGAGTGAGAGGGTGGGGAGGAGGGTGAAATGGGAGATATTTTAGAAGGGTTCATATGCAATCTGTCTTGTTGAACGACTTCCCCCCCCCCCCCCCCCCCCCCCATTTATTTGTTTTCAGGATGACTTGAAGCTCGCTCATCGTAATGGATCGTGACAACACCTTCTTATCCTTCTTCTATTTGTTGTCTTTGGGGGGAGGGAGAGGGGTGAGGAAGGATGGGGTGGTGTGGGGTAGGGGAGGGTTGTTGGCAACTTTCTCAGAAATTAACGACACCCAAAAATGAGATCTAAACACAATCCCCCCCCCCCCCCCCCCGCCCCATCCACCCCCCCCCCTCCTTCTCCGTCCCCTCTCATTCCATCACATTACTTTCTCCCTGTTTGTTTGTTTGTTTGCTTTTTTTTTTTAATTAAAGTAAAACATACCATGTTTTCCAGGAAACCAAGGCCTGGTGTGTACTCCACACATGACCTGTGACACTTCAAGAAAAGGCGAAAATCACCTTCATTTCATATTATTTGCCATCCAAACACAATACGCGTGTGGGATCTGTCCTTCACAGCAAAACAAACCACAGGAAGGGTTTGATTTATGCCTTGTTGTAGAGTATTGGACATTTGTTCGTTTGCTATTCCCCCCCCCCCCCCCCCCCCCCCCCCCCCCGCTTTCTCGCTTTTGTCCGTCGTTGGCTTCGTAAACCGACCTCTCAAAACATAGGACTGGGCGTCACGCTTGGATCTGGATGCTGACCTAATTAGGTTTATCATCCAGCATCCAATCCATCTTTTTTGGTTTTGGTTTGTTTTGTTTTTGTTTTTGTTGCTTTCTTCTTCTTTTGCCCTTCGTTCGTCTTCTCACCCTTCTTTTCCATGTTCTTGTTCTCTTCGATTGTTTTTTTTTTTTTTCCTTATTCCTCTCATTCGTCCTTGTTGTTGTTGTTGTTGCTGCTGCTGTTGTTGCTGTTGTTGTTGTTGTTTTCTTCTTCTTCTTCTTCTTCTTTTTCTTTCCTTCTTCTTTCCTTCTTTCTCTTCTTTTCCTCTTTCTCCTCCTCCTCCTCCTCCTCCTCCTCTCCTCCTCCTCCTTCTTGTTCTTCTTCTCCTTCTTCTTCTTTCTTGTTCTTGTTCTTGTTCTCCTCCTCCTTCCTCCTCCTCCTCCTTCTTGCTCTTGTTCTTGTTCTTCTTTTTCTTCGTCTTCTTCTTCTCCTACTCCTCCTTCTTGTTCTTCTTGTTGTTGTTCTTGTTCTCTGTTCTTCTTCTTCTTCTTCTTCTTCTTCTTCTTCTTCTTCTTCTTCTTCTTCTCTCTCCATCTTGTTGTTGTTCTTCTTCTTGTTCTTGTTCTTGTTGTTGTTCTTGTTCTTCTTCTTCTTCTTCTCCTTCTTCTTTTTCTCCTTCTCACCTTTTTTTCTTTTAAGCCATATTGTCTTTCGTTTTCTTTTCCTTCTTTTACACGTCAGTCGTCTTTCTCTTATTTCTGCCCTTCTTCGTAACCGTGTTCTCATACACCTCCTTTTTCTGTCACCATTTCTGTTTCCATTCCAATGTCCTGCCTTGATCGACTCTCGTTTCTGCTTCTTTAACTCATTCTTTGCCTCCTTCTTTTTTTAACCTCCTTTTTCTCCACCTATCTTATTATCCTTCTTCCCCGTCCTGCCATTTATTTTCTTTATTATTTTAATCTTTTACTCACCTTCTCATCATTGTCTTTTGTTCTTCGTCTCGTTCTTCCAGCTCTGACGTGGAGCCTTCAGCAATTTGTGCGATAAACAGTATGAACGGATTTATACTTCTTTAATTAATTAATCGTTGTATATCTCTTCACCAAGAAGGGGATATAAAGACACACGTGCATCCACACTTAAATCAAAATCAACGAGAAAATACTGACGTAACAAGATTCCTGTCTCAGACTGACTAATGACGTCACCATCGGGGGGGGGGGGGGGTTCCTTACTGGGGATCACACACCACGCCTTAAAGGCATCGTCATCATTTTCCTTCTGTCAGATCGTCTTGTCTTAACCACGCGTTCTAGGCTCCGGCTGCCTCCTCAATTCTTATTAGTTTGGAGGCCAATCACGGAGGGGGGGGGGGGGGGGATGCAAGTTAAAAAAAGACATACATAAACACCAACTCGAGTTCATTCGAGAGAACTACACGTTTCCCTTACTTAAACAAGGTTCGGTAAAATGTTATCTTAATATGTGAGTCAAGGGTTCGAAAATTAGCTTTCTTTCCAATACAAATTTTTGAACGTGATCACTCACATAACATTTAGCGCAATGTTTTATAGAGAGTGTTTATTAAAAGGCTAAAAATAGCCAGTGATTGAAACACCCCCAACTGCCTTGGATAGACGCCACATCAAAGTTCTTTACGTCAGTCAAGCCCAGTTTGTTAACGAAAAATGCGTATGATTCTGCATTATCTGGACATGTGACGTGGTTCGATCCTACAAACCCAATCCACAACACCCGTCACAGAATACTGACAGTGTGGCTCAGTCCACTCAAATCTCCACCAAACATGTTCATACACATCCATCCATCCATCCATCCAACTATCTATCTGTATAGGTATTTATCTATTTATCTTTTTAATCTATCTAATCTATTATCTATCGTTGTACACACATACACGCGTAAACACACAATTGAACCCTCACGCGTGCGCGCGCAAGCACAAACACAGACACAAGACACAGACACACAGACACACACGCGCGCGCGCGCGCGCGCACGCACACACACGCACACACACAATCTATCTACCTATCTATTCACTTTTATCTGTCTGAATGTCTACCTACCAACACACACAAACACGCGCGCGCGCACACACAAACACATACACACGCGCGCGCGCGCGCGGTCGCGCGAACACCATCGCATGCGTGCGCACGCACGCACGCACGCACCCCCCCCCCCCCCCAACCACTTACACACACAAACGCATGCACACGCGTACACATGCACATACATATACACGCATGCTCCACACACACACACACACACACACACACACACACACACACACACACACACACGCCACACACACACACACACACACACACACCCGAAGGCACGCACGCACGCATGCACGCACGCATGTACACACGCATGCACGCTTGCACGCACGCATGCACGCAATCACCCACGCACGCATGCATGCACACACACACACACACACACACACACACACACACACACACACACACACACACACACACACATTTGGCTGTTAGAGGGAGAGAAAGAGAGGGGGGTGCACTGAAATACAGACAGAAATATGAAGGGTAACAGCAGACCAGTCTGCCTTCTTTTGATACAGATCAGAAAGAAACATGTGGTCGTGTGTCGTCTATGGACGTAAACACGGTGGAACATTCAGACTTGGGAATCTGCCCTAATATTCTGTAGCATCTAATACATCAAATTTCTATACTGAGCGATTCAAAACACTACGGAACTTTCAACAGAGAACGACCAAAAACAATCGAAAAATTGCTGCACTCGCCACCTCGACGATTGAAGAGACGCAGGGCGCTTTCAACGAAAGATTCCTTGCTACCTACAATGTGATGCCAGTGAGTGGATCAGACTGTGCGAGTGATAATGCCAGAGGTCAAAGATTCCAATTTAACGAGGAACCGTTTTTCTTCACTCTTGAAATGGCTCTCTGGCTCAAATCATACGAGGAGTTTTGACTTTTA
>CM065729.1:43849932-43854932 GCA_033310375.1 Conus canariensis | reverse complement strand
CCTGTAGTCAGTCAGCTGAACTGTTTCATCAGTCCCGCTTTTCTGACATAGAATCAACACTTACTCTGCCCGTATAGCTGTTCTACTAGTGTCAGTGTATTGCGAGACCGGACCGGATCTCCGGGAGTGAGGGGTGGGGTTGGGGGGGGGGGAGGGGGTGTAGGCAGAGGGCGGGGTATTCTGTGTACTATATCAGCTGTGTCGGCCGGACCGGATCTCCGAGAGTGGGGGATGTGGGTGGGGGAGGCGGGGGGGGGGGGGTATTCTGTGTACTATATCACCTGTGTCGGCCGGACCGGATCTCCGGGAGTGGGGGGTGGACATAGCATTGTATTGACTGCAGAGAGCTAGCCATGTTTGCGGTATAAAAACTATGGACCTATAGCATTGTATTGACTGCAGAGAGCTAGCCATGTTTGCGGTATAACATGGACATAGCATTGTATTGACTGCAGAGAGCTGGCGTGCTTTGCGGTATAACATGGACACGATTAGCACTTGTACTGCGACATGCTAGCTGATTGACTGCAACACCATGTTTGAGGCAATCACCTGAGTCGGCAGCAACTGAATGTTTTCATCGAGTCTCGCTGTTCCTGATTACAAGAACTCAACATTTCCCTGCCGCATTTCTGTTCAATTCATGTCAGTGTTAGTGTTAGAATGGACTGGATCTCCGGAGTGGAAGGTAGGTGGTGATGGGTATGGGGGGTATTCTCTATTACTATATCAGCTGTGTCGGAACCGACTCCTTGGGAAGTGGGGGACTTAGGGTGTGGGGAGGCGGGGGGGGGGGGGTATTCTGTGTACTATATCACCTGTGTCGGCCGGACCGGATCTCTGGGAGTGGGGGATGGGGGGTGGGGGAGGCGGGGGGGGGGGGTATTCTGTGTACTATATCACCTGTGTCGGTGCGTATGGACGTTTAACTTGAATGTAGTTTTTCATCATGGTTTTCAAGTCTTTCTATCATATAGGGGATTAATTGTTTTCTTCGAAAAAAGAAAGATGCAAAAATGTTCACGTACAACGCGTGCTGTTAACATTTTCTTACAAAAGTGTTTAGAATATACATAAGAATGGAAACATATGAAATAAGGCCTAGACCGGCACTGAAGGTTCACATGACATGTATCCTTTTCTTGTGACGATTCTCCTAATTCCATTCCTATTATACAAGACATGTTCATAGAAAAACTACTGCGTTGAAAGTGTGCCGGTGACTTACGAGAAACAAGATGTTTCGAAGTTTGATTTACTAGACAGAAAAAAAAGCAAATGTAAAGGACGAATGCCGAAACGCGGACATCACGTTTTGACCGCACTATGTTTCCTACAGGAAAGGTCGGGGTCACCGAAAGAGAAGAACTCAAGCAGTGCAGCTGACACGCACACTACAAACAACTTGACTGCACGTGCTATCCGAAATTGAAATCGAAACCAGTATGAAGGTGACAGTGCTCTTCTTTCGCGGAGAACAGGCCGATAAAGGCGCTGTTAAGAAGGTATGAGCGGATTACTGCATAAAAAGCTGGCGTGGGTACGCATGCCTGTGAGCAAATGTATCTGTGAGAGAGAGAGAGAAGAGAGAGAGAGAGAGAGAGTCTCACACACAAAGTCTGTGTCCACACACACACACACGCGCGCGCGCGCGCGCGCGCACGCGAAAAAGGAGAGAGACAGGCAGATGTATGCCCAACAACAATCTGTGTAGGGCTGATGATGAAACGTTACATTTTAGGACTGACTGTTTAAAAGATTTAATACGAAATGGAGCGAGAGAAAGACAGCAGCCAGTGTCGCACTGGTATATAACAATGATAATAACAATAATAATAATAATAATAATGATAACGATGTCAATAATAATATTATTAATAACAATAATAATAATAATAGCAAGAAGAAGAAGTAGTAGTGGTAGTAGTAGTAGTGACAGTAGTGGTATATCAATATTATCATTGTTATATTGTTATTGTTATTATTATTATTATTATTATTAAGATGATGATGATGAAGAGGAGGAGGAGGAGGATTTGTTCGCCCAACTACAGTTTCTTTCCTTTAGCAGCCAAATGATCAATATCAATCCCTACATGAATTTAAGTAAAATATTGTACCCAAATAACAGCATTTATTTACCATATCTAATCACCAAAGAATTCATTATGTCATCTTTCAGTTTCTTTTGCGTGCAACATGTATGTTGATTATTTGTCTCATTCTGCGGAACACCCAAAAATGGATGTCAACACCCATTTTGCGCTGAATATGAGAAGATAAGTGATTGCTCGTTCTTCGTTTCCATTGTCCTTTTGTTAAAGTGGAACTGTCATCAAAACAACATTCACATGAGAGAGAGAGAGAGAGAGAGAGAGAGAGAGAGAGAGAGAGAGAGAGAGAGAGAGAGAGAGGAGAGAGAGCTCAATGATGGGACAGTGCATCATGTATACATTGTTCTCTGTCTCATCATGATTGCTCTCTCTCTCTCTCTCTCTCTCTCTCTCTCTCTCTCTCTCTCTCAGTAGCTCTGTGTGTGTGTGTGTGTGTGTGTGTGTGTGTGTGTGTGTGTGTGTGTGTGTGTGCATGTGTGTGAGTGCGTGCGTGTGTGTGCGTGTGTCTGTGTGTCTGTGTGTGTGAGTGCGTGCGTGCGTGCGTGTGTGTGTGTGCATGTCTGTGTCTGTGCGTGTAAGTGCGTGCGTGCGTGCGTGTGTGTGTATGCATGTGGTGTGTGTGTTAGTGTGTGTGTGTGGTGTGTGTGTGTGTGTGTGTGTGTGTGTGTGTGTGTGTGTGTATGCATGTGGCGGGTGTGTGTGTATGTGTTGTGTGTGTGTGTGTGTGTGTGTGTGTGTGTGTGTTGCGCGCGCGCGCACGCACGTGCGTGTGTCCGTGTGTGTGTGTGTGTGTGTGTGTGTGTGTATGTGTGTGTGTGTGTGTGTGTGTAATGAAAACGGGAAGAAGGGCGGTAAAAGTCTGATCCGTACGCCTCAAAGTGAGTATTGATGAAGAAGGACGGAAAAAGCATTGCAAGCATCACTACCAGGCCTGTGTTGTGATCATCTGCAAAGCCGGAGCCATACTTGAAAGGCGTTTGTAATTGGAGAAGATCTGTGAGAGAGAGAGAGGAGAGAGAGAGAGAGAGAGAGAGAGAGAGAGAGAGAGAAGAGAGTCGTCTTCAATTACAAATGCCTTTCAAGTGTCGCTCCGGTATTGCAGATGATCACACAAAGAACAATTTCCCGAGAATTTTGGAGGGGATGGGGACGGGGGTGGGGTGGTGGTGGTGGTGGGGATGGGGGGGGGATAAATTCATTGTTCTGGACGAGTGAGTCTGCGTGATCGAATCAAGTTGTAAGTGCCCCAAGATGGTCAGTGCTCAGTATCTACCAATGCACACGTGTGGATGTGAACATATCCAATGCAACAATAGTATGAGTCCTGTTGGGCTGTTCCTTGCGTTACCCTATTTGGTGACCACAGATAGATGAAGTGTGGTAGCACAAATAACTTCCACTCAGTATCTTTCCGTCTCTGGCAATTCTCTTCAACCCCTCCCCCCCCCTCCCTTCCCCACAGACACCTTTCTTCTCCTCCTCCTCCTCCTCCTCCCCCGATAGCAGTCAAAGGGCAGACAAGTCTGTGATGTTATCATCATCGCACCTCTTGCTCAGTTTTCTCTCATCCTGGATCTCTTGTCATTCTACCCTACAGAATGATTTTTACCAGTGACAATATTCGCAGACAATCTTCTTCAAACCGTCATGGCTGTACCCTGATGTTTTACCAGTGCAATCTTCGCACAATCCCTTCAAACCGCAGCTTACCCTGATGTTTCCAGTGCCATCTTCGCAACATCTCCTTCAAACCGTCATGACTGTACCCTGATGTTTTACCAGTGCCAATCTTCGCAGACAATCTCCTTCAAACCGTCATGGCTGTACCCTGATGTTTTACCAGTGCCAATCTCGCAGACAATCTCCTTCAAACCGTCATGGCTGTACCTGATGTTTTACCAGTGCCAATCTTCGCAGACAATCTCCTTCAAACCGTCATGGCTGTACCCTGATGTTTTACCAGTGCCAATCTTCGCAGACAATCTCCTTCAAACCGTCATGACTGTACCCTGATGTTTTACCAGTGCCAATCTTCGCAGACAATCTCCTTCAAACCGTCATGACTGTACCTGATGTTTACAGTGCAATCTTCGCAGACAATCTCCTTCAAACCGTCATGGCTGTACCCTGATGTTACCAGTGCCATCTTCGCAGACAATCTCCTTCAAACCGTCATGGCTGTACCCTGATGTTTTACCAGTGCCAATCTTCGCAACAATCTCCTTCAAACCGTCATGACTGTACCCTGATGTTTTACCAGTGCCAATCTTCGCAGACAATCTCCTTCAAACCGTCATGGCTGTACCCTGATGTTTTACCAGTGCCAATCTTCGCAGACAATCTCCTTCAAACCGTCATGGCTGTACCCTGATGTTTTACCAGTGCCATCTTCGCAGACAATCTCCTTCAAACCGTCATGGCTGTACCCTGATGTTTACCAGTGCCAATCTTCGCAGACAATCTCCTTCAAACCGTCATGGCTGTACCCTGATGTTTTACCAGTGCCAATCTTCGCAGACAATCTCCTTCAAACCGTCATGGCTGTACCCTGATGTTTTACCAGTGCCAATCTTCGCAGACAATCTCCTTCAAACCGTCATGACTGTACCCTGATGTTTTACCAGTGCCAATCTTCGCAGACAATCTCCTTCAAACCGTCATGACTGTACCCTGATGTTTTACCAGTGCCAATCTTCGCAGACAATCTCCTTCAAACCGTCATGGCTGTACCCTGATGTTTTACCAGTGCCAATCTTCGCAGACAATCTCCTTCAAACCGTCATGGCTGTACCCTGATGTTTTACCAGTGCCAATCTTCGCAGACAATCTCCTTCAAACCGTCATGGCTGTACCCTGATGTTTTACCAGTGCCAATCTTCGCAGACA
>CM065729.1:43829932-43839932 GCA_033310375.1 Conus canariensis | reverse complement strand
ATTTTTCTCTCAGAACTGGAACAAGAACTTAATAATTTTGGTACTAGAGGAACAGACGTGTTTGCTCATCCATTTGATATATTCTTACTAATGTATGCAGACGACATTGCTCTTGTCTCAGATTCAGTGGCAGATTTACAGAAGAAGATAAATTGTTTAGAACATTATTGTAAAAAATGGGGTCTCATGGTCAATATGGACAAAACTAAAGTGATAGTATTAAAAAATGGTGGTTTTGTTAGAAATTGTGAGAAATGGTACTATACAGGAAAAGAGATAACTGTAGAATCTAGTTATAATTACTTAGGACTTATTTTTGGTTCAACTCTTAACTGGTCAAAATACGTTGAAAATTTATCAGGAAAAGCATTGAGAGCTGTTGCAGGGATTAATAGACTATACTTTAGACCACAATGTATTCCTGCCTCTGCAGTTTTTAATATCTTTGATGCAAAAGTTAAACCCATTCTCTTGTATGGATCTGAAGTCTGGGGCTATCAGCAGTATGATGATGTTGAAAGGGTTCAGGTCAAGATCTGCAAAATGATCCTAGGGGGTTGGTAGGGATATAAAGAATGATATAGCTCTGGGTGAATGTGGTAGATTTCCGATTTACATTGATGCTTTCATTCGATTAATTAAGTATTGGATCAAATTGATTGACATGCCTCACCATAAACAATGTTATATGATGCTACATGCTCATGATACTTCAGGCAGGACGAACTGGGCAACACACATTCGAAAACTTTTATGTACCCATGGTTTTGGGTATGTTTGGGCAATGCAAAATTGTGGAGATATTTTGTCATTCCTAAATACATTTAAGATGCGATTACATGATATTCACAATCAGAAATGGCACGATTCCCTCACAAATCAGCCTGAATATTTAGATTGCCATCCAATCATATGCAGTGCAAGTTACATAGATGAAATGAAATCAAGTGAACTTCGTAGAGTTGTTTGTTTGCTACGAACAAACAAATTACCTTTAAACGGGGTGTCTCGTTATGGGAACCCAATGTCCAACCCTTTCTGTTTGCAATGTGATGGTCAGCATGTTGAAGATATTTTTCATTTTGTGTTTGTATGCCCGAAATACTCCACCCTTCGCAGAAAGTTTATTCCTTTGTATTATTAGAGATTTCCGACAATTGTCAAACTTCGACTACTTTGTACGACCACCAATGGAAACCTTATCTACAAAATGGGTTATATCTTACTAAATGTCTACACTTAAGAAATAGCAATGTTCACCTCTCATCTATTAACTAAGTTTGATAAAATATCCTGTCGTTCATATGGGCCAAAAGGCCTGCAAAAACTGAATAAAATTATTGTTATTGTTATTGTTGTTATTACACACACACACACACACACACACACACACACACACACACACACACACACACACACACACACATTCAAATCGACGTTTTTAATCTGCTGACGCTGCAAACAAGGCCCATTCTCACTGCTTGACTAGGCCCGTGGTGTTCATCTTCATTTATTTAAAAAAAAAAGGGGGGGGGGGGGGGGACACCCCTCATGTATTCTGCTGACATGTCCAGCAATTCAGAACACTATAAGTGGTGGTGTGCACCGTGGCCAGTAATGACCAGTGGAAGAAAACACGAGACACGCATTTTGCTTCATGTCGTCGTCAGCACAACACGCTACGTTAACATGGGGGCTGAGATGGTTACACATGTATGTCAATACAACGTTTACTGAGCGCGCGCGCGCGCGCGCACGCACGTACGCACGCACGCACGCACGCGCACACACACACACACACACACACACATACACACAGGCATGCATGCACGCACGTACGCACGCACGCACGTAGGCACGCATGCACACACGCGCGCGCGCGCGCGCGCGCACACACACACACACACACACACACACACACACACACACACACACACACACACACACAGAGACAGACAGACAGACAGACAGACAGACAGACAGACAGAGACAGAGAGAGAGAGAGTCATGACCTATACATTTGCATCACCCAACAACACAGTCATAAAGAAAGCAGAGAGATAACACGAAAATGAACTTAACCTCCGCCCCTTCCCCCACTGTGGGAAACAATAAAGTCCATCTCTTTCCAAATGCTGCATTGACTTCCTCCCACTTATCCCTCTCCTCGCTCGTTCTTGAAGCATCATTACCGCGGCAATTTACTGGAACATGCTTTACAATCAGGACAAGAGAAAACGATTTTGTCTGTGCCAGAGAGAAATAATATTTGGCAGGGGCTGTTGTTGTGCTTCTGATCAGCCATTGTTTGCTATTCAGGAGTTTCTTTTTTTTGGTCAGCATAATTTGAGGAGTGGACGTGAAAATGTTACAGAGATAATCAATGCCTTAGTGTTTTTATCCCTCCTAAAGGACGTTTAGTGAAAGAGCCATCGACCTTTCAGCAGACACGTTATGGGAGGAATGAAAGCAGAGAATCGATAAACCAAAACATAGACCTAAGAACAGCTAATAACAATAATATTTTTTTCAAAAAGCCGACCGATAATTCCTGTGTAGTGTGTCAGCGATGATGTCCTTGATAACATTCACAGCAGGACGCCACACACACCACTTAAATACAGAGAGACACAGCTCTTTTTCTCACGACAGCTTCCAATATAATGGCAGAAAACGTTTTAGATACCTTCTGGCTTTTACCCAAGAATCATACATTTACTGCATTTGTACACAATCTTGTCAACCTAGGTTAGGACTTCCCCTAATGCTGGAAGTTACCCCTCCCTACTTTAATAGGTTTTCTGTTTAGCTCCAGCCGCAGTGGTGTAGATCTTAATAACGTAGCTAATCAAAGGCTGGGAGGTCGTGGGTTTGATTCCAATTACAACCATTTATTGTGGAATTGTTCAGTTCCGACTTGCTTCTACTCGGTGCTGAGGGCACTACGGATTCAAATGGAACCACACCAGTGAGTTCCTTCCTGTTGGGTGATGTGTGTTTGAGATTTTTTCTCAAAATATCCTGACCAACTCTGCGAGTCTCTGTGATTCTTTGGCCTGGGAGACGTCCGGATACAATACAAAACTAAAAAACAAAGGAAGAGTAAAGCCCTGTCATTTAATTTCTTACCTGAATGGAACTCAATCAACATGGATAAAAAAAGGCTCAAATTCTGTGCCCCCCTCCCCCCCACCCCACCCCACCACCCACCCCCCACCATGCCTTGCTGTCATGGTGACCTCAGCTTCCACTCCTCTCCACGTCTGTCGCCCTTGTTCAGTTCCTCTCGAAATCCTTGGTAAGGCAGGTGCGTGGGGACTGTCGTTGGACAGACCTTGTGGCGACCTCTGAGAGGGGGTTCTCACGCTGGCTCCGCGACTAAGTCATTATTGTCTTCAGTGAGCGGCTGTGACCGCGGCGCTCTGCGTTCCTCGGTCAGAACGGGCCCCACTGATACCCCAGTCCACTGATACCCCACTGATACCCCACTGATACCCCAGTCCACTGATACCCCACTGATACCCCACTGATACCCCAGTCCACTGATACCCCACTGATACCCCACTGATACACCACTCCACTGATACCCCACTCCACTGATACCCCACACTACTGATACCCCACTGATACCCCACTGATACCCCACTCCACTGATACCCCACTCCACTGATACCCCACTCCACTGATACCCCACTCCACTGATACCCCACTCCACTGATACCCCACTGATACCCCACTCCACTGATACCCCACTGATACCCCACTCCACTGATACCCCACTGATACCCCACTGATACCCCACTGATACCCCACTCCACTGATACCCCACTGATATCCCACTCCACTGATACCCCACTGATACCCCACTCCTCTGATACCCCACTGATACCCCACTCTACTGATACCCCACTGTTACCCCACTCCACTGATACCCCACTGATACCCCACTGATACCCCACTGATACCCCACTCCTCTGATACCCCACTGATACCCCACTCCACTGATACCCCACCGATACCCCACTGATACCCCACTCCACTGATACCCACTGATACCCCACTGATACCCAACTCCACTGATACCCCACTCCTCTGATACACCACTGATACCCCACTCCACTGATACCCCACTGACACCCCACTGATACCCCACTCCACTGATACCCCACTCCACTGATACCCCACTGATACCCCACTGATACCCCACTGATACCCCACTCCACCGATACCCCACTGATACCCCACTCCACTGATACCCCACTGATACCCCACTCCACTGATACCCCACTGATACCCCACTGATACCCAACTCCACTGATACCCCACTCCACTGATACCCCACTCCACTGATACCCCACTGATACCCCACTGATACCCCACTGATACCCCACTCCACCGATACCCCACTGATACCCCACTCCACTGATACCCCACTGATACCCCACTCCACTGATACCCCACTGATACCCAACTCCACTGATACCCCACCGATACCCCACTCCACTGATACCCCACTCCACTGATACCCCACTCCACTGATACCCCACCGATACCCCACTCCACTGATACCCCACCGATACCCCACTCCACTGATACCCCACTGATACCCCACTCCACTGATACCCCACTGATACCCCACTCCTCTGATACCCCACTGATACCCCACTCCACTGATACCCCACCGATACCCCACTGATACCCCACTCCACTGATACCCCACTGATACCCCACTCCACTGATACCCCACTCCTCTGATACCCCACTGATACCCCACTCCACTGATACCCCACTGATACCCCACTCCACTGATACCCAACTCCACTGATACCCCACTCCACTGATACCCCACTCCACTGATACCCCACTGATACCCCACTCCACTGATACCCAACTCCACTGATACCCCACTCCACTGATACCCCACTGATACCCAACTCCACTGATACCCCACTCCTCTGATACCCCACTGATACCCCACTCCACTGATACCCCACTGATACCCCACTCCACTGATACCCCACTCCACTGATACCCCACTCCACTGATACCCCACTCCACTGATACCCCACTGATACCCCACTCCTCTGATACCCCACTGATACCCCACTGATACCCCACTCCACTGATACCCCACTCCACTGATACCCCACTGATACCCCACTCCACTGATACCCCACTCCACTGATACCCCACTGATACCCCACTGATACCCCACTCCACTGATACCCCACTCCACTGATACCCCCACTACCCATCTGATACCCTATCCACTCCACTGATACCCCTCACTGATACCCCACATCCACTGATACCCCACTCCACTGATACCCACTGATACCCCACTGATACCCCACTCACTGATACCCCACTGATACCCCACTGATACCCCACACTGATACCCCACTGATACCCCACTCCACTGATACCCCACTGATACCACCACTGATACCCACTCCACTGATACCCCACTAGATACCCACTCACTGATACCCCACTGATACCCCACTCACTCCCACTGATACCCCACTCCACTGATACCCCACTGATACCCCACTCCACTGATACCCACTCACTGATACCCCATACTCCACTGATACCCCACTGATACCCCACTCCTCTGATACCCCACTCCCACTGATACCCCACTCCACTGATACCCCACTGATACCCCACTGATGATACCCCACTCCCTGATACCCCCTGATACCCACTGATACCCCACTCCACTGATACCCCACTGATACCCCACTCCACTGATACCCCACTGATACCCCATCTGATACCCCACTCCACTGATACCCCACTGATACCCCACTCCACTGATACCACCACTGATACCCCACTACCACTGATACCCCACTCCACTGATACCCCACTCACGATACCCCACCCACGATACCCACTGATACCCCACTCCACTGATACCCCACTCCACTGATACCCCATGATACCACTGATACCCCATCCACTGATACCCCACTCCTGATACCCACTCCAGATACCCCACTGATCCCATCCTGATACCCCTACTGATACCCACCACTCCACTGATACCCCACTCACTGATACCCCCACTCCACTGATACCCCACTCACTTACCCCACTGATACCCCACTCCACTGATACCCCACCACTGATACCCCACTCACGATACACCTGATACCCCACTCCATCGATACCCCACTCCACTGATACCCACTCCACTGATACCCCACTCACCAGTACCCCACTCCACTGATACCCCACTCACTGATACCCCCTCTACTCATACCCCACTGATACCCCACTCCACAGATACCCCACTCTACTCATACCCCACTCCACTGATACCCCACTCCACCGATACCCCACTCCACTGATACCCCACTCCACTGATACCCCACTCTACTCATACCCCACTGATACCCCACTCCACAGATACCCCCCTCTACTCATACCCCCCTCCACTGATACCCCACTCCACTGATACCCCACTCCACTGATACCCCACTCCACTAATACCCACTCCACTGATACCCCACTCCACTGATACCCCACTCCACTAATACCCACTCCACTGATACCCCACTCCACTGATACCCCACTCCACTAATACCCACTCCACTGATACCCCACTCCACTAATACCCACTCCACTGATACCCCACTCCACTAATACCCACTCCACTGATACCCCACTCCACTAATACCCACTCCACTGATACCCCACTCCACTAATACCCACTCCACTGATACCCCACTCCACCAACACCCCACTCAACTAATACCCCCTCCACTGATACCCCACTCCATTGATACCCCACTCCACTGTGTTAGAATGAGGCAGCGTGGGAGGCACTCCACACAACTGCCATGGAAAAGGAGAGAGAAGAAGCAACATATTCACACCTGTACACAATCTCTCTCTCTCTCTCTCTCTCTCTCTCTCTCTCTCTCTCTCTCTCTCTCTCTCTCTCCCCCCACCCCCCAATGTGTGAATATTGAGTGTGAATATGTTGCCCCTCCCCCTCCCCCTCCCCCAGTTAATACGTAAACCCATCCCCTTCTTCCCTCCACCCTCATAGCATCAACACCTTAAAGTAACATGTACCAACCCACCACTTCAGTCTCAGCCCACAATATCCTCCCACAACACACACACACACATACTACCTTATCTCCCACTATTCACCTCACACATAACTTATAGCTATCTTATTTATGCATTTATTATCATTATTAATATTTTTTATTATTTATTTTTTTAATTTATTATTATCATTTTTTTAATGTTTCATTTATTTATTTATTTGATTATTATATAAACGTATTTTCTAAATATATTTCTGTATCATGCTTTCATTACCTTAACCTTCACTATCGTTGTTAGCAGTATCATTCAGTAATACTATTGCTAGTATTGATACTACCACTAGCATTGACATCACCATCGCCTTCGCCTCTGGGACTGTTGCCACGGCAACCCTGCTGTTTAAGAATCCTCTAACCCACTCTCCTTTCTCCCATACCCATACTTATTGACACCAAGATTGGTAGTAATCTTGTCCCTTTTTTTTCTCTCAATATTTTGACCATTATTAGTATTCCTATCAGTAATATTATTATCATCATTACGACTTTGACTCACTCACTATTTCCCTTCCAACAGCCTCGTTCCCATTCAACGCCTTCTTCCTTGCGCTGAACTCTGAAACGATCTGAAGCGATCAAAGCTAAGTGAATTTTCGTTGTTTTACTCGTTTATGTCTCACCTGAAGAAGACCTAAGAGGTCGAAACGCGTTGTGTTTTGTCTTGTGACTCGTTTGTCCACGTTCTCTGGGCGGTTCGCTAACATTTATTTAAGATGTTAAGATTCCTGTTTTTCCCATACTGTTTTGTCTACAAAAAAAGTCCTTCTGATCTTAATTATTTCTCTGACTCCAAACTGCAATGGAATGACGATCAACTCTTAACCAAAATTCGTCTGTCCATCAAACACGCATCGGCGTTTCCGGTAAAGGGCGAAGGTCCCCGAGGAAGGACGGAGCATGCGCACACAGTGGGGACAGGCAGCTCACAGGCCACTGGTCGTTTTGTACAGGGGACGTCACTCTGAAGCCTTTCCTGTCCTCTCCTCCATCGGGGATCTGCCTCCCATCTGATGCCTGACTGCACACACGGCGTCCCTGCAGAGCTGGCCTCCTTCCACTTCACGTGCTGGCACGTGCGACCCGAGGCCAACGCTCGCAGCAAGCACGCGTGCTGAGTACTTGTCGTCGTTGGGTTCTCCTCTAAACAATGACTGTGGGTTGAATATTACCAAACGCGATGAAGTGTACACACTTTTCACTTATTGCGTGCTCCGACAAATACATCACTGTGCATAAAAAAAAGAAAGATTGAAAATGACAGGCACGGTTAAGAAAAATGTAACATTTAATTCATCTTCTTTCCACTTAAGATTTACTCAATCTTCGACACGATTAAGTTTTTCAATTTTTTTTTATGAAGGTCATACGTAAAAAAAAAAATTCTATAATGTACCGCTGCTAGTTTGTATGCTGGTGCATGCCCATACTCCGTAAACGATACAGGCATGTAATGAGCTTTCTGACTCGTGAGTAATTCATGCTCTTCACCTCAGCCCTTGAAGAGATCTGTGCTGTCGGCTGGGTTAGAACAAAACTGAAACTGAAGAGACTACTCTTTTGCAGGTCCAGAAACACAAGGCCTGAAAGTGCCATCCGCTCTTCCAGATTCCCATCAGTGTGTGAGTAACAACATGTGTGGAGTACTGGCCACAATGACGTCGTTTGGGTCGCGGAAGGACGACACCTAGACGATCTTGGATGGGCTGACACCACCCGAGACACATCACTGAAAGATGGTTCAAATCCCGACTCGATCAGCAGCTAACTCCGACGTGGACGGTGCCATGAATTCAAACGACTAAAATCACACGGACGATTTGCTGATTTATTTCTAACAATACTGCTCCAATTTGCTATGCATGTATGTTGCGAATCTGAATGGATCTGGGATATCAGGATGGACCATAGAATGCAGTTTTGATATATATCTAGAGTAAGAATACCCCTTTCCTCTTTTATCTTACCTCCTGGACCCCCTGCCTATCCCCCACCCCCACCCCCACCGCCCCTCCACACCTATACCCCCTCTCCCGCCATCCTAGCCCCCCCCCCTCCCCCTTCCATGCAAATTATCCACCACCACCACCACCACATCATCATCATCATTGTCATCATCGTCATCATCATTGTCGTCCTCATCAACCTCATTCCACACAATCCTGGCGACACAAAGACAAAGTATTCTGACCATCAAGGACTTTTACAGGCAAAACAAAGAAAGTGAAAAAAAAAACAGGAAAACAACAACAACAAAGAACTGAACTATGGGAGGTAAGCAGTCGTCTGCCCGTTGAAGGCGCTGTCTGACCACGATAAGTTTTAAGGGTGTTTCTCTCTCTCTCTCCTCTCTCTCTCTCTCTCTCTCTCTCTCCTCTCTCTCTCTCTCTGCAAGCATAACATTATAAGACCTTTCTGAAGCCATGCATATAGTATCTGGTTATGCAACAATTTTTGCGCACGGTTAAACGAATGAAAAAAAAAATGGAAGGAAATGGGGGGGGGGAAAACTAACACAGATCTGATATACATGCACAACTTGTACTACGTTGATACACTACACTGCACTGCATTGTACAGAGTATATCATCATGTCACTTGCAAATAATGTATATTCACAACTGTATATTTAGGTTGTAGTCGTTTGTTTTCTTTGCCATCTTTGTTATTTTCTTTGACCTTTTCGGAACCACTAAAAAGCAAATAAACAATCGAACAAAAATGCTCGGGGAAAAAAAAAGAGAAAAAAGGAAGAAAAAATGAACAGTCTTTATCCCCGGCTTGGCTACCAGTCAAACTAAGAGGGATTTGATAGCTACAAAGTGTTCAGTCGACAGACCTGTGACGAAGGCAATAAAGGGGTGTAAAACTGA
>CM065729.1:43819932-43827432 GCA_033310375.1 Conus canariensis | reverse complement strand
CATGGCTGTGCACACACAGCCTGACTGTCTTCTGATGATCATCATGGCTGTGCACACACAGCCTGACTGTCTTCTGATGATCCCCATAGCTGTGCACACACAGCCTGACTGTCTTCTGATGATCCCCATAGCTGTGCACACACAGCCTGACTGTCTTCTGATGATCCCCATAGCTGTGCACACACAGCCTGACTGCCTCAGGCCTGCCACAAAGCCAGTGTTGCCAAGAGAAGGAACTGTGTAGAGTTTACCTACACCCTCCCCTCAACCCGTCCCTCCTCCCACCCCAACCAGCTTTCTTCGTTTCCCATCCCCTCCAACTTCCCCCTTCCCCGAACACGCACACACACCGCGCACACTCATACTCTCTCTCGCACAGGTGCGCTCGCACACACTCTCACACACACGCGCATACTCCCCCCCCCTTCCCCCTTCCACACACACACGCACAAACAAGCGCGCGCGCACACACACACACACAGACACACACAACACACACACACACACACACACACACACAAACACACACACACGCATGCACGCACGCGCGCGCGAGCGCACACACACACACACACACACACACACACACCACACACACACACACACACACACACACACACACACACACACACACACACACACACACAAAACTGTCCGAAGATGATTGACTACACAGACTAACTTGATGTACATTATGTCAACCTAAATTTCGTCTTTTCCTTAAATTCTTAAGAACCATTAAGTATGAAATAAATTTTCTGAAACCCTATCCCTTAGAACATGATCACTGTCAGACACACACTCTTCTCTGACGACATCAAAAGCCAGTGGGTGGACACCAAAATGAATGAAACAGACGTCAAGTCCCTTTGGTCTGACGTCACCCTTGTACCCGTATGAATGAACGACTTCCACATTTCACTGTTTCATTTCCGATCACGTGGACAGGAAATAAAGAAAACTGTAGATTTGGTTTTCATCGTCAGTATGGAACAATCCATAATGTTTTGTTTTTTTTTTATTTACACTACTGATCTCTCTGTCTCTGTCTGTCTGTCTGTCTGTCTGTCTGTCTGTCTGTCTGTCTGTCTGTCTGTCTGTCTCTCTCTCTCTCTCTCTCTCTCTCTCTCTCTCTCTCCTTCTCTCTCTCTCTCTCTCTCTCAATGAGGTCATTTTCAGTTCAACACTGTTTCCCAGAACATTGTTGGTTGTCACTGATGCGGTAGTGGCCAACACGATGCCAGTGAACAATGCCGCGTGTGCCGAAGTATAAGACTCCATGTGCGTCCTTTTCTCTAGCTTTTTTTTTAATGTATCTCACACACACACACACACACACACACACACACACACACACACACACACACACACACACACACACTGTCTAAAATTTAGAATATAGGAAACGTGTATCTTGTTACAAGCTAACATTTCATTATTGTACCACTGATAGTTTCTCCTTGTATTATCTGTATTTCATTACCGTTTTCAATCATCTCTGCCGTTTCCCCGCCAACCCCCCCCTCCCCCCCTCCCCCCCCCCCCATCCCACACACACACACACACACTCTTTCCTCCAGCCCACCCCTACTCCTTTACTCGCTTCCTTCCCAGTCTCTACCCCCTCTACAAGCCTATACCACCTACCCTGCCCACTTACTTCTATTCTTTAAACCTACATTTATATTTATTCAACGGCTTCCTCAAATTCAGCAGAAATCCCAACAGACAACAATGTCATGTCAGAGAGGCCCATGCGCCAGGACTTGATTTCACCCCCAACTAACCCCCACCCCCCACCCCCCCCCCCTCCCCCCTTCCCCAGCATGTGGGCGTTCAACAGCTCTACAGACAGTGTCGGGGATGTCATACTATGTATGAATGTGGAATATAGACAGGACGAGGACCCCCGCATCGGGTTTATCTTGAGGCCCGAAGAAGAAGAACTGTTTTGACAGATATGGATTCTTACTCATCTCCCCCCATCCCCACCAACCTCTTCCCCTCCTACCCCCTTCCCATCGTTCCCTCCACCCTGACAAAAGGATACCCGACTGAATTCTCTGTTCTTGAGATGGCTGCTCCAGGGATGTGTCTTTGATCACGGTCCGAGTGATTTCCCCTTCCCGCCCACGCCTTGAGTTTGACCATCAGTGTCCAGTGTGAAGGTTTCTGTCTTGATATTATCATATTATAATGAATACTTATACAGCGCCTATTTTCGGCTAGAGACTAAGCTCTAAGCGCTTTACAATCCACACTCGTTTACACAACGGGTTGCCTACCTGGGTAGTGCCGACTGAAGAGCTGCCAGCTGGCGCTTCATTCAGTCGTTTCCCGTGTCATCCAGTCAATATCGTTCAATATCGTTCACTCAGTTTCGTTCCTTCCTTCATTCTTTCCATTTCTTACCCAGGGTGCATGCTATGTGTAATGTGTCATCCATACCAACGGCCAAACTGGCCTTCTCTTCCGAAAGTTGGTGATGGGATTTTACGTGTGTGCAAGATGTTATGCGTGCGTTCACACACGGAAACTCGGTTTATAGTCTCATTCGAAGGACTTTTGGGAAATGGAGTCAGAACCAATGTTAACTCTGAGGGAAAAATCCCCCTGTACCGAAACGGCCCGGCGGAGATTAGAACCCGCAACCCCAGGATTACCAAGATTACAAGTCCGGCGCTCTACCAGCTGAGCTATTCGCCTCACACAATATACAATCACGCCTTTGATTCAGGAGCAACTGTACAATTGTGTCTCAGATCCCCCGTTCAGTTTCTTTGCCTTCTTGCATAGAAATAATTATGTTCCAGTAACATTGTTTCCTTTAATAGTTAACAACCTTGACATGTTCTTTTAGACATTACGGTGTTATGTTGAAACAACATGTCGCGAAAGTCTTATCAGATTTATCTTTTGGAGCTAAAAAAAAAAAAAAGAAAAGAAAAAGAAGAAAGAAAAGAAGGTTTAGTGCAGTCAGAGGAATTTGTTCTGAAGAAGCTGAAAAGATTGAATGTAGAATCTGCAGTGAGATTTTCTGATCGCAGTATTTTTTTTCCAACTCAAAATACCACATCCTGTACCATATCTACACAGGATTGCTGCACCTTGGTCTGCTATGGCAGCACTGACCGTTCCCTCCAACCAAGGCAGAGAGAGTCAACACTCAGCAGCACGTCTTGTCTTCAGAACACGGCACCGCCAATCTCACACACCAGTTATGATAACTGTTCATTGATTCCCAGTTTCAAAAAGAATTAAACACAACGCTGTCGACATCTTTGTCAGTATCATAAGAAGTAGGTTTGCAGCTGTGTATAGTCACATCTGATTTCCATCCATACCCCCTCTCGCTCTCTCAGCTCTGTCACCGACACGCTGTATCGACGTTGCTCCTAATGCAACCTCTCTCTCTCTCTCTCTCTCTCTCTCTCTCTCTCTCTCTCTCTCTCTCTCTCTCTCCATACATACATTCATACAAACAAATACACATACATACATACATACATACATACATACATGCATACATGCATACATACATACATACATAGATAAGTACATATGTCCATACATGCATTCATGCATACATGCAGACAGACGGACGCACGTCTGTGTGTACATACGTACATGCATATGTAAAAACATGCGGACATCCGTCCGTCCGTACATGCATACATACATATATCCCTAAAATACATATAAACATAGTTAATACATACATACATACATACATACATACATACATAAGCATATGCATAATACACGCACACATACATACACATATGCATAGATACGTGCATGGATGCATACATATTTGTATACGGGCATGCATGCATGCATGTAGACATGCATATACATACAAACATACAAACATACGAACATACATACATACATACATACATACATACATACATACATACATCACACATACATACATACATACATACCAATATGCATACAGGTAGACAGACCGAGACACACACACATGATGCGCCGTGTAAGTCTGAACGGTTGTATGTGAACGCATGCATGTTCCTGGAACCTACAGATATTGCGTTTGGAAACTGAGTGCATTTACCATCAATACTGCAAATTCATGAACAGATATGACTGGAACTACAAAATGGTCACCAGTGGTCACCGTTCGACCGCTGTGTTCACAGTGGACACCGTTTGACTTTAAAAAAAATATTTAAAAAAAACTATATGGGGATTTTGTTAATTATGTTTAAATCTGTTCTTTTTCAAGGGTTATTTTTCTCTTTACGCTCAGCTGTTTTGAATTAAAACAAGACGGATCAACAGGTTGAAACTCCAGTCAGTTCTTGAAACTGATTGGATTCCGATGATGAAGATATCCTGAAGTGGTTTCTATTACTGTATAGTTGATATTATACAGTAATATTTCACAGTGGTCAACGTTTGACGGCTGTGTTCACCACACTGGTCACCAGCTGACGGCTGTGTTCACACTGGTCACCGTTTGACGGCTGTGTTCACAGTGGTTACCGTTGGACGGCTGTGTTCACACTGGTCACCGTTCGACGGCTGTGTTCACACTGGTCACCGTTGTACGGCTGTCCACCGCTAAAGGGAGATAAGTTCCTTACAAAAAAAAAAAAAAAACAACAACAGGGCTTTGGATAGATACATTCGGGGTTAACGTCGGCATCCACCGAACATGATACAGTAGACGGAGATGACCATCCCAGGAGAGTGGAGCTGGAAGACGGGTCTAGCACTACACTGACACCACGAGGACGACAAGGTGTTAACATGGGCAACGAAAGCAGCTTTTCCTTCTGTACTTTCGTTATTTTCTTTCCTCTTTTTTTTGAGGGGAAGGGGTGGTGGTGGTGGTGGTGGGGAGGGGTGGGGGGCTTACATGCAGCATATAGATATTCGACCTCGCAAGGTGACAGCAACGACTTTCTTTGCGATAAGATAACCACTGTCGTTACAATGGGGCTTCATCACAGAAAACCACGGAAGGCGATCAGCATCGGTGCCGGAACTCCTCTGGGCGTGGCGCAGCCGGAGACCTCGATGGAGACCACAGCACTGCTACAGTGTAGATGTGGTGCTGGGATAGCGCATGCCCGGGTGAAGCAGAGAAATGGGAAGAACTGTGTGAAAGAAAGAACATCGGCTAGCGTGATAGACGTGGGAAAATACTTACTAAAAAAAAAAAAGGTGTATATAGGGGTTTTGTTAATTATGTTTAAATCTGTTCTTTTTCAAGGTTTTTTTTTTCTTTACGCTCAGCTGTTTTGAATTAAAACAAGACGGATCAACAGGTTGAAACTCCAGTCAGTTCTTGAAACTGATTGGATTCCACGATGAAGATGTCCTGAAGTGGTTTCTATTACTGTATAGTTGATATTATTTCTTCTTCTTGTCCTTCTTCTTCTTCTTCTTCTTCTTCTTCTTCTTCTTCTTCTTCTTCTTCTTTCTTGATTCACGGAGAACGCTGCTGATGGCGTTCCTTCCTTTCTTTTCTTTCTTTCTTTTTTCCTTCATTTCTTCCGTTCTTTCTTTCTTTCTTTCTTTCTTGTTTATTTGCTGGTTCACGAAGAACTATTGCTAAGAGCATTCGTTTCTTTCTTTTCTTTTTTTCTTGTTTTTTTTTTTCTTTCTTTCTGCTGACAAGTGTCAGTGTTTATCGGTTTCATGAATGCTTTAAGTCAGAGATTACAGGGACACTTTGTGTGGCAGTTTAAGTTCTGGAACTACAAAATGTGACTGAGATTGTAAACAATGGGATGAAATACTCCCTGACCTACATTGCTATCTCTCAGTGTTCTTCCTTCATATCGATAACAGCCCCACATCTCTAACCCCGTCAACAAATCACTGACGGATGAATGTCCTGGAGCCTAATCTATACAAAATCCGACAGGGCTTGAATCTTGAATCTGAATCTAGAAGACGGGTCATAAACTATCCACGCCTGGATTTTTACCCTTTTTTTTTCTTCTTTTTTTGCTGGAACGTATCCAATGCTTCTCTGGAGTGGCTCAGAGTCAAGTCGTTAGTGTGTTGGCTGTGATGACACTGATGGTCGTGGGGTCGAATCATTCGTGGGATCAGACTTCTCCGGCATGAAAGCCCTCTCTGTCCTCCTCGCAGTAAGTGGGTACATGATTCAATTCAGAAAAGGCAAAGGCGGCAGCATGGCAGGGTTGGCTCCGTCTGCCCTGATACCTAGCCCTAGATTTGGTGACCTTCTCACAGCTTACTTACTACTCATTCAGATTTTCGGTTGTTGAGCTTCAACCTCTCACGAACTGCTTCTGGAATGAATGGATACTAGGGTCCGGCTACAGGCATCCTACTGCGTGTTGGCTTGTCTTGTATGAGAATCAAGCAGAGACCGATTTGGCGTGGCTGCAACAAGCCTCTCCTGCCTTTCCCCATTGTCTCCTTCATGGGCAGTAAAGGAAACAGTCTGGAGACCAAATCATTTAGGCGTTTTTCTTTGTGTAATTCTTCCCGGTGGAAAGACTGCAGTGGCTTCTCACCGGTTTTGTTTTGTTTTGTTTGTTTGTTTTTTTTTTTTTACTTTTAAAAAGATCATCTTCAAATCAGTTACGATTGCTGCTGCTGCTGCTGATGATGATGGTATTAATGAAAATGCAGCTGCTGCTGATGCACTGATGTTGGTATTAATGCTGCTGCTGATGATCCCCCTGTTGTTGGTTTTAATGCTGCTGCTGCTGCTGTTTAAAATCATACTATATTTGTTGTGTTGCTGTAAATAAAAAATCTATGTCCCTTCTTCTGGCATTTGCTCGCGCACGCACGCAACACACACACACACACACACACACACACACACACACACCACACACACACACACACGAACGCACGCGCGCACGCACACACACGTACGCATGCACGCACGCGTGCAACACACACACACACACACCACACACACACACACACACACACACAAGGCAATCAACTTCCCGCTAATAAATGCACTGCACATTTTCTCCGGTTTACAGCGTCAACATGCCATCCCCGTCCCAACTCTACCTACCCTACATCTCACACACACAGCACCGCTCCCCCTGTGACATGCGTATACTTGTCACTTCATGTTCTCTTTACCTCGCCCCTTCCCAGCATCCAGTCTGCTGTTGACCTGATGAGGTCCACCCAGCACCCAGTCTGCTGTTGACCTGGGGCCGTACTTACATGTCGTCGGTAACGGGGAAGTGACCTTCTTACCTCGTTGTAAGCTCGATGGTCTGTTACTTGCGGATCCATATGTCGAGAGTAGCCTTTAACCTCGTGGTTTGCAGTGGGTGAGGGGTGGGTAACCTACAACGATTATAAGGCATGAGTTCGCCCTGGGTTAGATCAAAACAAAGATGGCTGCCAACTTTGTGGTTTTTCACCGACGAAGACAACTATTGCGGAGAAACCGTATTTTACGGGACAGAACGAATCCATTGGACACGTTCAGTGATGACGAACTTCACGCAAAGTTAAGAT
>CM065729.1:43804932-43814932 GCA_033310375.1 Conus canariensis | reverse complement strand
CTCCTCCTGATCCTCCTCCTCCTCCTCCTCCTGATCCTCCTCCTCCTCCTTCCTCCTCCTCCTCCTCCTTCCTCCTCCTGATCCTCCTCCTCCTCCTCCTGATCCTCCTCCTCCTCCCTGATCCTCCTCCTCCTCCTGATCCTCCTCCTCCTCCTCCTCCTCCTTCCTCCTCCTATCCTCCTCCCTCCTCCTCTGTCCTCCCTCCTCCTCCTCCTCCTCCTCCTGATCCCTCTCCTCCTCCTCCTCCTCCTCCTCCTGATCCTCCTCTCCTCCTCCTCCTCTCGATCCTCCTCCTCCCCCTCCTCGATCCCCTTCCTCCCCTCTCCTCCTCCTGATCCTCCTCCTCCCTCCTGATCCTCCTCCCTCCTCCTGATCCTCCTCCTCCTCCTGATCCTCCTCCTCCTACCTCCTCTCTCCTCCTGATCCTCCTCCTCCTCCTTCCTCCTCCTCCTACCTCCTCCTGATCCTCCGATCCTCCTCTCCGTCCTCCTCCTGATCTCCTCCTCCTCTCCTCCTCCTGATCCCCCCTCTCCTCCTCCTCCTCCTCTCCTCCTCCTGATCCTCCTCCTCCTCCTCGATCCTCCTCCTCCTCCTATCCTCCTCCTCTGATCCTCCTCCTGATCCTCCTCCTCCTCCTGATCCCCCTCCTCCTCCCTCCTCCTGATCCTCCTTCCTCCTCCTCCTCCTGATCCTCCTCCTCCTTCCTGATCCTCCTCTCCTCCTCCTCCCTCCTGATCCTCCTCCTCCTCCTGATCCTCCTCCTCCTCCTCCTGATCCTCCTCCTCCTCCTGATCCTCCTCCTCCTCCTCCTCCGATCCTCCTCCTCCTCCTCGATCCTCCTCCTCCTCCCCTCCTGATCCTCCCCCTTCCTCCTGATCCTCCTCCTCCTCCTCCGATCCTCCTCCTCCTCCTGATCCTCCTCCTCCTCCTGATCCTCCTCCTCCTCCTCCTGATCCTCCTCTTCCTCCTGATCCTCCTCCTTCCTCCTCTCTCCTCCTGATCCTCCTCCTCCTCCTGATCCTCCTCCTCCTCCTCCTCCTGATCCTCCTCCTCCTCCTGATCCTCCTCCTCCTCCTCTGATCCCTCCTCCTCCTCCTCCTGATCCTCCTCTTCCTCCTGATCCTCCTCCTCCTCCTGATCCTCCTCCTCCTCCTCCTGATCCTCCTCCTCCTCCTTCTTCTCCTCCTCCTCCTCCCCTCCTCCTCATCCCTCCTCCTCCTCCTCCTCCTCCTCATCATCATCATCATCATCATCATAATTGTCGTCGTCGTCGTCGTCATCATCATCATCATCATCAATATCATCATCGACAACAACAACAACAACAACAACGACAACAATAGCAACAACAACAGCAACAACAACAGCAACAACAACAACAGAAATAACAACAACAACAACACACACACACACACACACACACACACACACACACACACACACACACACACACACACACACACACACGCTCAGTGTAAGTGTTTTCTTCCTTCACTGAACGTGTCATAGTTGTAGTAAGCAGATGTTAGATACGAAGCTGTAAAACGTAGCTTTATATTCAGAATGACTGAGGCATCCTTAACAGATGATACATCGTCCGTATCAGTACTTCTGTCTGTTCATTCTTTCTTCCTCTGTTTGGTATTTCGTAAAAGAAAAGGTTTCTGTTTGTCATCTTTCAGGTCGTGCAGTCACGAAGGGCGCGACTAAGCCCGTGTGTGTGTGTGTGTGTTGTGTGTGTGTGTGTGTGTGTGTGTGTGTGTGTGTGTGTGTGTGTGTGTGTGTGTGTGCAAAACTAACAGTCAACTCATTTCTCTGGCCGTGAGTGAGCGCCATCGATGCTCAGGATCTCAACATGTTGTGGACATTGATAGACTCCCCGGGGTGGCGGTATCCGTGGCTTGTCTGGCAGTAGCTGGCTCTGGCCAGTGTAGCATGCAATAAGCCAGGAAGACAACGCGCACTGATAACTGCAGATGAATGGCCACTGTGGCAATAAACCCGCCATGATTTGCTCGTTCATCTTCGCCAGATCTCATGCTCATAATGAAAAAGGCCTGCAAAAATATAGTGGACGGGAAAATGAAGGAAGAGGACGAGGCGTGGGCTGGGAGACATAGGGTAAGGTAACTGATGGATGAGTAGGAAATTATAGGAGCTGAATGACTAATCACAGGGGTAATCCGATCAGATGATCCACTTTGGTTCAATGTTGACTCTGACGTCACTTCATCAAAGATGATATTATTTACAATAGATTAGTAGTGACACAAATAGAAACATGCGAAAAGAGTCACTGTGAAAGTGCCGGTCTATATGTTTTCTAACGAATGCAACTGGAAAATCTTTTCTTTTCTTTTTTTTCTCTTTTTCTCCCTATACGTCCTTTCAGTTGCATTTCTCCTGCTCCATCTTTCCGACTCCTCCATGGCACCCTCAGTACTGGCATACACGAGGCAAGCCGACAGAAGAGGCCCCGCACTGCCCCTGCAGACTGTCACTAAGCTGAGGAGCAACGGGCTGTGAGCAGCACTCTCCAGAGGGGAAGCTGACAGACCTGTACAGCACTGACAGTGGGTGGACTGATTTCTTCACAGCGTGCTGTGTAAAAACCCTCTGCCATTGCTGACTGCTGGGTGTGTGGAAGATTAATGTGAGAAAAATCAGTGGGGGAAAGATCATTGGATGTTTGGAAAATGAGTGGTAGTTATAATTGTTCAGGGAATAAATCCTGGCCTGCTAAGGTTCATCTCCATTCGTGTGCTGAAACGGGACTGATGTATATCAAAGAACCACACCGACCAATTGTAATGTTCACACACACACACACACACACACACACACACACACACACACACACACACACACACACACACACACCACACACATGCACACGCACACACGCACGCATGTGTGCGTACGCACGCATGCACACACAATCACCACACACACACACACACACACACACACACACACACACACACACACACACACACACACACACACACACACACACACACACACACACACACACACACACACACACACACACGAGTCTGAGTGAGAAAACAACTGCGCAAAAAGGATCTCGTTTCTAAGTGTCGCGAAACTTTTTTTTTTCTCCTCTTTTCTCCTCGTGAACATTACATTGCTTATTTACGCGGCCTCCACAACACACCAATCAATATTTCTGTTGGCATGCAGTATGCCTCCTTGACTCCTCAGACTTGGAACGATCGCCGCAAATTGCACACTGTCTCCCAGAGGATCTGCGCATCTCTCTGACCCGTACAACATACACCCCAGCCCAGCCATTAAGCTGTTAGGGAAATAGCACGCCTCCTACCCATTATCCCCCCCCTCCCCCCCCCCTTCTCGTCTCTGCGATTCTCCAAACCGCTTCTTTCCTCTCCCTGACCCTCCCCAACTCCACACCCCTCCTCCAACCCCCCAAGCCCCCCACCCCCCACCCCACCCCACCCCCACCCCCACCCCTCCCACTCCTTCATCACGCCATTTCCACTCTGGAGAAAAATGTATACTTTCTATTAGTAAGTCAGAGTGATTATTCCTTTTCACATGATAATGTGGATATGGATGATAACTCCTACCGAGACAATGCCCCCACACAAAATGTCTGTGGCTCTTGACACGATTACGAGGATAACCACTCAATCTGCTCCGGCATTGCAGAGTGCTAGAACTTCATTAGTATTACATCGTGGCTACAAAGAAGGCCCGACATAAACAAAAGACAGGGAAGTACAGAACTCGGAGCGATAGAAAACATGGTACATATGAAACAGATGTTCTCGATTCATACAACATATGTGTTGTGACTGAAACGGGACACATGAAATGTACAAGGAAGACCAAAGCGCCCTCATGCTCTGTCACTGTGGCACCGCCTCTCAGCAATCACTGTCCTCTGTAAGGGGGCTTAGTGGGGGGGGGGGTATCCTGTGTGTGCTGGACCAAGAATCACCGAACACCAACTTAAGGACACGACAGCAGTGTGATGTCTCCTGTGGTGTGTTGGTGGCCATCAGCTGTCCGCAAAGGTGCAGAGACCTGTGAAAGCAACAGAACTGCTGCAGTTGAGCAGTGCAGGATGATCAGGAAGACCAGCGCCAACAGATCTCCAGCTGCTGCCACCATCCCCTGTCCGTACTGTGATAGATCTTTCGGGCGCAGATCGGCCTGACCAGCCATCTACGCACTCACCCCCGATCCCAGGATGAGTAGATGGTCTTCGTCGTCTCGACGGACAACGACAACGGTGTGTTGCCCTATGAGGAATTGAATTAGTTTGCTGCTTGGGGATTGTTGTAGTTGTGTAGGTCGAAAGAAACTTAACTGGGTTGGCCTTATTTGAGGAAGCGGAATGAGAAGGGCAGGAATAAGGCCATCCAGGGAAATGACAAGATCAGTCCTGACCGAAGAAGATAAAGGAAGGAAGAAGACGGGAGACCAAGGGAAATCATTGATGGGCAAAGGAGGAGACACACGCACTAAAAGATCACAGCAGCATACAATTTCATAAAGTCAAAAATCGATAGGGAGTGGGGAGGATTGGAGTGTGTGTGTGTGTGTGTGCGTGCGTGCGCGCGCGCGCGCGTGCGTGCGTGCGTACGTGCGTGCGTGCGTGCGTGCGTGCGTGCGTGCGTGCGTGCGTGCGTGTGTGTGTGTGTGTGTGTGTGTGTGTGTGTGTGTGTGTGTGTGTCACAGAACCGTCTGTCTGTCACTTTGACGTAGATAGACAGTTGACATGACCTGACGTTGACAGACAAAGCCTGAGACAGCTGGCACGACCTGATAATGTTTTCTTTTCGAGAGAAATGTGGAAATGGACATTACCGTTAGAGGCCAAGGTCTAGAGATCAGCCGCTGTCAATACTGGCCTGTCGCAGAGCAATGCCTGGCCCTGATAGGTCACCCAGGACCTGAATTAAATGGAGCAACAGCGTTTGTGGACATAGTCCCACACCTATCAAGCCACACCCAGACTCCTATTGGCACAGGTCTAGGGACAGCAGCTCGAAAGAACGTGGATAATGATATTGATTAGTATCTGGGAGGAGACGAAAACCCGTAAGCAGCGTCTTAAGGAACCCACGGCAGAAGGAACTTTCTCCTTACAAAGTGCAGAGGACAAATCCTTTGTGACAGGGCAACACAAATACCTCCAAGCACAGGAATGACTGCTGACACTGCACTTTGGCGACGGTCTCTCCTCCACCGGGTGTACATCCGGATGTTCTGACAGAGAATTGTGCTTCGATGATAAGGTATACAATACTGTAGGACACCATGCATTCCAATGCAACGTAACACAGTGTAGGACATTGCAATCCCATGAAAGCCGCCACAGAATACACTGTGCAGCAGTCCATGTATAGACTCGGGGGTGTTAAGTGATGACTTTTGCTCTGATAGCCGTAGGACACCATTCCTAAGACACTTACTGACGTTGATGATTCTTAAGTCGCTGAAAAGAACGTTCCCCTCTCGAGTGGATGCCCCTCCACCCCAGTTTCCCGCCGCCCCCGTTCTTCCCTAACCCAAAGACAGTTCGGTTCCCATAAATGTCAGCACACCGAACATTTCAACAATATATGCACAGGGGAAAAAAGCTGAGGTGAGCACGAGTGCCGATCAGGGACAGACACCAATATCAAAAACAGTTACCTTATCAAGGAAGAAAGAGGATCTTGCCGATGATGTTGTTGGATTCTATTTAAGGTCTGAGATTGCGGGGGGTGGGGGTGGGGGTGGGGGTGGGTGGGTTCGATGTCTCTATTTAAACGCATCTGTGCATCACCCACACCCAAAAGATGCATGCACTCCAGTTTTATATCCAGACTTCTGATCAGTTGAACCTTATATGATGAACTTTTTTTCTCTCTTGTCCACTGTTTATTGAGACCCAGAAGATATACGTTCTGTGTCCTCAAACATTTTTTCTAGCGGTTTGGAATATGAGCAACTATTTCGATCTACAATTAAAATACTACTACTGCTACTTCTTTCTACTAACTACTGCTGCGCTGCTGCTGCTGCTGCTGCTGCTGCTGCTGCTGTCTGCTGCTGCTGCTGCTTGCTGCCCACTACTACTGTTGCAAGCAAACGATGGTGATGATGATGATGATAATGATGATGTTGACGATGACGATGATGATGATAATGTTGCTGCTGCTGATGATGATACTGAAGACATAGCACTCTTCCTCCTAATGAACTCAAAGCGCTTTACGTAAATAATTAACAACAAAATGCGGTTATGACATGGCATATATATAATATATATATATATAATATATATATCCCTCTCTCTCTCTCTCTCTCTCTCTCTCTCTTCTCACACACACACACACACACACACAACCACACACACACAACTCACACACACACACACACCACACACACACACACACACACACACACACACACACACACACACATACACACACACACACACCACTACACACACACACACACACACACACACACACAATACAGAAGGAGAGGGGGAGGGAGGGGGGAGACAGACAGACAGACAGACAGAGAGAAAGATAGACAGACAGGCAGACAAGCAGAGAGAGGGGAGAGAGAGAGAAAAGAACGAAACACGAACGAACGAACGAACGAACGAAATGTTGTCTATTGAGGGAAAAGAATAACTTTAGTGGCTTTTTTCAATCAGCCCTAAAACAGGGAAAGGTATATAAATATATGAAAGAAAACATTGCAGAGAGAGGAAGAGAGAGAAAGAGGAGAGACAGACAGACAGAGAGAGTTCCTAGTCCTTGAACACAGAGTTATACAACACACACACACACACACACACACACACACACACACACACACACACACACACACACACACACACACACACACACACACACACACAGAAAGGGGGGAGGGTTGGAGGGAGGGAGAGACTGACAGACAGACAGACACACACACAGAGATAAAGACAAACAGACAAGCAGACAGACAGACAGGCAGACAGACCGACGGACACAGAGAGAGAGAGAGAGAGAGAGAGAGAGAGAGAGAGAGAGAGAGAGAGAGAGAGAGGGAAAATTCCCAGTCCTCGAGCACAGATTTATCAGCCATGGTCAGTCGCGCGGTCAGCGGTCATCGCCTTCACATCGGTTGATCCTGTGTGGACCCAGTGGTGATCTGTGCGATGGTCAGGGGCCAGTGTCTTTTTCATCCGCGTCTTCTCCCCTTTCCCTTGGGTCCACTTGACACACCAATTTTGGAGGAGGCAGCATCACAATCTGACCACGGTACAGCCAATGGAGGCTAAGCCTGAAGAGTGTTACTACACTTTGTCTTGATCGCATCTCAATAGTTTGAGAGAGGTCAGAGCACATTAAACCCAGCATTTGTCGCAGACATTTGCGAAGCGTCTCTCAGTTTGTTGACCTTAACTACAAAGGGTAATTAACGTTGAAGTCATCACCCTCGTCAACAATTTCATGAACTTGATTCTTGTTGATAAACTGCTCTTCTAAGCGAACGGCATCCTTAATCGCATTGTAAAAGCAACGGACATCAAAATCCATCCACATAGGGCCGGAATAGCTGAGCTGATGGAGCTCAGGACTCGTGACCTTGGTGACTCTAGTGTTACAGTTCGAATCTCCGCCGAGCTGTTTGGAACAGGATGATTTTTCTCTCGGACGTAACATTGGTTCAGACTCCTTTTTTTTTTTTTTTACAAAATTACCTTCGAACGAGACGATAAACCAAGGCTCCGAGTGATAAAGCACGCTTAACATTTTACCAGTTTGACTGCTGGTGTAGATGACCAACATACACATAGTATGCACCCTTCGTGAAAAGCTTGAAAGAATGAGTGTAAAGCAGGTTGATTGATATTGATAACAGTTTTTGTTTTTGTTTCCTTTTGACCCCCCTTTTGTTTCAGTCTTTACCACCTATCTTCAACTTATAGGTTGATTGATAGCCGACTGAATGATACAGGGAACCACAGAATGTATTGCCAACAGACAGCCCTTCCATCAGCTCTACCCTCGAAGGCAGCCTGTTGTATAAGCGACAGCGTGGATTCTAAAGCGCTCAGACCTTGATCTCAAACCAAAGGATAGGCGCTTTTTAAGTAATTTAACAACAACAACAAAGAAATAATGATGATGATGATGATGATGATGATGATGATGATGATGGTGATGATGATGATGATGATGGCGACGATGATGATAACACACTCACAGGACTGTCCATTAATCATAGCTGGTTCCTGTATGATCCTACATGATAAGGTGGATGTGAAAACGAAGGGAAAGGAGAGAGGGTAGGGGCAGCAGGAGGAAGAATGTAGGAAACGGGACATGAGTAAGATGGAGGAGATGGATGTGAGTCACGTGTGAAAATGGCCCTGTACCATTCTTCTCCATGCAGTCGATGGCCGCTGGCAGGCGGACAGGCACCGGGTCCTCAAGGTACCAAGACATAGTGGCATTATTCCGGAGAGAGAAACGGTGTATGGAGGGTAGAAGGTGAGTGGGTGGAGATTGAAATGAGAGGAAGGAGGAGGACCTGAGTTGTGACAGAGGCAAAAAAGAGCTGGGTTGTCAAGGTCATGGTGAAGAACATACGAATGTTAACAGTAGCCCCCAGAAACCAAAGCGTCCACGCAGTCCCCACCAGTATTGATCCCCCTCCCAGTGATTGGGACTTATGCCAGCTACTGATAACACGTTGAAACCGTCGCTAGTTCATGCGATTACCTTTTTCCGTAATAGTGTTGGTGGGAGAACTCCAAACTGTTCGCAAATGACGCATGAGAAGCTGTCAATTGTCTGGTAAAGGACGGGGCAGAAATGACTGATCCGCGAATAAGTATTGGACCAAGACAGAAGTGGAGTTATTACATTGACAGCGTCGCTGTTTGTTGCTTCATGTTTACTTATTATGTTCTAAATTCGGTGGTGAGCAGTAATTCTTTGATGTTCAGCAAAGAGGTTGTTATTGTTGTGTTGTTTTTATTGTTGTGTTCCATAGTACAAAGGCAACGTAAAGCCTATATTTTTGCACATACTTACCATTACTTCCCACTATGTTCCATATTTCTATGTTTTTTTGTGATCCTCTCTCCTCTCTCTCTCTCTCTCTCTCTCTCTCTCTCTCTCTCTCTCTCTCTCTCTCTCTCTCTCTTAAACGCGAATATATTCCACAGCGTATGGTCATTTTCTGTGTTTGAAATTTTTCCCTAGAGTTTAGTATGTTTTGCTTAATAGCGTGCCTCTCATTTCCTTTGCACTAGTCTAACAAATCTTGCGTCGAAGGCATACAATAGTAAAGCCAGCGTGAATCCTAGCCTGTAACGATTATACATGTCTTGCTTTGCTTAGCTCAAAGAACGCCACAGTGAAAAGGAATAATCAAAAACTCCAAATTCATTTCATACACTTTCGTCTCAAATAGAAATTATGTTCACTAACTTCAACAAACATGTAACGACCTATTCGCTGCCATCTGTGAAATGGTTCAACATACATCAGTTGGACATTGAGCCCAGTCACCCGAATGACCAGTTCTCTCCCCTGGCAGCAAACCGGCATCAGTTCTAGAACCAGATCTAAGCATCATACTGACTATGCTAACAGCAATAAAACCACATAGTGGAATCGGACGATTATTTAGGATGCCACTGACTAACCCCGTCCACCCATTAACGCCACTTGCTGTGCCAGCAGTTGACAGCTGATAGTGATGAAGTACTGACAAATGGTTTTGCTCCTAAGTCATGACCATATCCGGCTCAAGATCCTTATCTATGATGATCACAAGATGGATGTGGGATAAAAAGCAAGAGGACAGGAAGGCAAAGAAAGAGAACGATTGGTGCAGAATTCAGGGCCCTAATCCATGAAACAACTTACGTGCAAAAGGTGAACGTCTGTCTCCATTTTCATTATTGCCCGTTACAGGTACAAGGCTGACGATGTTATTATCACCATGTTAC
>CM065729.1:43792432-43797432 GCA_033310375.1 Conus canariensis | reverse complement strand
TCTGAAAGGGTTTTTGACCAGTTCATCGTTTTTGCCATTGGTCTCAGTTCAAAAATTATGAATAATTCTACAGCCTGTCTCCAACCCAACAACGGAAAGCCGTGGCTTTCTGGAATCAGCACGACCCACTGACCATAGTCCACAGCCAGGCCAGTGACGTGCACACCTCTGTGGTCACAGGTCGGCCTGACCCTCGAAGCTGGCCTCAAACAGCAGCCTGCTGCCACTGACGGTGATCAAACCACGTGGACCGCTTCTGTCCACTATCTATGACGCAAAGGGCTACCTCACCCAGACAATGGCGCCATGTGTGATGTTTCTGAATATCAGTTCATACTGTGAAAGTCTGGGTAAATGGAAACTACTGTAAACTCTGTATTTGTTTCATCATAGGAGCAAGAGTTACCCTACTTGTTTGTTAATTATTGTGTACTATTCACTGCCTCATTTCATATTTACTTTCTTTTATTGTAAACTCCCCCCGCCCCCCCCCCCTCCCCACCCCCGGTGACTGCTGTGTTCTGAGGAACAGTGCCACACCTCATAGGAAGTCAGTAGGCCACCCGTTCCTGGTTCTGTGTCTGGCACAGTTCACTTTCATTTTCTTCCTTTCCATAAGCCTTATGCCTTTGCCCAGGATCCAGTCTTGAAAAAAAAGTCCCATAAGATACAGACATACTGCATGTTGGTCAGGAAAACTGAGCAACCCTAAAAGTGTCTCTTTCCCTTGGTCACATGGAGTACATCGTTGTCGTCTCCACATACATAGGTGACTTGTACAATGAAAATCCAGAATACGTGAAATAACCCTCCATAAGACGACTCTCATCACAGGTAAACTTGTGTCCAAAACATCCACTGGAAACAAGCAGCAGCCATCAAAACGGTTGAGGTGAACTATGATAGATCACATGACTGTGAAAAGTCATGACGTCATGCCAGACCTGTCTTCTGAAGTGCTGAGCTAGTCCTGTCCTATGAAGTGCCGAGCCAGTCCTGTCTAAAGAAGTGCTGAGCCGGTCCTGTCTTGAGAGGTGCTGAGCCAGTCCTGTCTTGAGAAGTGCTGAGCCAGTCCTGTCTTACGAAGTGCCGAGCCAGTCCTGTCTTAAGAAGTGCCGAGCCAGTCCTGTTTTATGAAGTGCTGAGCCAGTCCTGTCTCAAGAAGTGCTGGTGGTGAGCCAGTCCTGTCTTAAGAAGTGCTGAGCCAGTCCTGTCTTGAGACGTGCTGAGCCAGTCCTGTCTTAAGAAGTGCTGAGCCAGTCCTGTCTTACGAAGTGCCGAGCCAGTCCTGTCTTAAAAAGTGCCGAGCCAGTCCTGTCTGAAGAAGTGCTGATGCTGAGCCAGTCCTGTCTTAAGAAGTGCTGAGCCAGTCTTGTCTTATGAAGTGCTGAGCCAGTCCTGTCTTATGAAGTGCTGAACCAGTCCTGTCACATGAAGTGCTGAGCCAGTCCTGTCTTATGAAGTGCTGAACCAGTCCTGTCACATGAAGTGCTGAGCCAGTCCTGTTTTACAAAGTGCTAAGCCAGTCCTGTTTTACGAAGTGCTAAGCCAGTCCTGTCGTACGAAGTGCTAAGCCAGTCATGTCTTACGAAGTGCTAAGCCAGTCCTGTCTTACGAAGTGCTAAGCCAGTCCCATCTTACAAAGTGCTGAGCCAGTCCTGTCTTACGAAGTCCTGAGCCAATCCTGTATTTAAGAAGCAGTCAGTCAGTCTTGTCTTATGAAGTGCCGAGCCAGTCTTGTCTTATGAAGTGCCGAGCCAGTCCTGTCTTATGAAGTGCCGAGCCAGTCCTGTCTTATGAAGTGCCGAGCCAGTCCTGTCTTATGAAGTGCTGAGCCAGTCCTGTCTTATGACTGCGATGGTCGGGGAGGCAGACTAGGCACTATAGCAGCACGACGAAAGAGGCAGCCGCGAGGAAGAGCAGAGTGGGTCAGAGTAACTGACAAAAACAAAACAAATGGCCACAGAAGAACCAGCTCCGACAGCACTGGCAATGAAAGCGTGTGGAAAAGGCCACCACAGTATCTCTGTACCTTCACTCTCGCGGCCAGCTGGGAATTACGTGAGACGAGGCTGTTGATCGCCCCTCCCGACAAGGCAGGGGAAGTGGTGAAATCGGTGGGGGTAAGGAGAGGAGTGCTAGTGGGGGTGGGCGTGGGGGTGGTGAGGGTGGTAAAACAAAAAGATGACGGTATGGCCGAAGCCCGGAGAATAAAGTTATAAACATTTGTACGTGGAACTGTGACGGTTGGTTGCAGAAGCTGGACATCCCTGAGGTTATTTCAACAATGTTATCTTTCGATATTTTTGCTTTAAACGAAACTTTTGTTTATTCAAACACAATTTCATACACACCTTTTAGTAACTATGATGTGTTTGTCTCTAGAGCTATAAAATTATCACATCAAGGGCGATATTCGGGAGGAGTGATCGTGTTTGTTCGAAAAAGTTTGGCAGGATTTGTGGAAAGAATTGATACTAACTTAGAACAAATGATTATTTTGAAACTGGACGGAAGACTGATAGGGACAAATAAACCGGTATTTCTGATTTGTACATATATTCACCCTTATGATAGTAGGTTCTGGAGACAGTCACGTCACGGTGTTGGCATAGAGATCATCGAACAATGTTTAATGGATTTATATGAAAGATTTGAAGATTTTTATGTTATGATTTGTGGTGATTTGAATGCGAGGACTGGATGTGAGAATGCGATGTTAATTGATGAGCTCTCTCATAATAATGTGTGGGAAACATTGCGCACTGCAGACCAGGTAAACTATATATTTAAGAGAAGCTCTGATGATAAAGAAGTTAACAATTTTGGGAAAGATTTACTCAGTCTATGTATGTCGTTCGAGTGCGTTATTGTCAATGGTCTTAGTCATTATCGGTTTGATGATTCATTCACTTTTGTTTCAAGTGGTGGTGGTAGCACTATCGATTATTTTATAACTTCCAGTGATATATGTTTGCAGCAGCGTGTCAGCTCATTGCGTGTTTTGCCATCCATCGACTCAACGCACTTGCCTGTTTGTATTAAACTGTATGTAACCGAATTTTTAAGTGATGGTATAAAAACTGTGAGTGATAAAAATAAGACGGGAGTTAAATGGATGGAAAAACAAGTATGGAATCCAACTTTGGAGCAACAGGTTCTTGATAGTCTTAACACAGTTGAAATTCAAAACATGTGTTCCCAAGCTTTCGCATTAATTGACAGCGATATTAACCAAGCTGTGAGATTGTTTTCTGGTGCCTTAGTTTCTTCCAGCAATTGCATGATGAAGCGCATTTATGTCGGAGATAATGTCAGACTTCCGCATTGGTATGACAGTCAGTGTAAACAATCTCAGAAAAAAACTAGACAGTCGTTAACTGTGTTTAGACAAATAAAACAGCCTGACGAACGAAGGCAATACGTTCACGATCGGAAAGATTATAAGGCGTTGATTAAACAAAAAAGACGTAGTTTTAAACGGGAAAAAGCAAGACAGCTCGCTTCCCTTGGTAAAGATAGCAAATCATTCTGGAGAGAGATTAGATGTGTTTCGGGTAAAAGAAGAACTGGTATTTGCTCAGAAATATCAGACCAACAGTGGTTTGATCATTTTGCGACACTTTTCAATGTTCCAAATATTAAAACATGCGATTTTAGCTTTGAAAATTTTGATTCGAATTGTGATGATCTGAATTTACCTATTACCGAAAGGGAAGTTTTTGAGGCTATACGTAAATTGAAAAATGGGAAAGCCTGTGGAATTGACAGAATAGTTCCAGAAATGTTAAAATTATGTAACGATTTGTCAGTTGCTTTTATGACGAAATTATTCAATACTTTATTTGATAACGGTTCATACCCTGAAGATTGGACAAAAGCTATCATTGTGCCAATATTTAAAAAAGGTGACAAAACTCAGCCAGACAATTACAGAGGAGTTTCCTTGTTAAGCTTGATGAGCAAATGTTATACTATCATTTTAAATCAAAGACTTGTAAAGTGGATTGAAACAAACAGAACGTTAACAGAATCTCAGGCAGGATTTAGAAAGGGATATTCTACTTTTGATCATATTTTTACTTTGAACGCAATTATTGAAAAGTGCTTTTCAAAAAGAGGGGGTAAACTCTATGTGTGTTTTGTAGATCTTAAAAAGGCATTTGACTCGGTGCAACATGGGCCTTTGTTTGAAATTCTACTAAAAAATGGGATACATGGTAAATTTATGAAGGCTGTTATGGCAATATATAACTCTGTAGTTTCGTGTGTAAGGATTGATGATCATTTGACAGATTTTTTCGAATGTCCTGTTGGTTTGAGACAAGGCTGTATACTTAGCCCTGAACTTTTTTCAGTTTTTATCAACGAAATTGCGGCAGCCGTGGTTGAATATGGTATACATGGTGTTCAACTCTTACCTGGTCTTGATGAACTATTTCTGCTTTTGTTTGCAGATGACATTGTCCTTTTGTCCATCACTGCAAGAGGTCTTCAGAATCAAATTGATATTTTAAATGATGCTTGTAAAAAACTTTTTTTGAATATAAATACAGATAAAACAAAAATTTTGGTTTTTCGGAAAGGGGGATTTTTGGGCAAGAGCGATAAATGGACTTTGGACGGCAATACCTTGGAAGTCGTAAATGAATATAATTATTTGGGTTTTGTCTTTACGACGAAAATGAGCTTGCAGAAATGCGTCGATGCCCTGGCGGTAAAAGGCAGAAGAGCTTGTATTGAATGCGTGAAACATATCAGCAGACTTCATGATATTTCAAAATCTTGTTTCTTTAGGATTTTTGATTCTCAGGTGCAACCTATATTAATGTATGCAGCTGAAATGTGGGGCCTAAATAGAATGCATAATATTGAAAAAGTACATACATTTGCATGTAAGCGGTTTTTGAAAGTCCCTTTAAAAGTACCAAATAAGTTCGTTTATGGTGAGATCGGGCGATACCCATTGTACGTTAATAGTTCTGTGAGATGTATTAAGT
>CM065729.1:43784932-43787432 GCA_033310375.1 Conus canariensis | reverse complement strand
CTCTCTCTCTCTCTCTCTCTCCTCTCTCTCTCTCTCTCTCTCTCGTGTGTGTGTGTGTGTGTGTGTGTGTGTGTGTGTGTGTGTGTGTGTGTGTGTGTGTGTGTGTGTGTGTGTGTGTGTGTGTGCGTGCGTGCTCTGCGTGCGTGCTGTTCTTCAGATTAGCATCTTTTCACTGAAAATGATGTTAGACGAGGAAGCGTTTATTTAAGAAAAAGGTGCAAGCACGCACTTGAGTGAGTGTGTGTGTGTGTGTGTGTGTGTGTGTGTGTGTGTGTGTGTGTGTGTGTGTGTGTGTGTGTGTGTGTGCGCGCGCGCGCGCGCGCACTAGCGCGTGTGTGTGTGCGTGTGTGTGCTCGCACAGACATGTGCGCGTATATGTGTGTATGCATTGATGTACGTTTGAGGTACATATATAATTATGTAAGCTCCATTATTTTTGTCATTACGACATCAATGAATCATCACACACTACACACACTTCTATTAAATCAAACAATACCACAAATGTATATATAAAAAAGTACCAAGTCGGAACCATAAATCACATGACGGTTCTGGTCTCTGTATAACTGGAAAAAAAAGAATAAGCAGATATCAGCTGGACAAAAACGTACATTATGTTTGGAGAACGTTTGGTTTTCTGTTCAACCAATAATCGAGCAAGGAAGCATGACAGAGGATTATGAGAAAGGGAGAGTGTAGAAAGAGTGACACGAACTCTCATAACAGATTTTTGCTCAGACAGTCTCGGAAAGCAGAAGGGGACGAAGTGAGGCTGGTTTATTTCACCTCACTCTATCGATCCCATACAGTGTATACAGGTGAGCCACTGGTGCCATTGTTCGACCTTCAATTACATCTTCGGAGACCGGTGTGTCATTAGCGAAACACATAACCTTGCCATTAGCGAGTGATTAATGGTGATCACTGGATGACGGTAAAGAACTAACAGTAATGACTGATCAGAGAATGAACCCTGGCACCTGTCTTCTCCTTTAGTCATTAACTGGGAATAGAGGAACTGATGAACGAACGATGTTTTGTTGCCTATTCTAGGAAGCTGCAATTACCTCATTCGCTATTTGGTGCGCGGCTTCCTCATTTTCCTCGATACCAACCAGCTCCTCAGCTCTATCACGTAAAAATTACTGGACTATCACAAATAAGGTAGAATAAAATAGAAAAAGTTTGTCGTGTTGGTTTTAACTAACAGAGGCTTACCAGGTTAAAACTAAATCAAAATGAGAACGTCTTACAGATGAGACTATTCCTGAGAGTAAAGCAAACAAAACGAAAAAAAAAAAAAAAAAAAAAATCTCACTCTTCACTCCTCCGTCAGATTAAATGAAAGATATTCATTTTCTTTCAAGCAGCAGCAGCAGCAGCAGCAGTATCGTCGTTGTCGTCGTCACATCCGCTACAACATATGGCACATAAACTTCAGAAAATCTGCAGTGCATTGTGGGTGTCTCATGTGGCATTGGGTCCAAAGAAACTGTCATTTGTTTCACCGTGACCTTGAGCAGGGGAGACCATCCCCGAAACAGGCGGGTCCCCAGGTGGCGCATAGACAGGATGCTCCCAGATATGAGGGTTAGCTGCGGTAGAACTCAGGTTTATTACCTGGTCGAATAAGCAGTCCCAGACCAACTGGCCATGTTCCAATCAGGATGGGGCGGGACAACAGGTGGCACTATTTTCTTCACTGAAATACCCCATGATGTCCTTGTACAAAAGCATCATGCGAACAAGAGCGGCGTTACAAGCTCTTAGCGCTGGGGAAGGACATGAAAGTGAACACCCATCCCCACCCCACCCTGTGCTCAAGGGTTAGGACGTTGTCGTTGTGAGTTAAGGGAGAACCCCCCCCCCCCCCAACACACACACACACACACACACACACACACACACACACACACACACACACACACACACACACACACTACAGAAAACTTGATACGACCTGAAAGGAAATCTTAAATGAGGCACAGAGCAGTAAACAGTAACTAACCAACAAGTAGGGTAACTCTTGCCCCCTATGATGAAATAGATGCACGCCCATAACTCCAAATGAATGCAGCTTGCGACACCGAACCGCCCAGCAGAAATGAGAGACCACTACTGCTCACTGTTCTTAGTGTAGAGCCCCTATATGGGATGTTTTGAACCACGCTCACCCTGCATTATTATGGAACCCATCTATTGGTGGTCCTAAACTCTATTTCATTCTGTTCAGTATAAAATCTGTACACGACAAGTTCTATACTATATGTAACTCTAAATAGTACAGATCCAACAACTGTGATGTTATGTACTATGTTTTATTTGCACGGAATAGAATGCCAACATCTGACGTTGTATACTATGTTTTGATCTGTACGGCACAGAATCCAATCACCAGAAACGGCACACCGCTCATTCACGTCATGTTCTATAGCGCGCGCGCGCTGTGTGTGTGTGTGTGTGTGTGTGTGTGTGTGTGTGTGTGTGTGTGTGTGTG
>CM065729.1:43759932-43769932 GCA_033310375.1 Conus canariensis | reverse complement strand
ACGGTACATACAGGAAGAAAAGGTCAGAATGGTTCGACGATGAATGTCGCAAAGTCAAAAAAGAAACTAGAAAAAATTAAACTATTTCAGAGCATTACACAAAGAATCCTCAATTCAGAAAGAAGAAATGAAAACTAAGGTTGAAGAAGCCAAGTTAATATGTCGATGAAGGAAGAAGTATAAACACCTATTAAGGATGAAAAAACAAGTTTTTAGAAAAAACAAATTAGAAATATTAACCAAAGAGATTCATAATTCGTCGGAATTTTGGAGGCATCTTAGAAACATGGGATGCGCAAAAAGACAAAGAATTATTAATGACATTAGTATTGATGAATGGTTTAATCATTTCAAGACCGTTTTTCAAAACAGCAATGAAGAAGGCGAAAGGGACCACCATATTGAAACGGATGTGTTAGATGAATCAGAACATGATTTAAATATTGCGTTTTCGGAAGAAGAAGTTAGAAAAGCTATAGATAAACTAAAAACAGGCAAAGCTAGTGGAATTGATGAAATTTCTGCTGAAATGCTGAAGCTAGGTGGTAAGAGTGTTCAGCTATTTCTGACAAAACTATTCAATACAATTTTTGACAAAGGTGTTTATCCCAGGGAATGGTCTAAAGCTCTTATAATCCCAGTCTATAAAAAAGGTGACCCTGAAAATGTCGATAATTACAGAGGAATCTCTCTTCTGAGTATTATATCTAAATGCTATACTACTATACTAAATGCACGACTGTATACCTGGTTAGAAAGCAACAATGTAATTTCAGAATGTCAAGCAGGATTCCGGAAAAAATATTCGACAGTGGATCAGATATTTACTTTATATGCCTCTGTTCAGAACTGTTTGAGTAAAAAAGGTAAGAAACTATACGTCGCTTTGTAGACTTTAAAAAGGCTTTTGATTCTGTTCGACATGATAAACTTTTGCAATGTATTAAACAACAGGGCGTGAAAGGTAAATTTCTGGCCTCACATAGAGCTATGTATTATTCTTTGCTATCCTGTATTCAAGCAAATCAAGAACTCTCCGAAATGTTTGAAACTCCTGTTGGAGTTAGACAAGGATGTGTTCTAAGTCCTACGTTATTTTCAATTTTCATAAACCAGTTAGCAGATCAAATAAATGAAAAAGGTAAACATGGAGTTAGGTTACTTCCGGATATCATTGAATTATTTATATTACTGTTTGCTGATGATGTCTCATTGCTATCTACTACACCATGTGGCCTACAAAATCAGTTGAAATGTATTAAAGACCTGTTGTAATGACATGAAACTATCTGTAAATATCAACAAAACCAAAGTTATAGTATTTAGAAAAGGAGGATATTTAGGGAAGCATGAGAAATGGTTTTACGACGGTAACAGACTGGAAGTTGTGAATAATTATTGCTATCTAGGGTTTAATTTTACCACCATGATCAGTGCAAAACAGGGTACCCTTCATTTAACAACAAAGGCTAAAAAGGCAGTAGTTCAACTCAGCAGAATCTTTACAAAGTACAGGGAAATGACGGAACGTACTTTTTTCAAGGTTTTTGACACCAACGATTCAACCAATCTTGATGTATGCTGCCGAAATATGGGGATTACACAGATTAGAACATTTAGAAAAAGTACACATGCTGGCATGCAAAAGATTTTTGGGTGTTCCAGGAATTACGCCAAACAAAATGGTTTAGGAGATTTGGGTCGATATCCTTTATACATTAATTCCTACGTCACTTGTTTACGATACTGGTTTAGACTTTTACAGATGAAAGCTGAAAGGTTACCTCAGAAAGCATATTTGATGCTGTTGGAATTAGACAGATCTGGAAAACAGTGCTGGGTCTCAAAGGTAAGAGAAATCTTGTGTTCAACAGGTTTTAATTTTGTTTGGTTACAACAAGGTGTTGGAGACGTTAAAATGTTCCTAAATGTGTTTAAACAAAGGCTTATTGATATGTTCATTCAAGAATGGACTGGCACCATACGAGACCGTGAGAGATACGAATGTTATAGTAATTTTAAGTCTGTTTTTGAAAAGGAAAGATATCTTTTGGATACGAATACGTACTGTTTCCGCGTTGCCATTACACGAACCAGGTTTAATTTGCTTCCACTGAATAACAACTTGCATCGCTATAGTAAAACAGAAAAGGACAAAGCGTGCCCATTTTGCCGTGATCAGGTAGAGAATGAGCAACATTTTTTATTTCAGTGCTCCCTCTATCAAGACCTAAGGAGTAAATTTCTCAAAGAATTCGCCAGTTGTCCCCTTTATTTGCTTCTTAAGGTATCCGGTACTTCGCACAGACATAGCCTATCAAGGTACATTTTTCATGCCATAAACAAAGGATCAAGTCAATTCTTTAGTTGATAAATTACTGCGGACAATTACCACTACATTGGTTTTCCTTGAAATGACTGACTTCATTTGTATTGTAATTTCGTGTACTCTAAACGTATCTGAATAATGTATCATCTTTTACATGCAGCTTTGGGGAATTATTATTGCAATGCTTTTTTGTTCTGTTTGTAATACATATATGCTAACTCCTCCCCGTTCTCCCCTCCCCCCCCCCCCCCCCTTCCCTTTGTACCTTGTATTGTGGCCCAAGGCCGATGTACATTAAAGCTTTCTGAGTTCTGAGTTCTGGTTCTCTCTCTGAGCACGTTCACTGGACTGGTCGCTTCATTTTAATGGTGAAAAGCGCATGTGATGATTTCAAAAAATAAATGATTGTGTTACAGTATTTTAATATAGATCTGCTTACAGTGAATAAACACTGAATGTTTTGGCATCGCTCTGTCTCACTGGCTTAATAAAAGTTCCAATACGAGTCAGTAGTATGCCAAAAATATTGATCGATCAATGATGCCACTAACACAGAAATTTTTCTCGAACCATCTGTTCCTGTCTTCAGGAACAGTGATAATTTCCCCATTTGATGCACTTGGTCAAAAAGGGTATCAACATTCTTAAGTTGAATAATAAAACGTTCATGTTTAAAAGCTTCACAATATTCGATCGTGATAATTTTTTTTAATCAGATCTCTGCATGAAGTATATCAATATTCAGATCCCAAATAATCTGAATATTGATATACTTCATGCAGAGTTCTGATCAAAATTTATCTGGACGTCTGTTCGGCTGTCTCTGTTTATCTGTCTGTCTGTCTATCTGTCTGTCTATCCCTCCCCCCCCTCTCTCTCTCTCTCTCTCTCTCTCCCCCCCCCCTCTCACTCACTCACTCTCTCTCCATCTCCTACACCCTACTCTCGTACATATAATTTTTTTAAGTTCTTTTCACTGTGCTTTTGCATGCGCTAAACATTGATTTTCGCATTGATGTTTACATGCATTTCTCTTTTTTTTCTTTCCTTCCGATTTTCATTCTTTTGCCCAGAGAGCTAGAGGTGGAAAAAAAAAACATGTTTTATCCATTTTCCTCTGATCTTATAATCCTCTCTCTCTCTCTCTCTCTCTCTCTCTCTCTCTCTCTCTCTCTCTCTCTCTCTCTCTCTCTCTTCTCTTTCTACTGTCTCTCTCTCTCTCTCTCTCTCTCTCTCTCTCTCTCTCTCTCTCTCTCTCTCGTTCTGTCTGTCTACCCCTTTGTCTGTCTGCCTGCCTGCCTGCCTGCCTGCCTGTCTGTCTGTCTGTCTGCCTCCTTCTATTTATCTCCCCCTCCCCTCCCGTTTTGCTGTGAAGCCACTTTATCACGTCTTTTGCACAGTTGATCGAAGACAATTCCAACTGTCTCAAGTTATGGCAAATTCACCACTCCTGCTTCAGGAACCCCCCAAATCTGATAATGTAATGCTGGCTATTGATCTATCATCGGTCTATCAACGGTCTATCATCGGTCTATCAACGGTCTATCATCGGTCTATCAACGGTCTATCACCGTCTATCATTACAGTACCAGATGTGGTCTGGTTGTCGGCTGTCCCATTCCAGACATTACGTCTGGATGTTGCAGATCCTTTCCATCACTTTTTCTCTCTGTTTGTTATCCTCCGTCTGATAGTTCTTCGATGAGCGAGATGTGGGGAGGGGGGGGGGAGAGGAGGGGGACGTCAGGCAGAGGTTAGGCGGACATTATCTTAGTTTGGTGATAGAGATGGAGACCAGTCCTGGAAATTTTGGCTTCAGATTGATCATCATGAACAGAGGTTTGGAAACCTGTTACACAGCAAAGTTCGTTATGAACATGGACAAGTAATAAGCGTATCCCCAAAGGTACTGATCAGCTTGATTAGCAAAAACGACCTTACATTAATTAATCAGAAAGAGTAGTTATCTGCAAACCCGTTGATCAGCAAGAATAGCTGGCAGTTGGGGTCACAGATTATTGCTTTTTCCTGTTTAGAATGTTTAAACTGAGAACAAATGAAGGATGCCCATGTCAACTCAAAAAGAGAACATAGATATAAATCAAACAAATCGAAAATTTGGAATTTTGTTTTTAATTTCTTCCATCGCAAACCCACACCAGAATGCAAAAGTATTCTTGCTGACAGTCAAAAGATGTCATGTGAGATAATTTCTAACCAGGTGGGAAAGCTTGCCAGCTTTTGGCACAGCGGCATGGTATGTGGACGACAAATCCCTAGAGACTGAGATGAGTCAAGAGTTTTGCAGGGCCTATGGAAAGTTCTTTAAAAGCCATCCGCCTTGGGATGAGAGAGAGAAGTGGGGGGGGGGAGTGAGGGGATGGGGGGGGAAGCAGCATAGGGTTAGGACCGAACGCCTGAGAACAAGACAAAGGGGCAGGGAGGGAGAGAGGAGTTTTCCCCCGTGGTTACTTTTTAAAATGCTAATGAGTTGGCATTTTTCTTGTATCGCCGATCAACTAGAATTCAATTTGACAGTGACTAGCTTTGTCCGTCAGAAATGGGTGTGTGTGTGTGTGTGTGTGTGTGTGTGTGTGTGTGTGTGTGTGTGTGTGTGTACGTGCGTGCGTGCGTGCGTGCGACCGTGCTGCGTGCGTGCGTGCGTGCGTGCGTGTGTGTGTGTGTGTGTGTGTGTGTGTGTGTTGTGTGTGTGTGTGTGTGTGTGTTGTTGTGTGTATGTGTGTGTGTGTTTTGAGTGTGTGTGTATGTGTGTGTGCGCGCGCGCACATGCGTGCACACGTGCGCGCGTTGAAAGGGGGGCAAAAGCGATTTTTTTTTTAATGAAGAAGCCCTTGCATATTTCATCCTTCCCTTGCCTAGCCACCATGGAGTCCAGCTACGTGGCCACGACCAAGAAGTCACTGTCTTGACCCCTTCCAGGCATCAGGAGGGTTATACAACATACAGGAGCCCACCAACCGTATCCCACCTGATCATGCCCAACTCTCGAGAACAGAGAACTGAGAACTACATGGGGTTTACCTTGGCCAGTCAGGAAACTACCTGTCTTGACCCAGTCCCACACAGGGGTAGCCAATTGAGCTGGCACAGCCAGTTTGTTTTCTCTCCTCTTCTTGCAGCAACAATGTTTTGTATGCCTTTCTACACAATATTGACACTGATAACTTTTTTTTTCTCATCCAATATTTCATGCTTGCAATGCACATGGTACACACTATATATGATGGATGCCTGCTTGATTCACCATACAAAAAAAATATTCAACGAATGCAATAGCACACCAATAAAAAAAAAATAAAAAGAAAGTTATGTAGTTATTAACAGCCCCCCCCCCCCCCCCCCGCTACCCCAACCCCCCCCCCCCCTTCCCTCCAAAGTTCTGATGCATAAATTCATTTCTTCCTTGATTGTCACTTTGTTAGAGAAGAGAGAGAGAGAGAGAGAGAGAGAGAGAGAGAGAGAGAGAGCAGACAGAAACAGACAGAGAAGACAGACAAAACAGACAGAGACAGAGAGAGAAGAACAGAGAGACAGAGAGAGATGAGAACGAAGCTTAGGGAGACAGCAAGACAGAAAGACAACTGAAACAGACGGAAGCTGTGAGACAGAGACAGACAGGACAGAAGGGAGAAAAACAACAGTAAAACAAGTTGCTTCTACAAACAGATGGAAAGAAGTTCCAGCTGCGGAGAGAAGAACCTATCGTGGGCACAGCCATTTGGCACACATTGCGGAAGTAGAGTCCAACTGTACGGCCAGATGACAACTACAACCTTTCACACACACACACACACACACACACACACACACACACACACACACACACACACACACACACAACACACACACACACACACACACACACACACACACACACACACACACACACACACACACACATACACACACACACGCACGCACGCACCACCACGCACACGCACATGTTACATTCTGAGAATATTTCAAACCAATATCCTGTACTGACGACAAAAAGCCCATCTCCATAACATCCCTCACTTCTTACACACCCCTTCCCACAGTTCCCCTTCACCCAGTCTGTCTCCTCGTCATTTTCTATGAAAAGTGGCCTCAGGCTGACATACGTTAATCTCTCTCTCTCTCTCTCTCTCTCTCTCTCTCTCTCTCTCTCTCTCTCTCTCTCTCTCTCTCTCTCTCTCTCTCTCTCTGAGCCAGTGGTTTTGAATGGAATTGCAGACATAATGCCTGAGGAAAGCGCTCCATACTCCTTCTACCTAATCTCCAGGGATCCGTACTTATGTACAATGTGTCTGTGCCAACAGTTAGCCAGCGCACGGCTCTTGGATCCCATCCAGTCATAGTTAGTTACAGCCTGCAACCGACATTTGCTGTAAAAAAAAAAAAAGTAGAGCCATTGAAAAGTGGCTGAAATGGGTGGTTGTGGTGGTATACGCTGCCATCAGCAGCTGACATGTTTCTACATGTCCATGTACCTTTGGATTTGAACTGAGGAAGTATTTTATACCCTAACATTGCAGCAGTCTATGGCTTTTCATTAAATACGAGTTCATGCATTTATTTTCAATATTCATCATTCTTTATCTTTAAACATTCACGTTGAAGTTAACGTGAACATCACCATGTACTTTCGATTGAAAACTTCTCAATGTTTACCAAACGAAGAAGAATAAATCCCTCAAGTTGATGACAGTTCTGCAGGGCCTGATTTGTCCAGCTTTCCACACAGACATACAGTCCAGAGAGCTGCAGATGAGCTGACAGAAACATTCAGAACAGGGAGCTCATCCATGAGAGAGCAGACCGCGTCCAAGGTCCAGGAGTCCTACAACACACCTGGATCCACTCTCAGTTGTGGGTTTCCATCACACTTGAACAGGTGCTTCCTTGGGACACATTCTATCGCTTCATCAAGTTTCCTTGAAACCATTCTGTAAGGTTGTCATGTAACTTGATACAAAAAAAACTGACAGGCTGAAAATTTGATCTTATGCGTGGAGGTAAAAGATTTCCAAGGGAACATGCCTTAAAAGCAAAGAGTCCTTCCCCATTGTCATCAGACAGAACTTCACTCAAGCCATGTGGCATGACCATTGTCAGGTGACAGTCTGCAGCTTCTGGAACTGTTGACAGCTGTCCTGAGAGTTAGGTATAATGTGAACACTCCATAATCGTTTCTGTCACTGCTTTTTAAATGTCTCTCTCTCTCTCTCTCTCTCTCTCTCTCCTCTCTCTCTCTCTCTCTCTCTCTCTCTAGTACACACACGCCACATACACACACACACACACACACACACACACACACACACACACACACACACACACACACACAAAGCACAGATACATATACCCATGCTCACACACCAGCATAAATACCCAACACGCTTACTGAACAATTGTGCACCAGCAAAGATCGACTTAAACAAGAGAGGCAATTTGTCGACAATCGACTCGCGTGTAATGACTACATGCGACAGTAGAATGAAAGGGACAAAGTGGCTGGGAAAGGAGAAGGGTATGTAATTCAACACCGCCATCAGACCACAAGCAGCCAGCACTAACTCCAGCAGACGACTTAGCAGTTCTCACTTCTGTGTTGACCTCTATTTCTTCAGCGCCCCCACGCGCCATCACCCACCCTCCTCTCCTCCCTTCTTGTTTCATCTCACAGCCACTGCCAGTTCCTTCTCTCCACACCCCCCCCCCCTTCCCATCAACCCTCATCCTTTATCCTCCTCCCCCCTCCTGCCCCCTAATCGACTGCAGCATTATGAAATATCCTGATGTAACTACTGATGGTTTCTCCCTCCGTGACAGAATGACAACATGTGTTCCTGTCGAGGTGAAAAGTTCAATCCAGAGATCTAGTTTTGTCGGAAAATGTGGTCTAAATTTCTAGGTTTTGTTAAAGACACACATTAGCTTGACTTGATATATCTTATATTTAACCGTCTATTTTTGATCTGGCTTAGTTCTACATTTAGTAATACGTTAATTCGTATGATACATTTCTGGCAAAAATCATCACTGAGGGATCTAATCTTGATTATTGTAACAGGAACATATAGTACAATTTATCACATCTTTTATCAGTGTATAAAGCGACAAACGTACGTGATCACCATTATAACAAAATAACAATTTTGTTATATTGATTTTATTGCCAGAGATATTGACCGTAGAGATACATTGTCACGCATGCAATGAGTAATGAGGTCTTAGCACTATTTATCATTCTCCAGTTTGATTGCATCATGCTAATACTTGCCGAGAAAATGACAATGTTAAATTTCATCACTGACATCCCATAGACAGACAACAGAAACAGTATGATTAGATAGACGCACTTGTTACACATGCAAGTCAAATAAGAAGCAAACACCCAATACAAACAAACCACTGGACGCTAACGTACAATACTCGGACTTAATATGCAGATAACTCTTAGTTCTGGTCAAAACACAGAACAAAAAAAATATACGACTTTCTCCTCAACCTCATAGGACATATCTTTAATCTTCTCAGACATTTCTTGATCGCCCAGACGCGAACTACCTCAATGAGGTAGGGGAGACGAAACAGACAGGAAAGGTGATAGAATGGGAACCAGCTGGTCAGACATCCTATCAGGAATGGGACGGTTCTCAGTCAAACCAAATCAGACAGTGTAATCACAGAGCTATGACAGACCAGGAGGGAATCTGGCATTGATGTGAACATCTCTTATTTCCATATAAGAGGGGCCATCTTTGCAAATATGTACGATTACTCGCTTTCTCTCTCTCTCTCTTTCTCTCTGTTCAATGAACATGCTTAAACAAAGCAACGACGTTCTTCACCAATGGTACATTAAAGAAAGCAGGAGACAGGGAGGTTTCATAGTAGGCCTGCATGTGCTTTGCCTGAGCACCAGCACCAGATCATATACTTTGCTCGAATTCCAAGGTGAGTCAAGTATTGTTAGTAATGCCATCAGTGCTTAGTCCTCTATTCTGCTTGAAAAGCTTTATCCCTGCTTCTGTCTTTTTAAATAACTAGATGTTAGATCATACATATGTCAGTGTTAAATATACCTTTCTTTTGAGGCGTAGATCTGCTTGGGAGGCAAAATCCCTAATTTTGCACTTTCATAAAGGGAGGGCCACCTATAGGCAGACTTCAGCGTTGCTTTGTCTGTGACTGTTCAGGCATTAGTCTGATTTACAGTCTTGATTTTCACAGCTGTCTTCATGCAGAGACTTGGTCAGGTGCCAGAAAGATTTTTTTTTTTTATGTCCTTTTACATAATCAAGGAAGATGATTTCTTTGGTTATTTGCACTGAAGTAATATACATGCAAAAGAAAAAAAAACTTCCTCACAACTGTTACCTCGATAATTTACATAATCAAACAGTGAGTAAAACTTTAATGCATCTAATTTTCTCCCATGTTTAACATTGGATAGATTTCAAGTTTATTTGTCTTTAAAAAAAAAAAAACACAGAAAGACCGGGTTTCCAAATATTTGGATGATTTGGGTGCACAGCAGATACAAAATGACCGCGCCCAAACCAACACAGTATCCAAAGCCTATTGCCAAGTAAACATATTGGTAAGTTCCCTTACTCTCTGTTGCCACAACCTGATTTATCGTCTCTCGTTTATTTTGACTCT
>CM065729.1:43752432-43757432 GCA_033310375.1 Conus canariensis | reverse complement strand
GAGAGAGAGAGAGAGACAGACAGACAGACAGACAGACAGACACACAGATAGACACACAGACAGACACACAGACGGAGACACAGACGCACCTGCGTGCGCATGCGCACGTTCACACACACACACACACACACACACACACACACACACACACACACACACACACACACACACACACACACACACACACACACACACACACACATATACACACACAAACACACACACACACACACACACCACACACACACACACACACACACACACACACACACACACACACGTTACATTCTGAGAATGTTTTCAAACCAGTATTCTGTACAGATGACAACAACCCATCCACAGCCCTACCCCTCACTTCTTACACACCCCTTCCCACAGTTCCCCTCCACCCAGTCTCTCCCCTTGTCATTTTCTATGACAAGTTGCCTAAGGCTGATGTACATTAAAGTTTCTCTCTCTCTCTCTCTCTCTCTCTCTCTCTCTCTCTCTCTCTCTCTCTCTCTCTCTCTCTCTCTCTCTCTCTCTCTCTCTCTCTCTCTCTGAGCCAGTGGCTTTTGAATGGAATTGCCAGACATAATGCCTGAGGAAAGCGCTCCATACTCCTTCTACCTAATCTCCAGGGATCCGTACTTCATGTACAATTGTCTGTGCCAACAGTTAGCCAGCGCACGGCTCTTGGATCCCACCCAGTCATAGTTAGTTACAGCCTGCAACGACATTTGCTGTAAAAAGTGTAGCCATTGAAAAGTGGCTGAAATGGGTGGTTGTGGTGATATATGCTGCCATCAGCAGCTGACATGCTTTCTACATGTCCATATACCTTTGGATTTGAACTGAGGAAGTATTTCATACCTCGCCATTGCACTAGCCTGGGCCTTTTTCGTAAATACGAATGCACGCATGTCTGTCAATATTTGTTTGGTTTTTTTTTAACATTCAAACTAATGTGGACAGCAATGATGCACACTTTCCATTCAAACTTTTTTGAATGTTTATTAGAATGAAAAATGGATCCCTGAAATGAACAACAGTTCTCTAAGGCCTGATTTGTCCATTTCTCCACACAGACATGCAGTCCAGGGAGCTGTAGATGAGCAGACGGAAACATTCAGAATAACAAGCACATCCATGAGAGTGCTGGCCTCCTCCAAGGTCCAACAGTCCTAAAATATTCCTGAATCTGCTGTGGATCTGGATCCACACCACAGGCTTTTCCTTGAGCCACATTGTATCACCTCATCAAGTTCCATTCATTATGCAGTGCGGTCTTACGTAGCTTGATGGCAACCAACAATCCGATAGACAGGCAGAAAACACGATCTCCTGGGTGGGAGGTAAATAAAATTCCAGTAGAACATCCCTTTTTCCTGTTTTTTTTTTTTTGTTTTCATCAGACAGAGCATCACTCAAACCATGCAGCATGGAGACCTGTGGAGACCCACTGCTGATTGTCAGGTGACCGTCAGCAGTCATGGGTCTGTTGCCAGCTGACCTGAGTATTGGACACAATGTGAACACTGCATCATACCTGTCACTGCTTTTTATATACAGTGAATGCTCTCTCTGTCTCTGTCCCTGTCTCTCTGTCTCTCTGTCTCTCTCTCTCTCTCTCTCTCTCTCTCTCTCTCTCCACACACACACACACACACACACACACACACACACACCTGCGCACACACACATGCACACACATGCACACTCACACACAGATGCATATACCCATGCACACACACACCAGCATACATAACAAACATGCATCCTGAACAATTGTACATCAGCAAAGACAGACTTAAAAACAAGAGAGGCAATTTGTCGACATTTGACTCGCGTGTAATGACTACATGCGACAGTAGAATGAAAAGGCCAAAGTGGCTGGGAAAGGAGAAAGGTGTGTAATTCAACACCGCCATCAGACCACAAGCAGCCAGCACTGACTCCAGCAGACGACTTAGCAGTTCTCACTTCCGTGTTGACCTCTGTTTCTTCAGCGCCCCCACGCGCCATCACCCACTCTCCTCTCCTCCCTTCTTGTTTCATCTCACAGCCACTGCCGGTCCCTTCCTTCTCCCTCACTATTCCCACCCCCTACTCCTCCCATGCCCCCACCCCTCACCCGACTGCAGCATTTTCAAATGTCCTGACTGTGACTACTGATGGTCCCTCCCTCAGTGACAACATAATGACAACATGTGCTCCTCTCAAGGTGAAAAGTTCATCCCAGAAATGTATTTCTGTCAGACAGTGTGGTCTTATTTTCTAGGTTTTGCAAAGACGTATCATTAGCCTCACGTGGTGTTTCACATTTAACTGTACTTATTTTGTTTGGCTTAATTGGTCCCCCCCCCCCCCAACACATTGTACTCAGGTAATATGAGAGCTTACATGTGCACAGAAAGAAGACAGTGCGCATAGATTTTCACATTAGTACTATATTTAGTAATACGTCAAATTCATACGTCCACCTCTGACAGAAATGGCATTAAATGATCCGATCTAGGTGAAAAATCAGTAAATATTTCTTACATTCTTTATATCTGTTGTAATTTAATACATCTTTGATCAGTGTATAAAGCAGTAATTGTACCTCATCATCATTTATAGGAAAATACAAATTTTTGTTACATTGCATTTTTTTGCTGAACACACGTTGATTGCAGATGTATGACCATTACGATTCCATAGATATCATCACACATGCAATGACAGGAAAGACCTTAGCAATATTTATGATTCTGCCAGCTTTAATTTAATTGCGCCATGTGTATACTTCCAAGGAAATTGCATATATTAGAGTTTACCACTTGACCATAGACATACACACAAATGTACACATGGATGAAAAACAAAAATATTATGATTAGATAGATTCACTTGTTAGACATCTGAGTCAAATAAAAGACAAACTTTCCAAGACAAACAAACCACTGTAACTTTCAATAATCTCACTATTATATGCAGATTGGTCTTATTTCTGGTCAAAATACATAACGAAAAAATTCCGACTTTCTATTCAACCTGATAGGAAACATCTCTAATCTTATGCAGACATTTCTTGATCCCCCAGACACGAACCAGCTCAATGAGATAGGGGAGAGGAAACAGGGAGGAAAGGTGACAGAGTAGGAACCAGTGTGGCCAGACATCATGGCAGGGAGGGGACGGCTCTCAGTCAAACCAAATCAAACAGTGTAATCACAGAGCTATGACAGACCAGCAGAGGGGCTGGCATCAATGCAGAACTCTTTCATCTCCATGGGAGAGTGGCCAACTTTGCACAAACCAAACGTTAATCGTTGACTGCTCTCTCTCTCTCTCTCTCTCTCTCTCTCTCTCTCTCTCTCTCTCTCTCCTCTCTCTCTCTCTCCAATGAACAATCTTAAACAAAGCAAAACGAGACTTGCTTCAATAACAGTTCAATTAAGACAGCAGGAGGTATGGAGGTTGAAGAATATGTTTGCATGTGCTTTGCCTGAGCACCAGCATCAGAACATTAAAGGTCTCTAGTGTGCTCGAATTTCAAGGTGTTTTAATCTATTGTTGGTGATGCCATCAGTGACTGGTGCTCAATTCTATTTCAGCTTTTTTACTCCTTACTGCTATAGAATACCTAGACGTTAGGTCACAGTTATGTCAGTTTAAGATATAATGTCATTATTGTGAACTGTAGCTGTGTTTTGGGAGTCAGCATCCCTGATTTTGTATTTTTATGAAGAAAGGGAGCGCAGTCGTTTTTGTTACAAAACTTTAGGCGCTGCTTTGCCTGTGAATGTTCCAACATTCTTCTGGCTTATGCTCTTGATCTTTGAGTTATCTTCATTCACAGACTTGGTCAGATGTCCGAAAGACTTTTCCTGTCCTTCTACATGATCAAGGAAGATGGTCTGTTTGTCATTTGCACAGATAGTGAAACACCGGCAAAAGACAATACTCTTCCTGACAATCATCAAATCAATGACTTAGAGCATGCGTGTTCATCAAATGATAGTGACATAATGGCAAAGGACAATATACTTCCTGACAATGAATCATCACATCAATGACTTAGAGTATGTGTGCACATCAAATGATAGTGACATACTGGCAAAAGACAATACGCTTCCTGACAATCATCACATCAATGACTTAGAGCATGTGTGCACATCAAACGATAGTCACATACTGGCAAAGGACAATACACGTCCTAACAATCATTACATCAGTGACTTAGAGTATGTTTGGACAAATCATTGGTTGATCTATGAGCTCCATAGATTCATTTATAAAGGGCTTCAAACGAAACAGGAAGATGTGAGTTGACAACAAATATAAATATATTATGAACACCCTCAAACCAGAACAGTATCCAAATATCTATTGCCATGCATGAATATTAATGGCATCCCTTGCTCTTAGTTCTTTCGACCTATCTTATGGTCTGTTATTTATTTGGACTTCTTTTCTTGTTCTTCCATACTCATCATTCACCATCTCTCTCCCCTCCCCCTATCCCCCCTATCTCTCTCTCTCTCTCTCTCTCTCTCTCTCTCCTCTCTCTCTCTCTCTCTCTCTCCTCTCTCTCTCTCTCTCTTGAGATAAGGCCAGGGCAATCTCTTTGCTGAACTCGGATCTCAAGGGATTTGTCTTGCATTACACCATGCCTCCATGCCAGCAGAAATCAGCAGGTGGTTCTTGTATTCCAGTTAATCTAGGATTGTTTGTGAGTGTTGGCTCACACAACACGGGCTTTAAAGATTGGAGACTTTCAGGACAGCGATCCTGGCAGGGTTGAGGGCTGTTGCCCATGACAGCTTTGCTCTGTCAACAACAGCCAGATTGCTTTTATCTTCACTTCAAAACATCTCTGGGGTACGGTTGGCAAGTTCATTCACTAACTGTGTCTTTTCTTATGTTGACGACTTTGCGCTTTCAGTAATTTCTTTTATCATCATCATGCACATTTCTCAATTGTGTGTGTGTGTGTGTGTGTGTGTGTGTGTGTGTGTGTGTGTGTGTGTGTGTGT
>CM065729.1:43729932-43737432 GCA_033310375.1 Conus canariensis | reverse complement strand
AGAAGGAAAGAACACAAAAACGAAAAAGAATGTGTTGCTGTATATACACAAAATAAATGTACAGTTGTTAAGCAAATGTGAAACAATAACCTTCAGGCCCAGATGTGACCAGGTTGTCTGGAACATAAACCAAGAGTCGGTAATAACGAACGGATGGCATCAAAGCCAACACAGCTGTGTGGGCACTATAGGGAGTGCGCACATCTCCGCCAAAGTCCCGCAGATCTTGAATCGCCATCCCCACCCCCCACCCTCCACCCACCCTCCCCTTCGATCAGGACCCGAACACGGACCCTCACTAACACTTCACTGAGTGGACACCGGACGACATTACATCACTGAGTGGACACTGGACGACATTACATCACTGAGTGGACACTGGACGACATTACATCACGGAGTGGACAGTGGACGACATTACATCATTGAGTGGACGCTAGACGACATTACATCACTGAGTGGACACTGGACGACATTACATCACTGAGTGGACACTGGACGACATTACATCACTGAGTGGACACTGGACGACGACATTACATCACTGAGTGGACACTGGACGACATTACATCACTGAGTGGACACTAGACGACATTACATCACTGAGTGGACACTGGACGACGACATTACATCACTGAGTGGACACCGGACGACATTACATCACTGAGTGGACACCGGACGACATTACATAGTTCTGCTTAGTTCCCTTCACACCAGTGTAGTTTCTCTATGTTTGTGTTTTACCTCATGTTGCCTGACCTACCCTGAACCCACCTGTTGGTCCGGGTGTGGACCATTGATCCACATCAACCTGCGATGCCTTTCTTCATCCTCAGCCTTCAGGGCCATGATTCAACCCACTTTTCCTTACATCGGCTCCGCAGTTTTCACGTGCGTTAGCTGACAGACGGGGAAAAAAAGAAACGAAACCAACAGGCGTGGGTGGAAACACAACGTCTGTGACCGAGGGAAGAAAAAAAAACAAAAAGGAACAGAACAGACAGCGCACAAGCAAATGATAATAACATGATGAGACCAAGAGAAAAAAAACAAACAAACAAACTGTGAAACAGGGGTTCAACTATCAAGTCGTTAAAAGCACGGGTAACGAGCTGCCTCCTGGCTTTTTCCCTGTACATGTTCTTGATTTTCCTGTTTTTCTTAAAGCCTTTTTGTCTTTATTTGCTTCTTCTTTCCTATTTTATTTCTTCTTTCCTTTCCCTTCTTCTCTTCCTTCTTTCTTTTTTCTTTCTTCTTTCCTTCCTTTCCTTTCTTTTTCTTTCTTTCTTTCTTCTTTCTTTCTTTTCTTCTTCTCTTTCCTTTCTTTCTTTCTTTCTTTCTCTTTCCTTCTTTTTCTCTTTCTTCCTTTCTTTCTTTCTTTCTTCTTCTTCTTTCTTTCTTTCTTTTCTCTTTCTTTCTTTCTTTTTCCTTCTTCCTTCTTTCCTTTTCTTTCTTTTTCTTTTCTTTTTTCTTTCTTCTCTTCTTTCTTTCTTTCTTTCTTTCTCTTCTTCTTTCTTTCTCTTCTTTCTTCTCTTCTTCTTTCTCTTTCTTTCTTCTCTTTCTTCTCTTTCTTTCCTTTCTTCCTTTCTTCTTTCTCTTTCTTTCTTTTCTTTCTTTCTTTCTTCTTTCTTCTTCCTTTCTTTCTTTCTTTCTTTTTCTTTCTTTTCTTCTTTCTTTCTTTCTTTCTCTTCTTTCCTTTCTTTCTTTCCTTTCTTTCTTTCTTTTTCCTTCTTCTTTCTTTCTTTCTTTCTTTCTTCCTTTCTTTCTTTTTCTTCTCCTCCTTTACTTTCTCCCTGTCTTTCTTTCTTTTTTCTTTCCTTCCTTTCTTCCTTTCTTTCCCTTTCTTTCTTTCTTTCTTCTCAGCCTGCTCTCGTCTGTCTGTCAATACAGACAAAGAAATTGCGATGATTCCTCCCACATTTTTGTTCAACAGTTCCTGACCTTCCCTGACAACAGAGCGATGACATGGAGGGGTGGGGGTGGAGGAGAACTACAGGAAGAAAGAAAGGGAAAGAACTCATGATGCGAGCAGAAATGGCGGCAGCAGGCTGATGGTTGTCGAACCTAATTAGACCTATTAAAGGTGCTGCCACACGACACGTCCACCCTCTTCCCACCAGCTGTACAGGAATTCAATATTTCCCAGCGTTAGCTCTCTGTAAATGCCCATAACTTCATCAGGTTTCAAGCAAAGATCGCGATATACTCTGTGCGATTAACAAACATGGTTGTAGTTTTCATCTACAAGCGTTTTGAAAATTATTCCAGCATGTTCATAGATCTATCAGTCTTAGAGCAACATCACTCGGAGTAGATACTGAACAGTGACACCGAATCTTTCTTAAACATTATTGCTACAATGCTTTTGAAAAGGCTTAGCCGAATGTTTGTGGAGATCAGTTCCGTTCTTTTATTGCAAACAGGTCGTTAATCTTCGCAAAGCATTTTAACCGAATGCAGTATGCCATTTTAACATTCTATGTTGTCTCTTGCCGCATCAAAACACTACATAATCCATGTAAGTTTGACGTATTGCATGATATTTAAGTAAAACCAAAATTAACCCCTGAACTAGTTCTAACGACCACTCTTCCCCGACACACACACACACACACACACACACACACACACACACACACACACACACACACACACACACACACACTGACTGAAATAGTCATCTAGACGCAGTGACCACCCGTGCATTCGTAGGAAGACTTGCTTGCTCTTCCAACATACAGGTTACACAACATGTCGACTTAGACAATTTTCAGCCGATGATCAAAAGCCGGCTCTAAGTGGCTGTAGGCAGCTAGTAATGTCTGTACTGTACTGGAAAGTACAATGCCGTGGTGAAACAGACCATTTGCTGCGTGTGGGTGGCCGCGGTGTCCATGCTGACTGCAGTGGTGAACACACCTGCCTACCTTTACCCTGAGGATCTCTATAGCCGGGCCCACTCAGCAGCAGCTCCAGCATCGATCTCGCTGTCGCCTTTCTGCTTTCGTGTGAAGCTGCGTGATTTGTTGGTGCAGAATAAAGTGCTTCCACGCAAAGAAGCCAAGACAACAAAACAGTCATTCTGACCTACTCTTTTAGCAGCTGTGTGAGACAGATATTGTGATAACATTGTTACTGTCATCCTCAGAAATGCAAACAACGTGAAGTCCAAAACTCCGGTCCTACAGGTAAACGTGAGTTCCATCCATGAAAGCAGCATTATCCATTGAAGTGGGTTTTCCCAGTGGCTGGTTCTTGTGGTACTCCTCTTGGCATTTTTTTTTCCTTTGATCCACGAATAAGGGCATATAAGTATGCGTGTCACACACGTATTCACGTATGCATGATCAAACCCATTCGCATGCTCTCTCTCTGTCTCTGTCTCTGTCTCTGTCTCTTCTGTGTGTGTGTGTGTGTGTGTTGTGTGTGTGTGTGTGTGTGTGTGTGTGTGTGTGTGTGTCTTTCTCTCTCTCTCTGTTTCGCTGTCTCTCTCTCTCTCTCTCTCTCTCTCTCTCTCTCTCTCCCTCCCCCACACACACACACACACACACACACACACACACGCACACACACGCACCACACACACACACACACACACACACAACACACACACACACACACATGCGCGCGCGCGCGCCACACACACACACACACACACACACACACACACACACACACCATAACGCGCTCAATCCAGCCTCAACACTTGCATCACAGTCATATTAATTGGCAGGATAGGTAAGATGTTGCGAGTTCATCACAACCTATTGGAGACGGCCCGGTATTCACTAAGGCACGGCAAGGTTTTAATACCTCTGATTTGGGCGGCCGACACTAAGGCACGGCCAGGCTTTAATACCTCTGATTTGGGGGCCATAAGACCCAGTGCCATGTCTCTTGCACGCACACACCTTTGATGAGATGGAAGCTTCACTTCACGATCTTGCACACACACACACACACACACACCACACACACACCACACCACACACACCACACACATCACCACACAAACGCACGCCACAACCACACACACACACACACACACACACACACACACACACACACACACACACACACACACACACACACACACACACACACACACACACACACACACACACACGCACACACACACACACACCACACACACCACACACACACACACACACACACACACAACACACACACACACACACACACCACCATTTGCCGCGTACACCACGCCACAACAACAGAGCCCTAGAAAATGTCACAGCCATATGAGACCACACGCATAGTACACCGCACGGCGATTCGTCACGCACGCAAACCCCTCACCCCACACCATCCTCCCACCCCCCTACCTACCAGGCACCATCTCTCCCTCCACACCACACACTACATCACCACACACCACCACACACAAAACAACAAATCACACCAACAAATACTTCGCACGCATGTAGGCAACGGAACAGGCATATTAAAACGACGACGCTGCTCTGACACAACACACACATGTAACAGAAACCCGTTCAGCGCGGCCCTGCATCGCACACACACACACACGCGCGCGCGCGCGCGCGCGCGTACTCACATATTCAGACAGAGTCCCCACAAAATGTTTGTCACAGCCATATGAGACCAAAACGCATGAAGTACACCTGTGCGCAAGAGGGGTGATGTTCGTCCGTCTGCCCCCCTCCCCCCTACTCCCCCATCCTCCTCCGCCCCCTTCTCTCTCTCTCTCTCTCTCTCTCTCTCTCTCTCTCTCTCTCTCTGCCCTCCACCCACCCACCCAACAAAATTCAACAGGAGAATCAGGTTTGCAGACGCGGAACAAAGTCCAGCCTTACAGGACAGAAACCTGTGAGGTCAACTGTGGAACCAGTTCCAGATTAAAAACGAAGACAGACTGGCTCTGACATTCTGAAAGTGTCAGCCCCATGTTAAAAAATATACCCGTTACACTGTCTGGTTCCCTGCTGCAAAGACTGCATGCAGAACATATTTGTCCCTTATATAATTCTGTAGTCTACAACTTCTGTTTGTTTGTGTGCAGGTCAGTGGGGCAAGATCCTTACGTCCATCTCATGGCATTCTGCTTTAGGAACTTAATCAAATTCCTTAACTAGATGTCTTCAACGTTCAACAAGAGTGGATTTCGTATATGACCCTATTTTTCACCCCATCTCTCGTCTTCAGGGACTGAAACGTGACACCGGTGTTCAGTGTGAACGTGTGTGAGTGGTACAGACAAGATTCATCTGACAACAAACTGGTTACCAGTTAATGTGTGTGTGTGTGTGTGCACACGGGCGTGTCGGTATGAGAGAGAGAGAGAGAGAGAGAGAGAGAGAGAGAGAGAGAGAGAGAGAGAGAGAGAGAGAGAGATGGGGCTAGAGAGCATGGCGGCGGAGTGGAAGGAACGAACGTATGAAGGAATAATCAGTGTACGTTACTACGTTTTTATGTTTGCTTTAACGTTGCTGCGGACAAAAGTCAATTGAATAAACAAGCACAAAGAGAGAAAGAGAGAGAGAGGGGGAGGGTGGTTTAGACGGGGGAAGCTGAAAGAAAAGCAACTGATTTGAAAGTAAAAGCAATGGGGATCTATAATGTGATGAGAAAGAGAGACAGACAGAGAGACAAGAGAGACGCAGAGACAGAGAAGACAGAGAGAATACAGAAAAGAGAGTGAGAGACAGAACAGAGACAGACAGAGAGACAGAGTCGCAAGTCACTATTACCACACACAAAATCAACACAACAATCAAGCAAATAGAAAGTAAAGAAATGCACGAAATGATGTTACTGAGTAGACATTCACCAACTGACACCATCTCCCCTCCCCCCCTCCCCTCCCCCCCCTCCACGGCTGGAAAGGCTCTAAGTTTTGCGAACGTAAGTTATATAGGATGAAATCCAAGATATCTGTGTCCAAGCCTTGCTGCCGTGCAAGGGAGACAAACTGTTTGTCTTGCAACCTATTTTCTATGATTTCAGAAACAAGAACTCTATTGAAACGAAAATACAACCAGCGCGTTTCCTCTAATGATTTCTGTAGGGCCTCTTGTTTGTTTGTTTTTAGTTTTCTTTGTTTAGTTTTTTTTTTTTTTTTTTTTTTTTTGTTTTGTTTCTGTTGTTTTTTCGTGGCTTCTTTGCAGGGAGAAGGCCGGAGAGGTAAAAAAGTATGATACAGAAAGGTGTGAGGTGACGATGGAGATGGGGGTGGAAGAATGGAGAAGGGTATGTGGAGAGGGGTAGGGGTGTGGAAGAATGGGGGAATGCGAGAGGGCAGTTGAGGGGGGGGGGGAAGGGGAGGGGAGGGGTGGGAGGGGGGCGGGGGCGGTGACAAGGAATTGTCTCAAGGCAGTAGGCAGTGTGTGTCGGGGCGAAGAATGAAAGTGACGTGACTGGCATGGCGGTCGTTGGCTTATACAGTCCCAAGGGACCCTTCCACAGTACGATTCGCCGTTACCTTTAATGTGTGTTGGAGGGGTGGGTGGGAAGATTTGGGGGGGGGGGGCAGAGAGAGAGAGAGAGAGAGAGAGAGAGAGGGAGAGAGAGAGAGAGAGAGAGAGAGAGAGAGAGAGAGAAATAAAAAAAAAAGGATTGTAAAAAGGATTGTTCGTCTGACAAGTGGAATGATGAATGATGTATAAGTTTTATTTCAGCTTACCATTCTTTTCTTTTCAGGACCATTTTTTTCCCCCTTTCTGTCATAAAGCACACTTCTTTCTTTACCCATCAGGATTAGTCCACGCTCACAAATTCTCAAAAGTGCGAGAGAAAGTCTTTTTTTTTTAACGGCAATTTCCTTTTCTTCTTTTAATCAGATTAACATTAATTGTCTTTACTCTCTCCCCCTCTGTGTGTGTGTGTGTGTGTGTGTGTGTGTGTGTGTGTGTGTGTGTGTGTGTGTGTGTGTGTGTGTGTGTGTGTGTGTTGCAATGTTTGAAGTGAGTGTACTGACCTGTCAAACATCCGGAAAGTGTTTTTGTTTTTGTTTGCTTCATTTGTTATACTGATTTAATTTGGTTGGTGGTTGTTTTTTCTTTTGTTTGTTTTTTGTTTTGTTTTCATTTTTCGCAAACCCGGTTTGTTTTTTGCATATATCTCGATATATGACTCGGAAAACAAAATCAAATAACCTAGAATGCAAACGAAATTATTTATGAAATAAATTGAAGTTTCTACATGTAGATTTCCGAAAAACTCCCCATTGCAACTGCCGAAGAAAGCATTTCAAAAATCATTGTAAATCATTCTACTTTTGCTTAAATGATGGAAATGAGCTTCAAACCCCTTTATCTAAACACTGTTTCTCTCTGCAAACCATAGCGTTCTTTAATGTGCGCTTAAAAAGTCGATAAACCTAGTTTGGGGGTTATGTATGTGTGAAGCACGTCTATGTGTGTGCCCTCGCGTGCGTGCGTGCGTGCGTGCGTGCGTGCGTGTGTGTGTGTGTGTGTGTGTGTGTGTGTGTGTGTGTGTGTGTGTGTGTGTGTGTGTGTG
>CM065729.1:43709932-43724932 GCA_033310375.1 Conus canariensis | reverse complement strand
GAAAATATTTTTTTTAACAAAAACAAAACAGAAACTGAGAGATCGATTCTAAACCATTGAATGTTGATTTAAGTATTTTTTGTTATCAAAATTTTTAAACAGCGCAGTCCGAGAACTGGACGATATCCATGTGCTGCTTGTGAAGACGAGCGGCTTAAGAGCAGAGTGTGAACCGTTCACTGATTAAAACACCACACCAGAAAGACTTGATTGGCATTGGAAGACAATATCGCAGAATTCAAATCACCACGCTTGAACGGAAAAATCGTCGAACTGGAGATGTTCTCCTGGGAAAGAAATACTGTGCATAAAATGTATGCAGCCTATTCACCTTGTCTGCACCGGTTCAGCAGCAAACGTCTATCTTTCGAAACCTCTGCAGTATACATAGGCCTTTAAAACAAACAAAAAAGAAAGCAAGAAAGAATCTTTGATGCGATTGTATGTGCAGACTTTTGTTTTGTTAAGGCTGCGTATGTGGAAGAATTTAGAACGCTTTAACCTGCATTTCTTGTGTTGTTAAAGCTAGAGTAGGAGCAGCTGGAGACCTAGGTGGTACGTTTGTGTGTGTTGTAGAGCTTATAAAAAGACGAGTGCAGTAGTGTGTCATTCACGCTCGTCATAAATGAACTGGCATTGATAATAGTCACTAACGGAAAGCGTGGTCTTCAGATGATTCCTGACTTATTAGAACTACTTTGACTCACTGTTGTCAGTGGCATAATATCAATACCTGGCTCTGTAACTGGTCTACAAAACCAGCTAGATGTCATATGATACAGTAACGAGTTTTGATCTGACGGTGAATCTTGGAAAGTCCGATGTTGTTGTACTCAGATATGACGCATTTATCGGGAAAAGAAAAACTGATTTTGCGGGCACCCTAAATAACTCTCGTTGACAATTGTGTGAATTTCGGAGTCATCTTATCAGCCAGAAGACTGTTTTTGTTTGTTTCTTTGTTGTTGTTGTTGTTGTTGTTCACAGCGTAAATATAATGGATAGTTGTGGGAGAAAAACGAGTAGTGGGGATGGGGGATGGGGGATGGGGAGCCGTATATACGTAACGTTTTCAAGTCATTATGATGTATTGGTGAACCTTTTCCTAAAATGTTATATAAAACTATTTGATGCACAACTAAAACCGATGCAAAGTTGTGGCGCTATGGTCTGGTGATGATGTTGCCAATAATGACATCATGGACAGTGTACACATGTTTGCACTGAAATGGCTTTTGAATGCTCGCGCTGGAACAATGAATGCAAATGCCTATGGTGAAATGGACCAATTTATAATAATAATAATAATAATAATGTATAATACTTATATAGCGCATTTCTTGTTACACAACTCAATTTCCTGTATGTGTGAGACACATCAAATACTGGTCAAGACTTGTCAAGATACCAGAACAATATGCTGCCGTTTAAAGCTTAGAGAATGATTTCCCCCCCATTAGCTAAATCAAAATACATTGATTAAATCTAATTGTTTGTTGCTGTATAAATATAATTTTTAGGAGGTTTATAAAACCAGGGTCCAGAAATTAAAAAAAGGGAATTTCTTGCCTTGTCGCACAAGAGACTATTAAATGAGGGCGAAAAATACCAGTCTTTTCATCTGTCTAATAGTGAACGTTTCTCAATGAATGTAACCTTTAAAAGAAGCCTGTACTTTATCCGTACTCCTTGTAACAGAAACTGAAACTAGTCTTGACACGTCTCACACAATGTGTGGCACGACTCCGCAGTCCTAAATTACTTCAAAAAAAGCCGTGTTACCGAACAGGAGCTAGTGTTCCAGTTCTGTGAACTGCAGAGAAAAACAGAAGTTAATTCTGTGTTACAATGCCCTAACAACAATATCCTGGGACAGCAGTACATCGCTGCATCCATGTTGAAATCAAGTTTGCTGTTAGGAATTAAAACTAAGCCGTGTAGATATCTTCGGCTGTGTTCTATATCAAAGCATCTGAGTGAACACGAATGGTCTGTGCTAGCTTTGAACGTTTTCTTTTCATTCAACGCCTACCTTGCGCTGAGGAGATCAAAGCTAAGTGACAAACTCGTTCATTTTCATTGTCCTATTTGTTTGTGTCTTGTCTGAAGAAGACCTAAGAGGTCGAAACGCGTCGTGTTTTGTCTTGTGACTCGTTTATCTTGGCGGTTCGCTAACCTTTATTTAAGATTTGTTTTCTTTTCAATACCATTTTTATCGCATAAGTTTTTTTTGACCATCCCAAATGGTTAGGGCCTCCGGCTGGTCATTTTTCACAGCTCAGATGTCAACTCTCTCTCTCTCTCTCTCTCTCTCTCTCTCTCTCTCTCTCTCTCTCTCTCTCTTCTCTCTCTCTCATCACAACAATGTAAATGGTGAACATCAGGGTGGGTTTAAAATAGGTTATTCAACGATTGATCATATATTCACTATACTAGCGACTATTCAAAAACAGTTTGCCTCTAATCAAAATTTGTATGTTGCATTTGTTGATTCTGAAAAGGCCTTTGATGCTATTCCGCGTTAAGTACGATGGCCTCTTTTGATGATCGATGTTTAAAGAATATGTTTTGTGAAGCAAAAACAAGAATACGATCTGGTGCACAGCTATCTAACTTTCTTATGTGTTGGCGGGGGTTACACAGGGGGTGTTTGTCGCCTCTTGTTTTATTTCGTCATAAATTAATTACCACTGGAAAAAAATTGAAAATCGTAGATATAGAGTAACTTTTGATTTTATAGAAATGATTTTTGACCGCCGATCTTCTGTCAGTTATCCAAACTATATTTGAGGATGCTCAGAAGACTTGAAAAAAAAATCTTCAACGTTTCGGTCATACACCGTCTTCAGGATTGTGACACCAAATAAAAGACAAATATATACCTATGGGCGATTACGTATGAAAACATGAAATTACACATAAAGAGACGTGTGTGTGTGTGTGTGTGTGTGTGTGTGTGTGTGTGTGTGTGGTGAGAGAGAGAAACAGAGAGAGAGAGAGAGAGAGAGAGAGAGTGTGTGTGTGTGTGTGTGTGTGTGTGTGTGTGTGTGTGTGTGTGTGTGTGTGTGTGTGTGTGATGGGAAAAAGGCAAAAGAGAGGCAGGTAGGGGGAAAGGCAAATCTGATAGAATTGTTCATTTTGCTTTTCGCTGACGATATTATATAATATTATTGTCCAATACGGTGATTGGACTCCAACGATAGCTAACTAGTTTCTGTTCAGCATTCAGCAGACTGGAGTCAAAAGGCATCAGGGACAAAACAATATGACTGTATTACGGAAGGAAGGGCATTCAGCGCAGTTAGAGAGATGGCTTTATGGAAATGAAAGAGTCGTTGCGGTTAATGCTGCAAATATCTGGGAATATACTTCACAACAAAACTCAGTTGTGTTTTTGCATGCGAAGATATCGTTAACAGAGCAAAGAAGGCAACCACAGTTGCATTTCATATTTTGTATAAATTAGAGGGTTTTGACTAAGTTGTTCGACCTGCACTAGATGATCTCAGAGCCAAACCAGTCCAGCCAAAGTATTTTAATAATTCATCTCCAGGTAGTATTGCTGTTGTCATCCTATCAAATTTTGATGTATGCATCTATGAAGCACAAAAAAGACTGCGTGCAGCAACTTAAAACACTTATTTAGAAATGTATTGTCATCACTGGCGTGGATTTCTTACCATATTTCTTTTCATTTTCTCAGTGTGCCATTTTTGTCAATTGTATGAATGCCCCATCTATATAGGGCCTTGGCCTTGAAACAGAATACACATTTGTACTAGTATTAGTATTAGCATTCTCTCTCTCTCACTCTCTCTCTCTCTCTCTCTCTCTCTCTCTCTCTCTCGTCACGTGATGATGATGATTTGTTGTTGTTTTTTCGAGGGAAACATGGACTGTGCCTTCCCTGCCCCCCCCCCCCCCCCCCTCTCCGCCCATCCTTCAACCTCCGCTATATCCCACCCCCTCTGTACGCACACACCACATCTCTCTCTCTCTCTCTCTCTCTCTCTCTCTCTCTCTCTCTCTCTCTCTCTCTCTCTCTCTCTCCCTCTCGCTCTCTTTCTCCTGGGAAGCTATTAGACGTCAGTTTCAATCTCAGAGCCAAACCAGTCCAGCCAAAAGTATTTGGCTCTCGTGAGTTTTCAGTGCAAGTGTGTGTGTGTGTGTGTGTGTGTGTGTGTGTGTGTGTGTGTGTGTGTGTGTGTGTGTGTGTGCGCGCGCGCACGTGCGCGCGTGCGTGCGCGTGCGTGCGTATGTGCGTGCGTGTGTGTGTGCGTTTGCGTGTTAGCGCGCGCGTATGTGTGTATGTGTGTGTGTGTGTGGGGGGGGGGGGGGGTGAGAGAGAAAGAGAGAGACAGACAGACATACAGACAGACTGAAAGACAAACAGTAGGGGAAGGGGTGTTCTTCTGTGCGCTGCACCTGATTGCAACAGAAACTAATGTCAAGGGTTGGCTGTTGCCAAGCGGGGTAACTCGGTAAGAATTGAAACTGACGTCTAATAGCTTCCCAGGAGAAAGAGAGAGAGAGGGAGAGAGAGAGGGGAGAGAGAGAGAGAGAGAGAGAGAGAGAGAGAGAGAGAGAGAGAGAGAGAGAGTGTGGTGTGTACGTACAGAGGGGGTGGGATAGAGCGGAGGTTGAAGGAGGGGCGGAGTGGGGGGGGGGAGGCACAGTCCATGTTTCCCTCGAAAAAGAAAACAAACAAACAAACAAACAAAAACTTACTGTTTCTAGTTGCAAAGTGAGGCGACTGCAGGCGGAAATCTAAACAAAATTTAAATGTAATTAATAACAAACCGCCAAGAAAACGCAGACAAACGAATCACAAGACAAAACACGACGCGTGTCGACCTCGTAGGTCTTCTTCAGGCAAGATACAAAGCATCGGTTGAGAAAAAAAATTTGAGCGTGTATAGAGCAAAAACCATAGTTAGACATACGGCCTCTCTGCTGCTATACTTACTTTACTTACTTTGGAAGAATCGTACAGAGAAGCGGGAAATGCTTTCCCGTTAAACGGGAACTGCATGGGAACACGCAGTTAAAAAAAAAAAAAAAACTTACATGACAATTGCGTAAAAATTCACGGAAGACCATGCTCACATGATACGAATTTTACTCAACAGGTCTATGTGAATAAGCATAAAGCAAAATTTGCATATTTGTATGAATGACCAGCTCATGAACATTCCAGTTTATAGAACTTTTAAAATCCGCTGAAGAGATACATATGAGATGTATGGGATCCAGAACAGCCGACTGATGAATTCATTTACATGACACTTTATTCAAGAAACAGGACTTAATTAACTTTATTCAAGTCACAGGACTAGGCGTTTCACTTGAGAGCTAAAGACAATGTCGATCAAACATCCAAAGACTCAAGTACGAATCATTATTCCCGAAAAAGAAAGAGAAAATGGTAATAACAACAGGACAGAAAATATGTTTCAAACTCACTCTCTGTCTCTGTCTCTCTCCATCTCTCTCTCTCTCTCTCTCTCTCTCTCTCTCTCTCTCTCTCTGTGTGTGTGTGTGTGTGTGTGTGTGTGTGTGTGTGTGTGTGTGTGTGTGTTTCTATGTCTGTCTGTCTGTCTGTCTGTCTCTCTCTCTCTCTCTCTCTCTCTCTCTCTCTCTCTCTCTCTCATTCACAGTAGCCACCTCCCCTTCCCTTTCCCCACAATTTCTCTGCTGTAGCCTGGTAAAGCTCTTGGAATAGTTTGCACAAGTGAGCTCTCTCTCTCTCTCTCTCTCTCTCTCTCTCTCTCTCTCTCTCTCTCTCCACACACACACACACACACACACACACACACACACACAACTCATCCTGCCCACATCAGCCACGTAAACTGCGGGACATCGCTTGGAAAAGGATGGAGATTATGCTGGGAACCTAACCACCTTCCCACCTACCCCTACCCCGTGTCACCGTCATAGAGCGAATAGACAGAGGGGGAAAAGAGAAAAGGTAGAGGGGAGGGGGGGGGGAGGGGGGGAGAAGGAATAGCGAACACAGAAAAGAAAAAAAAAAAGCAGGACCGAGAGCTAAATATAAAGGCAGCAACAGAGAAGCAGATGAACCTCCGCCGTGGACAGGCTCCACCGTTTGCAATACATTACACCGTAACGCATTTCGGCAACGTGCACGTGACACCCGTAAGCTTGTTCATGGTGAAGAATGAGACAGCAGAGAGCCGCGCGGCAAGCCTGGCACTAGAGGCACGTGCTTCCCGTTCTCTCCTGAGGTTATTCAGACGGCTGTCCCCCAGAACAGGAAGCGGGAAACAAGTTCGGGGCAGGAGGGACTGACTGAAAGGACTGCAGGTCGGACGCTGTGCACACCATCAGACCAGCAGCATCATCGTCAACCTTCAACCAGACAGCTTCAAGATCTGGCTTGGGGCAGGTCCTTTCACAGGTCCACCCTTCGTTGGAACATTGACAAGGGCAGTGTCAGTTCCTGACAGGGATTAACAGACTTCCATCTCTTAAGAAGGAGGAGAGGTTGGGGAGGGCGGGGGTGAGGGTGAGGGGAGGTAATGTCTGAACAGCAGCAGGTAGCCAGGATCTAGCAGCAAACCCGATGAGCGCTAAATAGAGCGAAACCGTTGTGGCTTTGTTGGTTTTCCTGACCTACCCTTTGGAGACACGTTGAGCCGAGCCGTACGGCGCACCTGAAGATCAGTCCCTTTTGTGTCTCCTTCCCCTCGAACGCAGGTCATTTTCAAAGTAGAGAAGGGGTATTGTGATAACCGTAGATATTTGCTTCACGCGTTCTGTCGAGACGGGGGATATCAGTGTCAGGTTGTGACATCGCTTTAACTACACATTTCTTTCACCGTCTCTGAGCCCTGGATGCTTGTGGAGTAGAGTGTTCTTAACTAAAGATGTCTTAAATGTATATGTGAGCATACGCCCTCAGATACAAAGCCCCAGCAAAATATACATTACAACATCAGTCAGGAAAGTTTCAACAGGATCTTGAATGGCTTAATTAAGACAAAAAAGTGGTTTCAATACTGGATTCAATTCATCTTTAAAAACAATCAAAAGAAAAAGGAAAGGAAGAAAAAGAAAGATGAAAAGAAGGAAGAAAGAAAGAAAAGAGAGCACAATAAAAAGAAATAAACAAAGAAAAAAGGAAGAAAGGAAGAAAAAGAAAGATGAAAAGAAGGAAGAAAGAAAGAAAAGAGAGCACAATAAAAAGAAATAAACAAAGAAAAAAAGGAAGAAAGGAAGAAAAAGAAAGATGAAGGAAGGGAAGGGTGAAGAAAGAAAGAAAGAAAGAAAGAAAGAAAGAAAGAAAAGAGAGCACGAATGCAGAAGCAACGGGTACGTTTCGAGAAAAAAAAAAGAGAACAGACACTTCCGTGTCCAAAGAAAAAAATGAGAAAACATACCTAGGAATACAATAAACGCCTAAGACATTCGAAAACAGATGCATCAATACGCATATAATCTAAAATATGCTTCAAGATTATGTGATTTACCTTGTAGTTATCTTGAGTTCATGTTGGCCTAATGCTGGGCTTATTGCAAAGGAAAGGGGATGGGCTGGTGATATATTCCAGAGCCGATTTCTAAAGCCAGAGACCATCCTGTGCGCATGAATGGGAATTAAGAGATTACCGCCTAACGTGAAGAATTCCAAACATATAATTATCTGACAACAAGTGATAAGGTATGGGATTTTCGTTCGCCGCGCGCGCGCGCGCGTGTGTGTGTGTGTGTGTGTGTGTGCGCGCGCGCGCGCGCGCGTGCGTGCATGTGTGCGTGCGTGCGCGCGCGCGCGTTTCTGTCTGTCTGTCTGTCTGCCTGCCTGTTTGTATCGTGCGCGAGCTCGTGCGCGCGCGCGTGTTTGTCTGTCTGTCTGTCTGTCTGTCTGTCTGTCTGTCTGTCTGTCTCTCTCTCTCTCTCTCTCTCTCTCTCTCTCTCTCTCTCTGCGCGCGCGCATGTACATCTGTCCATCTCTGTATGTGTGTGTGTGTGTGTGTGTGTGTGTGTGTGTGTGTGTGTGTGTGTGTGTATGTGTGTGTGTGTGTGTGTGTGTGTGTGTGTGTGTGTGTGTGTGTGTGTGTGTGTGTGTGTACACGTGGATTTGTTACTGTCAAGAATTCGGTCAATGGCTTCTTTTCTTTTGTTACAATTCCAAATATGAGAGAGAGAGAGAGAGAGAGAGAGAGAGAGAGAGAGAGTGTGTGTGTGTGTGTGTGTGTGTGTGTGTGTGTGTGTGTGTGTGTGTTGGTGTGTTGTGTGTGGTGTTGTCGCGCTGAGAGTATTTGTCACAGAGACAGTAGTACGAAGTACACAGCAGCATGAATTGTGAGAGTATTTGTCACATAGGGCGGTTATTTCCCTTCATAGACAGTAGTATGAAGTACTCAACAGCATGAATTGTGAGAGTATTTGTCACATAGGGCGGTCATTCCCCTTCATAAACAGTAGTATGAAGTACTCAACAGTATGAATTGTGAGAGTATTTGTCACATAGGGCGGTCATTCCCCTTCATAAACAGTGGTATGAAGTACTCAACAGCATGAATTGTAGCAGTATTTGTCAACATAGGGCGGATTTGACATTTAACATAGTGCGTCATTCTCAAACAGTAGTATTGAAGTATTCAACATATGAATGGGAGTATTGTCCTCTCATCTTCAAAACAGTGGTATGAAGTACTCAACAGCATGAATTGTGAGAGTATTTGACACATAGGGCGGTCATTCCCCTTCATAAACAGTGGTATGAAGTACTCAACAGTATGAATCGTGAGTAAGAATAGCAAAGGCAGAGACTGCAGAAGCTGAGCTGTCACAAAATCTTAATGGATCCAACCCGTTAGGTCTTAAATACATCAAACTTGTTGCTATCCTTTTCTTTTTAGACGCCAGAAGAACTGACAGAAACTGACTTGGAAATTATACACACACACACACACACACACACAATATATATATATATATATATATATATATATATATATATATATGTATGTATTTACACACACACACAATTATAAACAAAGCTTGCTCTTATGTCTTAGATTAGTGCTCGGTTTCTTATCCTTGGAATTTATTAGTTTCTTATATATATATATATATATATATTTGTATATGTGTGTGTGTGTGTGTGTGTGTGTGTGTGTGTGTGTGTGTGTGTGTGTGTGGTCAGAAAATGAAATCAGTTCGCCTTACCTTCCTAGTTTAGCATATGCTGGACAATTAAAATCCATTTCAGTGTAACGGTGACATTGCTGTGGGGTTTTGCGAAATCCAGTCTGATTTGGTTATGATAGTGTTCAAAGCATTTATCCATATCTATTTGCAAATAAAGTGTAGCAATGTTTACAATACAGAGTAACCCACCGATGGCGTATCTATTGGTATTTTTAGAGTTATCTCGATGCAAGTCCATCTTTAAATCTGCATATGAATTTGCAGGTCTTAAATGCCTTTATTTGTATATACACTGCCAAAACTAAACTGATATAATATACCACAGACGTTTAAAAAAAAATCCTCTATCTCCTGCAACAAATGTAAACAGCGCCACGCTGGTTTTCTGTTGCTATCTGTGATTGATCTTTTGATCATTCAATCCAAAACTGAACGCAGCATAATGCAAAATTTATTTAAATAGGATATCCACTAACCTGTCCATGACAAAATCAGTAGTTATTCTCAACAGACGTCCCTTTTCTCAAATAGATGTACTGTTTCACGGCATCTGGCTGTCTAATCTAAACCATAAAAATCAATGGTTGAACCCAGGCCTAAAATTACACCGGGGAAAAAAAATTTGTTTGAGGTTTTTTTTTGTTTTTTTTTTTGTTTTGTTTTTTTTTTGTCAAAAGTTTCAGTTTTCTAGTAATACAGAAACATTCTTCTTTATTTCGCTTGTGAAGTCACAGCTTACTAGTGTGAAGATGAGTTTCCCACAAAGTGGTATATTTGAATATCTAAACGTTTCAAAATGGGCATTTTGACATCATCACATGTTTGTATTTATCCGTCTGTAAGTAATCACCTTATAAAACGCAGTTATCCTGCTCTTGCTCGGCCGACGTTTGAATTAAGAGAAACACTGCGTGTTAGACCCCGTTTGAATGTACTGGAAAACCAGTGTCTGTCTTTGAGAATAGTATCGTGTTGTCCGTTAGCATTGCAATATAGTGCACAGAATAATCCACTTTAAACCGAGCATGCATATTTAACATTTTCAGTGCATCTGATGCAGATAATAAAAACTCAGCGCATGTTTTTATATGCTTGTCTAATAAAGTCACGTGAATTACCCTTTACTTCATTTTTAACGTCGACTACGCCTAGTTATAGTATTGAAAGCCATTTAAGAATCGTTGAATGCGATGTTGTAACTTTCAGTCAAAAGAGAACTGTTTTTGTACAAAAACTAACAAAATAAAGCCATGATCAATAACCTAATAGTAATTTGAAACACCAGAAATATGATTTTCTTCAACCCGCTCTTAAAAATTATGAGTAAGTTTGCTATAAAGTTTACGATTGATATAACGTCATGAAATGCCCCTGTAATTGGAAAGAGAGAGAGAGAGAGAGAGAGAGAGAGAGAGAGAGAGAGAGAGAGAGACAGAGAGACACTGAAAAAAGTTTAATGCCATTGACTATACAATCCTATTGGCATGGGGGGAATAATAAACATTTCGCCATTATTTCAGCGACAACAGGGAAGAAATATAACAAAGTGTGTAGGAAACAGTACTGGTTCATTTAGGCTTTTACATTCAACATCTAGAAATTTAGCAATATTTTCAAAGCAATCACATGTCATAATGAAAAACAAAATTTACAAATATGCATATACAAAATATATAAACACTCACACATATAATACGCTCACTCTCGCACGCGTACACACACCCCCTCATACACACAAACACACACCCGCTTGCACATGCGTACACACACGCACACACACACACACACACACACACACACACACACACACACACACACACACACACACACACACACAAAGGCATCAGCGTGCGCACGAACTGATCGTGCCACATTTAGCGATACATCACGAGCTAAATAGTAATTGTATTAGGAAAATCGATCATTCAACGTAAACATCAAAGAAATCATAATAATTATGTTTTACCGGTTATTATACTAAAAAGAATAACTGTGGTTTTTTAAGTCTATATTTCTGGCATTAAGTTTTTATTCCGACGGTCCCAAGCAAGGGAAACAAACCTAGCGAGTGACCGTATGTTTTTTTTTGTCATTTGTTGAGAGTATGCTGACAATGTCCAAATTCTTGGGAGAGTCCATATTGAGAACCGAAGATTTCTTCCTGATGTCTTCGTAAAATTTACAATGGAACAGAAAATGTGTCTCATCTTCAGTTGAGGCACCACACATGGGACAGGGGGAATCAGATGTACCAGCTAAGAACCATCTTACATTGGCATGTAAACCTAACGTTCTTGTTCTAAATCGAGCGAAAATGGATCTGTGCCATTTATTGTTTACAACTCTGATATAATTTTCCGTTTGAAAAACATTCTTAAAAGAAAAGAACCAAGTATACTTGTCCGATTCTTCCAAATGAGAATGCCAGTCTTGTTTATAAGACGAGATTAACCGATCTTTAAATTCGGACAAAAACACTTGTTCATGTCCAACATCTTGACACATCCAAACAATCCCGAACCCATGTGTAGCTAACACGTTCTTTACAGAATATGCCCAATTTTGCTTTCCATTTTCCATCTGAATCAACATCATTTCATAAGCTTGTTTGCACAATCTTTTCATTGGAAGTTGTAGTAATCTAAGCCAATATTTAATACATTTTATGTAGGTTCTAACATATAAGGGGTACCGACCAGTTTCACCATATAACATTTTATTTGGCGAATGCAATGGTACCGATAGAAAACGTTTAACTGCATATGTATGAACCTTCTCCATTTCACTGTTGTTGAATAAACCCCATACTTCAGCACCATACGTTAACATTGGGTCAATCTGAGAGTCAAAGAGTTTCCAAAAAAGAGAGAAATCAATACAATTTAATTTTTTTAAAGATCTTAAGATTTCTATCGTGCCTTTTTTTCCTTTTCTATAGGTCTCAACCCATGTCTTTTGTAAGCTCAACTTTGTGGTGAAGAAAAGACCAAGATATTTATATGAATTTGATACACTAATCTCATTGTTTCCATAAAACCACTTTTCGTGGGCTGAAAGATGACCCCCTTTCCGGAAAACGATTACATTAGTTTTGTCCAGATTTACTGTAAGCTCTAATCTATCAGCTTCTTCTTTCAGTGCATTTAATTGATTTTGTAGTCCCACTGTAGTATCTGCTAAAAGAATAACATCGTCCGCAAACAACATCAGAAATACATCAATAGCACCTGGGATTAACTGAACACCATGTTTTCCCTTTTTAACTACTTCCGTAGCCAGTTCATTGATAAAAAATGAGAACAGCAGGGGACTTAGCAGGCATCCTTGTTTAACTCCACGTGGGCATTCAAATAAGTCAGAATACATACCTTTATCTCGGACGTAAGCAAGCACCAACTTGTATACACTTCTAAGGGCCCTATACACTTTACCATTTACACCTTCTTTGCGCAATGTGGTCCACAGCAAGTTTCTATTAACAGAATCAAACGCTTTACGGAAATCTATGAATGCTATATACAATTTGCTGTGTCTGAGAAGGTATTATTGAATCAGAGAAAATAACGTAAAAATATGATCGATCGTGCTATAGCCTGATCTAAATCCCGCTTGTTCCTCAATTATTTTTTCTTCTGATTCTGCCCATTTAGTTAATCGTCTGTTTAGAATATTTGTGTAAACTTTTCCCAATATACTGGTAAGGGCAATACCTCTGTAATTGTCCGGATTATTGATGTCACCTTTTTTATGCAATGGAATTATAATAGATTTAGCCCAGTCTAGCGGGAAGGTTCCTTCATCAAATAACTTGTTAAACAAAACTATCAGAAATTCCACTACAAGTGTATTAGAATGTTTTAGCATTTCTCCTAAGATCATGTCTAGACCTGCACTTTTTCTAGATCTTAAATTTTTTTATACTGTTAACAATCTCCTCTCTAGATATTGGAACATTAAATAACGGTTCTTCAAAGTCATCAGCTTCTAAATCAACGCTTCCATTGTTTTCAATTACATTCTCAGGGTAATTAAAAATATTGCGGAAGTGCTCAAACCACTGTTCTATAGTTATATCGCTGTAAGTCGTCCTTTTTCTGTTAATTGTTCTAATTGTTGACCAAAATAATTTTGAATCACTAACAGAGTCTTTTAATTTTTTAATCTTTGTTTGCTCAAATTCACGTTTCTTTTGTCGCTTCAAATTAACATAATCTGACCGCTCACTAGCATATTTTTCTTTCAGTTCTTCTTTTTTGTCTTTTGCTTTGTTCCTTTGGAAAGTTTTGAGTAGCTTCTTCACCTCTTTCTTCTCTGATCACATTCATAATCAAACCACTCATCCTGATTTTTCTTTTTTTTACCAACCATTCTCACCATGCATGCAGCAGCACTATACATTGCTTGAACAAAAATATTCACACATCTGCTGACATCCACATTTAACAACTGGTAGGCATTTTCAAGCTGTTCTTTAAAATTATTGGAATTCAGCTCATTTTCAAAATTTCCAGCATTCTCCTCTGACCAAAAGATTTTTTCTTCAGCAACAGGTTCTTGAGCTTGGGTATTTTTTGTCATTCCGTTTTGCCATATCATTTCTATTGGTAAATGCCAGGATTCAAGACAATCACCAACAATCATATTACAGTTTTGAGAAAAACATTCTGGAACAAGAAAATAATCAATAACACTACATCCTTGCGGTGAAACAAATGTATACTCTCCATCTCTGTCTCCATCGCAATATCCATTCAAAATGTCAAGATCAAACAAAAAACAAAGGTCCAACAAAGATCTTCCAAAATTATTTACATATTCATCTTTTGAGTTCCTATGGAAACTGTCTTCTAAATGGTCATCATAAAACCCAGTAAAAAACTCAAAGTTTACCATATCTTCGCATTTCGGCTGGCTAGAACCTGTCCTGGCATTCAAATCTCCACAAATCATGACTCGAAAGTCAACATCACCCACTGCTCGTAGCAAACTTTCTTCCAATATAACTACTCCATCTTTCAGATCGGTATTATTGTACAGAGGACCACCTTCAGGTACAATGTAACAACATACTAAGACTACATCTTTGTCAGTACCAAGCACACCTTTATTCAGATTAATTGCTATAGCATTTGCACAGTCCAATCTTATTTCTTCTACAAACTGTTCTAAACACTTTCTAACCAGCAACAGTACACCACCAGAGTTTCTCCCGAAGTGTGACAGTTTTTGAGCTGGAGCAACAAATTTAAGAAAATCATTAAACACACATGAAAGATCAAATGACTTGTCCACAAATGTTTCTGTAAGGCATACAAAATCAAATAAATTAACATAATCAATGAATGGCGAATTATCTAATTTGTTGTATAAGTTCTCAACATTATAGTTAAGAAAGGACCAGGACGCTGAATGATCGAACTTGTCCTATTTGGATTTCTTGTTGCGTAGTGGCCTGTGGCCAACACTGTTACTATGTTGATTACCAAGGTACCCACGAAGACCGCTCTGTCTGCTTGCCGATCCTCGTCTACCACCACGCACATCACTGGGGTTGCCGGTTGTGTCATAACGTGGGGAATCCCTGCTGCTCCTCTCCGCACCAGAGGCTGGCTTACCCAACACGGAGTTGCTGGGCTTGCCTGTGACGTCACGGTCTTGTTGAGTGGACGTCCCGTCAGCACGTCTGTATTCCCGCAAGGCGTGGCCAATCAACGAGTCACCATCCACATGTAGGGAACCTCTCCCCGCACCGTCACTGCCACTGTCAGCTGGCTGGTGGAGGGAGGAGGCACGGATATCCCGTACAGAGACACCTTCACCTCC
>CM065729.1:43704932-43707432 GCA_033310375.1 Conus canariensis | reverse complement strand
CTGTCCCAAGTGTTATCGAGGTTGTTTCACCTTAATGGGGAATTAAATTATCGTGAATCACATATCGTGGTTGTCACAACTTAACGGGGAACTAAAGTATCGTGAATCACAGATCACAGCGCCATCTTTAGTTCCATGACGTCATCTGAGTAGCTTTGTGCCAAACAAAACGAGTTCTATTGGTGAAGGCGACGGATATCCGATAATGTCATGAAGAGTTAGCCAAGCACGCAAACGCATGCATGAGCTTGAGCGACACTCTCTCGCATTAAAGATCGGAAACATTTTGTGTGGCTCCTTACTTTACGAAGCAGGTCTATGGAGAGAAGAGGAAGATACAGAGATCGAAATGGATGGGGAGAACAACGGCGAACTGAGGAAAAGAGAAGTACGAAATTGGTAACCATTTACATCTCTTTTCCAAAAATGCAAAATGTATATTTAGGGAAAAATTCAAACAGTGTGTTGTCTGTCTTCCCTTTGTACTTGCTCTGAAAAGAAATCTCTAGAACTGGATACATGTGTTTGGTTGGACGATGGGTCAAGTGTTTTGGTGACTGGTCATTGCTGTCTGTCCGCTGACTTCTGTGTACACACACACACACACACACACACACACACACACACACACACACACACACACATACATATATACACACACACACACACACACACACACACACACACACACACACATATATATATATATATATATGTGTGTGTGTGTGTGTGTGTGTGTGTGTGTACGGAATTGCTAAAGTTTCGTTGACAGTGTTTCCCTTCCAGGAGGACAGCATAGTTCTGAAAGACACATCCGGTTCCAAAGGAAACTTGGTGTTAAGAAATCTAGCCACAAAAAAAGTGTAACGATGGCTATATTTATCTCTATCGTAAAAGAACTTCCTAACTTGTCGCGTCGATCAAGATCGGAAAATGGACTGCATGCATTCTGTTTTCTTTTTTGTACTCCCAGTTCTTATAGAACAGAGAATACTTTAGAATGGCAACGAAGAAATGCTGTGTGTGTGTGTGTGTGTGTGTGTGTGTGTGTGTGTGTGTGTGTGTCCGTGGTCAAAATGTGTTCCACTCGCTCCAGACAAAACTACTGGGGCGATCTTTCTGAAAATTTGTAGGTATGTTCATTATGGGTGACGGATGATGTCCGATGTTTAGTTTACCGTTATAGCCGTTAGTAATGGCTGTAACGGCCTGTAACTGTTTTTCTTCTTTATGGAATATCTCAGAAAGTACTTGGCCGATCTTTCTGAAAGTTAGCAGGTATGTTCATTATGAGTCACGGATGATGCCCGATGTTTTAGTTTACCCGTTATAGCCGTTACTAACGGCTGTAACGGCCTGTAACGGTTTTTCTTCTTTATGGAATATCTCAGAAAGTACTCGGCCGATCTTTCTAAAAATTAGCAAGTATGTTCATTATGGGTCATGAATAATGCCCGATATTTAGTTTACCGTTATAGCCGTTACTAACGGCTGTAACGGCCTGTAACGGTGTTTTTGCTTCATAGAATATCTCCGAAAGTACTAGGCCGATCTTTCTGAAAATTAGCATGTATGTTCATTATGAGTCATGGATGATGCCCGTTGTTTTAGTTTACCCCATTATAGCCGTTACTAACGGCTGTAACGGCCTGTAACGGTTTTTCTTCGTTATGGAATATCTCAGAAAGTACGTGGCCGATCTTTCTGAAAATTTGTACATATGTTCATTATGGGTCACGAATAATGCCCGATGTTTTAGTTTACCCCGTTATAGCCGTTACTAACGGCTGTAACGTCCTGTAACGGTTTTTCTTCTTTATGGAATATCTCAGAAAGTACTTGGCCGATCTTTCTGAAAATTTTAAATTTGTTCATTATGGGTCACGAATAATGCCCGGTGTTTTAGTTTACCGTTATAGCCGTTACTAACGGCTGTTACGGTTTTTCTTCTTTATGGAATATCTCAGAAAGTACTTGGCCGATCTTTGTGAAAATTTGCAGGTATGTTCATTATGAGTCACGGATGATGCCCGATGTTTTAGTTTACCCCGTTATAGCCGTTACTAACGGCTGTAACGGCCTGTAACGGTTTTCTTCTTTATGGAATATCTCAGAAAGTACTAGGCCGATCTTTCTGAAAATTTGTAGTTATGTTCATTATGGGTCACGAATAATGCCCGATGTTTTAATATACCGTTATAGCCGTTACTAACGGCTATAACGGCTCCTAACGGTTTTTCTTCTGCACGGAATATCTCAGAAAGTACTTGGCCGATCTTTGTGAAAATTAGCATGTATGTTCATTATGAGTCACGAATAATGCCCGATGTTTTAGTTTACCGTTATATCTGCTACTAACGGCTATAACGGCCCCTGACGGTTTTTCTTCTTCATAGAATATCTCAGAAAGTACGTGGCCGATATTTCTGAAAATGTGTAGGTATGTTCATTATGGGTCACGGATGATGCCTGATGTTTAAGTTTACCGTTATAGCCGCTA
>CM065729.1:43689932-43699932 GCA_033310375.1 Conus canariensis | reverse complement strand
GGAAGTTGACAGGTTTACTCGCTAGTTTTATGACGAGAGCTAAGGGTGACACACATAAGACTCGCTCACCATTTCTACCATGTGTGAATCATACACCACGCCTATTTCCAAGGATTAAGTGTGTCACTGGGGAGTCGAAGATACATGCATGTATTTCATCGCTAACATAGTTGTGGAGATACTTATTGTTGGCTGGAGGACATGATTCAACACAGAATGAAACATGCGGCACTGTTGTGTGGCGCTGGTGTACTGTTCATCTTCGACAAGGGAACGTCTGACACCAGCTGTGGTACAGCCTGTAGCTCTTAGTAATGTACCTCTGAACCAGCTGATACTGAACTCTTTTAAATGAAGTCCAGATACTTGGTTTTCAACCACAAGTACGTGTTCAACGTTTATCTCATTCATTTATTTTTTTTTCATATTGGGTTGATCGATTTGTGCATGGGGACGATCTGCTTGTTCGTGCCTCCATGAACCACATGTCCAGCGCAAAGGTACACTCTCATCTCTTACATTCACATTCACACCACGACCACGTATTCCTCGGAACTGCAGATTCACAGAGAATTTTGTTTTGACCGGTTTGAGGCTGATCCCGGGGACAATTGGAAACAGAATTCTGATATTTCGCACGGCCTGAACCACAGTTGTATGGGTCTCGACCATCCGTGCGGTGATTTCCACGCTGTCCTGTTTGATATGGAAGCGGTGAAGAAAAAGAACTGACGTTTGATGCAAGAAGTTTAAGCTCTAGCTTCCTTGAAAACATTTTCTCGGGATGTGCTCTCTTGTACTGATCCGCACGTTCAGCCATGTTTTCCTCAGTTTTAAACGTTGTTAACGAAGACAAACTGATAAATCGTTTCAAACGCTTTGTCAAATTTGCACGCGCAAGGGGAAAAAAGGAAAAGAAAAGAAAATCACGCAAACCTTCAAAATCACGAGTCAAGAACGTGACTGGAACGACTTTAAACATGCAGCAAATGACTCGTTCGCATCGGGAGGAACAGTACGACATTTCTCACGGAAAACTTTCTCTTATACACCGATTCTTTTCTTTTTTTATTTCTCCTTTCAAATCGTCCTAAGTGATAGATTGTTTAGGGGAAAGAGTATGGTGCAGGGATAATGCATTGCCACGAAAAAAAGATATACAGAGGCCATTTGTTTTCCTTAAATTAAAGCCATGCACAAGAAGCGGCATATATTTCAAATTTGTACAAAAGGGAGTCAATTTCATCATGCGACTGATCCAAAGGAGGACGTTTTGAAATATAGCCTATATGGCTTTAGCAGTGGGCAAAACACAAGGCTGATCATCACCACCGGCTTCAACATCAACAGTCTTTTCACTGTATTCAAGTTTCCTGATTTGGCATCTTGCCTGTGTTTATCTTTCTCTTCCTCCTTTCCCAACTGTGTTGCAGCATTTGTTCTCTCCTCTGTTTTCTGTAATTGCTGCTTTTGTTCTCTCTCATTTTTTTTTTCTAATTTAAAGTTTTAACTTTTGTTCTCTTTGTCGCGCTCTTTCCGCTCTCTCTTTACATTGTGTAATGTGTTCGTGTAGTTTATTTCCAGTGTAACCCTGCACGAGGAAACGCTCATAGTCTTCCATAATGAAAACAATTCAGAAAGAAGCAAGCAAACACACACACACACACGCACACACGCACACACGCACGCACACACACACACACACACACACACACACACACACACACACACACACACACACACACACACACGGGGAAAAAAGCAAACATTCACAAACAAACAGCAGTTCATACACTTGGCCGCAAAAAGACTTGGACGTAAAAAAAAATTACAATGACAACCGAGAACTTGAACTGTTGCAAGAAAAGTATTCAATACCCATGAAAGGGATGGGAGGGGGAGGGGGGGGGGTCTTTTATATTGACGTATAAACCTACAAAATTAAAAAAAAAATTATATCAATACACTCAACCAAAAATATTGTCCTTTCTCTCCGTGTAACAGTTTTCCACTTTCAGAAGACCGAAAACAATTACAGGAATGTTTACATTTCTAAAACTGTCACAAAGATCTATACTCGAAAGGGAGGGTGAGGGGGGGGGGGGGCAATTTGGAAAACTTAAATCACGTTTAACTGCATTATCGAAAATTTGAACAAGTATTCGGAAATGTAATAAATTAGAATGGCTTGTATATTTCAAAATTTTTAGTAGAGAAGCTAGGATAAAAGACAACAATAATTGAAAAGGTGAAATTTCAAGAAACCAAACCGGAAAGCAATTCATCAGGGAACAACACGGAAACCTAACAAGAAACCCTACGTAAAGTAGTTCAAAATGTACGTGTCAGACAGTCCACCATTGTTGAGAGGAGGGAGTGTTGAAAAGATGGAAACAAGAACCCAGAATAGGAGGGCCACGACAGATGAAAAGAAAAGGAGTGAAGCAAAAGGTGGTGGTGGTGGTGGTAGTAGTAGTAGTAGTAGTAGTAGCAGCAGCAGTAGCAGTGGTAGTAATAGTAGTAAGAGTAGTAGTAGTGGTAGTAGTAGTAACAATAGTAGTAGTAGGAGCAGCAGCAATAATAGTGGTGGTAGTAGTAGTAAAAGTAGTAGTAGCAGCAGCAGTAGTAGTAGTAGTAGTATATAGTAGTGGTAATAATAGTAGTAGCAGTAGTAGTAGTAGTAGCAGCAGCAGTAGTAGTGGTAGTAGTAGTAATAGTAGTAGTAGCAGCAGTGGTAGTAGTAGTAGTAATAATAGTAGTAGTAGTAGTAGCAGCAGTAGTAGTGGTAGTAGTAGTTGTAGTAGTAGTAGCAGCAGTAGTGGTAGTAGCAGTAGTGGTAGTAGTAGTAGCAGTAGTGGTAGCAGTAGCAGCAGTAGTAGCAGCAGCAGTAGCAGTGGTAGTAGTAGTAGTAGTAATAGCAGTAGTAGTAGTAGCAGCAGTAGTAGTTGTAGTAGAAGCAGTAGCAGCAGTAGTAGTAGTAGTAGTAGCAGTAGTAGCAGCAGTACTAACAGTAGCAATAAGGAGTGTTGGAAATGGAGTAACATCCCGCTGTATTGTTTTCCATAATCTGAACCGACACCAGCACATTGTGAACTCCTAGTCCCCGCCGTTTAGTCACACGTATTGGGAGTACCATGTCAAACTGCCGGATCTGGACATGCGTGATAGAAAGCAACAAAGGCAGCGCTCACACAGGCGATCAGATGAATAATGAACCCGCTGTGGGCAGGGTGAGGAGGGCCTGGTGCCCAGACTGGTGCTGCCGGACCACACCCGCTGACTGTCTCACACTCCGCATTGCCTGGTTTGCTTCTGCCTTTACCCCTGCTTTATCTTTTGTTGTTGTTGTTGTACTCCCAGTTGTTATGGAATAGGGAGTACTTTACAATGGGAACGATGAAATGCTGTGTGTGCGTGCGGTGTGTGTGTGTGTGTGTGTGTGTGTGTGTGTGTGTGTGTGTGTGTGTGTGTGTGTGTGTCTGTCTGTCTGTCTGTCTGCCTGTGTCTGTCCGTGGTCGAAATGTGTTCCACTCGCTCCAGACAAAACTTCTCGGCCGATCTTTCTGAAAATTTGTAGGTATGTTCATTATGGGTCACGGATGATGTCGGATGTTTTATTTTACCGTTATAGCCATTATTAATGGCTATAACGGCCCATAACGGTTTTCTCTTTTTTTTAATGGAATATCTCAGAAAGTACTTGGCTGATCTTTCTGAAAATTTGTAGGTATGCTTATTATGGGTCACGGATGATGCGCGATGTTTTATTTTACCGTTATGGCCATTATTGATGGCTAGAACGGCCCGTAACGGTTTTTCTTTTTTTATGGAATATCTCAGAAAGCACTTAGCCGATCTTTCTGAAATTTGTAGGTATGTTCATTATGGATGATCCCTGGTGTTTTATTTTACCAGAATAGCCGTTACTAACGGCTATAACAGCCCCAAACGATTTTTCCTCTTTATGGAATATGTCACGCGTATTCACGATAAACTGGGTGTACGTTTATATGCTTTGCATCTTGTTCGTCTTGCTTGGATTTGTTGCACTTGTTCACACTGTACCTCAGTACAGTGGAGCTAGTTCAGCCTGCGGATCACTTGCTCGCAAAGCCGCTCTTCGTTTCTTTCGGTCTGCATTGGCTTGTCTTGCTCTGTGTGTATGTTTCCCTCTGTCTTGCTGTGTCTGCCTGTTGTCCTCTGTCTTGCTGTGTCTGCCTGTTGTCCTCTGCCTTGATTGGTCTGTCTGTTTCCTTGGGCTTACTTTGTCTGGCTTTGTCTGCCTGTTTTCCTCTGTCTGGCTTTGTCTGCCTGTTTTCCTCTGTCTGGCTTTGTCTGCCTGTTTTCCTCTGTCTGGCTTTGTCTGCCTGTTTTCCTCTGTCTGGCTTTGTCTGCCTGTTTTCCTCTGTCTGGCTTTGTCTGCCTGTTTTCCTCTGTCTCGCTTTGTCTGCCTGTTTTCCTCTGTCTCGCTTTGTCTGCCTGTTTTCCTCTGTCTCGCTTTGTCTGCCTGTTTTCCTCTGTCTCGCTTTGTCTGCCTGTTTTCCTCTGTCTCGCTTTGTCTGCCTGTTTTCCTCTGTCTGGCTTTGTCTGCCTGTTTTCCTCTGTCTCGCTTTGTCTGCCTGTTTTCCTCTGTCTCGCTTTGTCTGCCTGTTTTCCTATGTCTTCCTGTACCTGTCTGTTTTCCTCTGTCTTACTCTGCCTGTTCTCCTCTGTCTTGCTTTGTCTGCTTGTTTTCCTCTGTCTTGCTTTGTCTGCCTGTTCTATTCTGTCTTGCTTTGTCTGCTTGTTTTCCTCTGTCTTGCTTTGTCTGTCTGTTTTCCTTTGTCTTGCTTTGTCTGCCTGTTTTCCTCTGTCTTGCTGTGTCTGCCTGTTTTCCTCTGTCTTGCTTTATCTGCTTGTTTTCCTTTGTCTTGCTTTGTCTGCTTGATTTCCTTTGTCTTGCTGTGTCTGCCTGTTTTGCTTTGTCTGCCCGTTTTCCTCTGCCCGGGTTTGTCAGCCTGTTTTCCTCTGTGTCGCTTTGTGTGCCTCTCTACCTTTATCTTGCTTTGTCGGTCTGTTTCCCTTTATCTTGCGTTGTCGTACGGTCTGTTTCCCTTGGTTTATCTTGCTTCGTCTGCCTTTTTGTCTTTCTTTGTCTCAGAGCTCTCTCTCTCTCTTCTCTCTCTCTCTCTCTCTCCTCTCTCCTCTCTCTCTTGCCTGGGCTTTGTCGCGCCTTACATACCTTGCTTTGTTTGCTTGATCTGCCCTTGCCTTATGAACTATTGAATCGATTGTTTTATATGTATGTGCAGGAAGCCGGGTGAGGGAAGAGGGGGGGGGGGGTGGAGGGGGGGGGGAGGGAGGGTGCCTCTTCCATTGCTTTTCTCTTTCTATCGATTTCGCATGACCTGATATCTGCTCTCTGTACTATCCTAGCTTCCTTCCTTCCGGGCATGGCAGTATTTTGCATTTTCTCTTGCCTTTAACTGGTTTGTATCGCTTCATGCCACTACTGGCGTTTCTGACCTAGCTCTTTCTGTTACTTTGTTGCGCTGTGTGTGTATTCCATCCCCTTGCTGTTCATGTTGCCTTGTCCCGCTTTTCTGTTTGCTCGCTTTTGTATTGGTTTTTCGTTTTTGTGTTAATATCTCGCTTTTTGTTTTGTGTTATCCTTCTTATTGAATCATATTGTGTTGCTTTTTGTGTTTTTTCAGTACTGTGAATTACCTGTCTGTCTGTCTGTCTGTCTGTTGTCTCTCTCCTCTCTCTCTCTCTCTCTCTCTCTCTCTCTCTCTCTCTCTCTCACTCGTTTACATTCCGGATGGTCTGAAATGTATAGGAAAGGGGGGAAAAGGAGTAATAGAAATTCTCAGAGCAATGAATACAAAAATGCAGTTGATCCCTCTTTATTTTGGAAGTTATTTGAGACAGAAATAGAGCCTATGTTAACATATGCAGCAGAAATATAGGGGATTGAAGAAAATCTGCAAATGGAGACAGTAGATACTTCTGCGATTAAACGGTTGCTAAATATTCCATTGCATTAATCAAGTACAATGGCACATGGTGATTCTGAAAGATATCCTCTTTACATTCGATCTTTCGGGAAATGTGTTGAATATTGGTTAAAACTTACCCAACTAGCTACAAGCAGATTATATGGCCAAGCATACGATATGTTATTACGTCAGTTTGAGTTAGGAAAGCATAACTGGGTTGCTACTATAAATCAGGTTTTGACAGTAAACAGATTCGGTTTAGTATGGCTCAGTCAGGGGATTGGTGTGGTATGGCTCAGTCAGGGGTTGGTGTGGTATGGCACAGTCAGGGGGTTGGTGTGGTATGGCTCAGTCAGGGGTTGGTGTGGTATGGCACAGTCAGGGGGTTGGTGTGGTATGGCTCAGTCAGGGGTTGGTGTGGTATGGCACAGTCAGGGGGTGGTGTGGTATGGCTCAGTCAGGGGGTTGGTGTGGTATGGCTCAGTCAGGGGGTTGGTGTGGTATGGCACAGTCAGGGGTTGGTGTGGTATGGCTCAGTCAGGGGTTGGTGTGGTATGGCTCAGTCAGGGGATTGGTGTGGTATGGCTCAGTCAGGGGTTGTGTGGTATGGCTCAGTCAGGGGATTGGTGTGGTATGGCTCAGTCAGGGGTTGGTGTGGTATGGCTCAGTCAGGGGGTTGGTGTGGTATGGCTCAGTCAGGGGTTGGTGTGGTATGGCTCAGTCAGGGGTTGGTGTGGTATGGCTCAGTCAGGGGGTTGGTGTGGTATGGCTCAGTCAGGGGGTTGGTGTGGTATGGCTCAGTCAGGGGACTGGTGTGGTATGGCTCAGTCAGGGGTTGGTGTGGTATGGCTCAGTCAGGGGGTTGGTGTGGTATGGCTCAGTCAGGGATTGGTGTGGTATGGCACAGTCAGGGGTTGGTGTGGTATGGCACAGTCAGGGGGTTGGTGTGGTATGGCTCAGTCAGGGGGTTGGTGTGGTATGGCACAGTCAGGGGGTTGGTGTGGTATGGCTCAGTCAGGGGGTTGGTGTGGTATGGCACAGTCAGGGGTTGGTGTGGTATGGCACAGTCAGGGGTTGGTGTGGTATGGCTCAGTCAGGGGGTTGGTGTGGTATAGCTCAGTCAGGGGGTTGGTGTGGTATGGCACAGTCAGGGGGTTGGTGTGTATGGCACAGTCAGGGGTTGGTGTGGTATGGCTCAGTCAGGGGGTTGGTGTGTATGGCACAGTCAGGGGGTTGGTGTGGTATGGCTCAGTCAGGGGGTTGTGTGGTATGGCTCAGTCAGGGGTTGGTGTGGTATGGCTCAGTCAGGGACTGGCGATAAAAGAACATTTGTGTTGGACTTTAAAGACCGTCTCATCGCATGTTATAAACAAAACTGGCATTTGAAGAAGGAAGGTGATATATGAAGTTTTCCTGGTTCTACTCGTTCAAAAGTATCTTACAACCTGAACAATTTTCCGACTGTAGTTACTAATAAATGGCACAGGGGTAAGCTTGCTAGATTTAGAAGTAGGACACTTGGACTAAACGCGAACAAAAGATGGTTTAATCCCGAAGGCACTGCAGATGGTTTGTGTGTAATGTGTACAGATGGTGTGAGAAAAAAAAAATGAAGATCACTTTATATTCCATTGCGCAGCTTATAACGGTATCAGAGAGAAGTGTCACCTTTTCAATATTATTGCGACATTTAAAATCATAACCTACAGTTTGTTGTCCTCGGACAGTAATACGATAATAGCTCTACTGGCTAAGTATGTTGCAGAGGCATCTAATGTCAGGAAAAAGAAATGCTCGGTAAGAACTTCTAATGTTTATTTTTGTTTGTATGTATGTATTTCCGCAAGCTTGATGACCTTATTTAGACATGGTTTCGTTCTGTTCGCTAGTGAAGCTAATGATGAAGCGGACGATGATGATTGATGTGATGTGCAGAAATGATTTATAACAGTGAATATGTGTGCCTGGGTGAGGTACTTGTGTTAATGATCATGTTGTTACTTTTTTGTGTTTTAAATACATATTCATTTTGAGTGACAAAAAGTACGTTATTATTTTCTTTTTCTTCTACATGGCTTCGAACGTCATTGTTAACATTTATGTAACCGGTTACAATTTATGTTTCTTTGCATTATATGCCTTTTTTCCGGCGCTGCAAATATTAATGTACACCCCCTTGACATAGAGGCTATGTAGGCTATTGTCAATAAAACGTATCTAAAGCGCCTGAGGCGTCTCTCTCTCTCTCTCTCTCTCTCTCTCTCTCTCTCTCTCTCTCTCCACACCACTCCACACACACACACACACACACACACACACACACACTCCACCACTCTTCTCTCTCGCCCTCGCACGCGCGCGCATAGCGCTCATCAATACAAGCGCATGAACGAGACGTGTTTTATACTTATTAACTCGTTTAACAAACATCAGGAGCATAGCTCTGAACACATTCTAGAAATCAGAGGAGAACATTAGAATGCATTCATTCTCAAAGGAAGTCACACAGATTCCATTTTGATGAAGCGCGGGTGGGGGTGATTGGGGAGCTGATGGAACTGTGTCTGAGATTGAAACAGGAAGAATCTCCCAGTGTAGCAGAAGGGTGGAAGTGTTCGGTTCTGGCCATGCTGGCCTGGGTAGAGTTAGAGAAAGAGCTCCACTGACGTAGTGAGGCCTGTCAACAGGAACGAACCACTGTTGTGTTCATACAAACAGAAGAGTCTTTGAGAGTGTGAGAGGGCTGTACAAATCTTGTACATGTACAATTCTTGAACATCAGAACAAATCTTGTACATTTCCTGCGTCTCCCTCCCGTTTCTCCCCCCCCCCCCCCCCCCCCCCCCCCCCAAATTACGTCAAGCTAACTCGTTCAACAACTGTTTGATCTTATTCTTTGCCATGCTCTAACCTTAGTGTTCTTTGCAATTGCCCATAACATAAAGGGCAAGTACCTATATCTGTGGAAGGATTGTTGACCAACTGTACTCTGCTGCGCCTCGACAATTGTACCTTTTTCCCCCACTATTAGATTGTTCGTCTATGTATTTGTCTGACTTTATTCAAGTTTAAAAGGCTGTGCCAGTCTTGAATAAAAGTTACTCTGTGTTAGGTTTTCTTATGGGAGCAAAAAATACCCAACTTGTTTACTGTTTATCGTTTACTGTTCCCTGCCTCATTTCATTTCCGATTTGTTTTGATTAAATTGAGGTTATTTGTGTTTGTTTCTGTCCGTCTGTGTGTTTGTCTTTTGATCTCCCTTGCATCTTTGGGTGAATCCTCAAGCGTAGGCTCAAAGATTGTCCCCTTTATTTTATACTGTTTGCATAATGTCTTTAGTTTTTCAGCAACTTTTTTCCTCCCCACACTTTCGTTGGTTTCATTTACTAACTCTCGCTGGCTGCTTTGGGGGTGCTATTGGATTCTTTTTTGCACTCATTGAAGGTGAGAACAACACAGTATAATGGACTGTGGTGTGTCTCATTTGACGCCAGGAGCGCTAGACACAACCACCGTGTCTCCCTGATGAGTTCCGACCCAGCGGACGAAAGCCTCGGACAGGCATACAAATAATCTGCCTTCAAAGATTGCGATGGTTCCTTATGCAGCTAGTGAAAGTTTTCATATCTGTAACATATTTTCTAATTTCATGTTCCCAGTTCTCCATCTTCAATTCCGCCCCCCCCCCCCCCCCTTAGTCAATCTTTGCCAGTCATTACTAAAGTAGTCATGTTGCCTGCTAGTTTCCCATATTAGTGTGTATGGATTGTTGACCAACTGTACTCTGCCGCCTGACAATTACTCTGTGTTAGTTTTTGTTGGAGCAAATAATGTGTTTTGTTTATCGTTGTTGTTCGTGTATTTCTTTGTTACCTTGTGTTTATTGTGTGTGTGTGTGTGTGTGTGTGTGTGTGTGTGTAGTTGTGTGTGTGTGTGTGCGTGTGTGTGTGCTTGTCTGTGATGTGTGTGTGTGTGTGTGGTGTTTGTGCGGCGCGCGCGCGCGCGCGCGCCCCGATATTTTT
>CM065729.1:43669932-43674932 GCA_033310375.1 Conus canariensis | reverse complement strand
GTCAAATAAAACAAAACGTCAGTAGTTTAAAGCTGTAGTGGGGTTTATCTTATCCCCACGTCTGCCAACATCTTTAAGTCGTATGTTTAGAGATACTGCAGGAATGGACCACCGATGCTGAATGTGGTTGTGGAGTTTGGTGGTACGCTGGAGATTGAAGGAGTAACTATAGGGGTACTATCTGTATTAATTGAAAGCCGGTACAAAGGAATAGAACACAGTTTAAGAAGAGACAGGCAACAATGTTGTCATAAATTGTTACATTTGGGGCAGAGAAGAAAGAAAAGGACTCTGAAAACTATGCAACTTAAGAACACTGAATTAGAATGTATGAGAAATAGAGAGTGAAAGAGAGCCTGAGACCAAGGGGGTATACATAGGAAAGGGAGAAAAACAGGGGGTGGGAAGGCAGGGGATGGGAGAGAGAGAGAGGAGGGAGAGAGAGAGAGAGAGAGAGAGAGAGGAGGGAGAGAGAGGAGAGAGAGAGAGAGAGAGAGAGAGAGAGAGAGAGAGAGAGAAGGAAGATAAAACAATACCGAGAAGACACAAGAGAAATAAAAACAAACACATAAACACAAGATAAAAGGAAAGAACGAAAGAAAGAAAGAAAGAAACAAACAAACAAACAGACAGACAGAGAACAAAAGAAATTAAAAAAAAGAAAGGAAGAAAGAAACAAGCAAACCAACAGACAAAGACGGAAAAAAGACAGACAGACAAAGAACGAAAGAAAGAAAGACAGACAGACAGACCGACAAAGAACGAAAGAAAAGAAGAAAAACCAAAACAAAGAAACAGAAAAAAAAATTGAAAAAAGAGGATAAAAGAGGAAAACATAAGACGGAAAGAGACAGAAGGAGAAAAAAAAGAGGAAACAGATGAGAAAAGAATGAGAGAAGAATGGAATTTGTGCCGAGTGGTGCTTCTTCATTGACATCTCACCTTTTTTAATGGGAGGCCCTGCAACATAAAACAACATCAAAGTGTCAGTGTTGAAACACAGTGACTGTGTCTCCTTGCAGTATAGAACACGGAAGAGAGAGAGAGAGAGAGAGAGAGAGAGGAGAGAGAGAGAGAGAGAGAGAGAGAGAGAGAGAGAGAGAGAGTCAGTCTCGACTGATCAAGAAGTTTAATTCTGAATGCTAAAAACTTCCGGCAGTGCTTACTTTTTCTGTCTGGCCTTGCTATTCTTCTATGTTTTAGTAAACATAAAGTTTGAAAATACGGTGAAATAGCGAAGAAAATGAAAACAACAGCAACGAGGGTAACAGTATATCAAAGGATGAATTGGGCTCAGAACAGAGCCATGAGGAACGCCATGATTGATAGGTACCGGTAATGGAGAAGATATCTGCCCATAATTGAAAACAAGCTGATGTCTGTTTAAGAACGATGACATGAGTCCCGATCTTTTGTTTGACAGATCATATATTCTAAGTTTTTAAAAACAGAACTTGCTCAATCACGTCAAATGCCAAAGCCAAGTCCACAAAGTGGACATAAGTAATTTTGTTATTAATTTGTATAAGAAAACCATTAATCAATTAGGTTAGTTAGTGCTGTGTGGCAAGAGTGGTGATGCCAAAATCGAAACTGATTCGAGTGCAAAAAAGATCAGATTTCTCAAAATGACTGAATAGGCTTTTCCTCACGTGGTCATCAAAAAGAGCGGTAGGTCTGCAATTTAAAATGATGCTGGATCACTTGATTTATGGCTTAGGATGACCATAGCTATTTCGAAAGATTGTGGCAACGGGTTTTAGTAATGAATAAATTGTAACTGAAAGTGAGTGTAAGAAATAGATAGAACTGCTAACTTTAAAATGTTGCCATCAATGTTATCAAGCCATTGAGATCACGTTTCCTTCAGTTGAATCAGAAAATTGTTTACTTCACGGTCAGCCATTAATGGGATGCCCAAGTCAGAAGGTATGGTTTTTAAAATCACAGATTTTTTGTTAAATACATGAATTATTTAGAATACGCTTGTCAAATGTTATTGTTGATTTGGCAACTTCACAAAAATGAGAATATAGCTTTTAAGAAGACGGTTCTTTAATACGGTTTTCGTTTGAAGTGTATGCTTTTATGAATGTAAACAATTACCCAGTCTCTGTGGGGCATTCTTCGTCTTTACAAATAAGATTATGTCCTGGAATGGAACATTTTAAATCTGACGTAAATTCAGTCAGATGGGATTCGGCAAAACCCAAAACATGACAGCGTTTACCACTATTCGTTAAAATGTGCGAAATTAAGGTATTTTGCTACATAAATAATATTGTTAAAAAAAATCTGATCCTCACGTTACTTTTTGAGGGCCACGCTTTCAGACCTTCTGGCATTTCGCAAAGGAAACACACACACACACACACACACACACACACACACACACACACACACACACACACACACACACACACACACACACACACACACGCAAAGGAAGAATAAGGTAAGGATAGTACAATGTACTTATTATGTACATGAACACCACGAGGACTAAAAACTGCTAAATGATGACAGATTTACATTTAAGAAAAGGGAAAAGAAAAAACAAAAACCGCAACAACTCTTTACACAGTGGCAGCAAACCTGCAAAATAAGCAATGACACAACTGTAACACGTATTATGCAATTATTGATTTCCTTTCTATTTCTATTCCGTCTCTCAGTTACTTTTTGGACACTAATGATACACTGTTTACGTAACAAAATCAATTTAGAGAGAGAGAGAGAGAGAGAGAGAGAGAGAGAGAGAGAGAGAAGAGAGAGAGAGAGAGAGAGAGAGAGATGACCTGCTTTTAAAGACGGACAGAAGAAGATAATGATGGTGCTGATGATGAATATAGTAGTGATGACAAAGAGAAATCAGCCGTCAAACAGGCCCAGATTTCAGAATAATAAAGCAGAGCAGAATAGACTGCTTCCTTTTAACAGCGATCTGACAAGTTTAGACATCGGGTATATTCAGAAACTGCAACACTTAGCACACCCACAACCTCCCCAATAACAACATGTACCAACAAAAACAACGTGACGTGCCGAAATTAGCGCACAGCAAGATGTCTTCTGACGTTCCCGTCTGACATACTTTTGTTCCCAAAACAAAGCATTTTGTGCGTGCTATCATTCTGACGACATGCTGTCGTTTGGCGATGTATGTTTCTGGATTTGGAATCAGCAGCCAATAGAAGGCGCTGCAAGGGAAGGGGTCACGTGACTTTGCCTCATTTGGAGAACAAAAAGCAGACCAGAAAGGAACCAGGACTCATGTACGCTTCAACATAATTACAATTTTTTTTATAGATTTCATTTTATTTATTTTTATTTTATTTTATTATTATCATTTTTTTTTTTTCTTTCTTTTTCTTTTTTTTTTTTTCTTTTTTTTTTTTTTTTTTTTGGGGGGGGGGGGGGTCCATTAATTTCAAGACCACTTGATCTGCGGGGCACACAGTACTGATGCAGACAGCATTTAGTCGTGGGACATGTCTGTAAGGAAACAGCTTCAAAATACTTATTGCTCAACATTGTGTCCCTTCGGAATCTGTGTTTGACCTTGAAACATTATTGTGCGCCATGGGCCCTACCAAAGACTCAACATTCATAGAAACCAGTTTATTGAAAAATAACAACACAACAACAACAAAACAACAATAACAGACGCAGAAACAACAACAAAACAGCCAACAGCAACAAAACAACGACAACAACAACAGCAACACACACACACACAACACACACACACACACACACACACACACACACACACACACCACACACACTCAGCACAGAGGCAAGCCACTCACCGACCACGCGCAGAGTGAGGTGCAGACTCTGCTTCCTCTTGGCGGTGATCTGGCACTCGTAAGTGCCCGCGTGGTCCGGACGGACAGGGTCAAAGACCAGGTCCCAGTAGGTCAGGTCAGCCAGCTCCTCTTGGCGGGCGTCCACGGAGATGGCCTTATCCCTGACCCACTCCAGCTCGCCAATGGCCACGAAGTGCTCCTGGTCCATTCGCTTCCACGCCACCTGCAGGGAGACGGAGAAGAGGGGGTCCTGGTCATCATCATCATCATCGTCGTCGCGACCGTCATTATTATTATTGTTAATGTTAGGGTTGTTTGTATAACCCGTCTTCTTCGCCTGTGTTGTCGTCTCGTCTTAAGCGATAAAGCGTCGTTGTCATCTTCGTCACCAGCATGAGCATTGCTATATATCTTTTATTTGATCTCCACCACCACTACCACCACCACCACCACCACCATCATGATCATGATCATGATCATCATCTTCTTCTTCTTCTTCTTTTTCTTCTTCTTCTTTTTCTTCTTCTTCTTCTTCTTCTTCTTCTTCTTCTTCTCCTTCCTCCTCCTCCTCCTTCTTCTCCTCCTCCAACTCCTCCTGTTCCACTACCTTCTGCTCCTCTTCCTCCTCCACCTCTTCCTCCACTACATCCCCCTCCTCCTCCTTCTCCTCCTCCTCCTCCTCCTCCTCCTCCTCCTCTCTCTTCCTTCTTCTTCTTCTTCTTCTTCTCCCATTTGCGTTCCCCTATATCATTGACAAATGGACTGATTGATATGTCACAGCGCTGTTGCTAAAGCTAAGGCTGTGTGCATATTGGACCCGAACCCGGCCGTGTTTTGCACGGCCGTGCGCCGCCTCGTCCGGGAGAGAAAAAAAAAACCCTGCTCCGGTTCATCTGTTTTCCAACTTGCTGGCGACAGCCAAAGTCGTGCATAGTGCACCCGACCCGACCCGTGTGATTAGAGCCGTGATTTTGCCGGTCGTGCAACCGGGACCACTATGCACTGAGCCTAAATCGAACTGTGTTGGTGTTCAATGGTTATGTTATAAAGCTCAAAGGAACTCAACACAACACGGAGCGACGCGAAAATTGACGGCATGCGATCCATCCAGGATGGTGCGAACACAAAAAAAATGCGCGCGCGCGTGTATGTGTGTGTGTGTGTGTGTGTGTGTGTGTGTGTGTGTGT
>CM065729.1:43659932-43667432 GCA_033310375.1 Conus canariensis | reverse complement strand
GCGCGTGTGTGTGTGCGTGCGAGCGTGTGTGTGTTCAGTTCGCGCGTTTTTCCCATCGTCACCTGTTTAAGATCAGTTTACTAGTCTACATACTCTTACCGCCGTAGGCATGTTTGCGCGTTAAGCGACCAAATGATAGCGGACGAAGTTATGGAGACCAACGAGAACCCCGCAGAACACCAGTAACATCACCAGATCTTGTCATCAAAGCTTCAATCTTCCTCGCCAAACAAACAGGAAACTTAGGACAGTCAAACAGAAGAGGTACAAGACGAGGATTCAAAACCTCAGTTGTACAGAAGCTAGTTACACGTCTACGAGAGGTTCATTTACCAAACCTAAACAAAAGCTGCTGTTTGGCTTCATAAACACCGTCTTAGCAATAAAACGTGGGTCCCGCACTTCCAGCAAACATCAGTAACGTAAAGAGACAGACTTGCCTTTAGGGGGAAACTGGGTACAAGAAGAATTCAACAACAGCGAGTTCTCCTAATGTCTCTTAGTTGTCCACAGTGGAGCTCACCAGGACGAAAGCAGCAACAGTTTATATGTAATCAAATTTGCTGCTGGATCCTTGTTTCGTACTGATGAGAAGCACTTCCAGACAAGAACAAAGGGAGCTGTCCATAATAAGCTATTTTGTATCTCGAAAAAAAAAATCTATTGGATAAACAGCAAACATCAGCATTCCGTGAACGATGAAGTAAGAGTTCTGAATACAGTGAAAGACTAAACTTTGTCTAGAAATCAAAAGATGGAAACGTGCTGTAGATAGAAATCCGCGAAGGATTTCTTCTGTTTCAAGTGTTTAAACATTGAGCACTGCATCACAAGCCTGAAGGTCTGTCAGGTTGACGCAGGTCGTGCAACACAGACATGCTGATCAAAGCTGGCAGCACTTGTTTTTCCCATGAACTGAGCAAACGGTGGGGAAGAAACAAGAAAGATAACTTGCGCTTCCATGGGGAGACAATTTGAGGCCTGTAAGTTCAAACGAATCCTGAAGACACCTTCACCTCCTCATGTATAGAGGCAATGCTCAGAAGAAACAACCAGAAGTCTACGTAGCAAAAATCCATGACTTGTGTTTTAACTGGAAAAGGTCATGTAGTATGCAAAAGAATTAAAATGAGGTAGCCTGGTTCATATGATTTTACAGACGATAAGTTTACACTAGCAGTGTGCTTTCTCTCGAGCACCTTTTGATGCATGTTAGTTCAGTCAATGAGCCTGTCAGCTTGTTCCTCTTAAGGTTCCAGCACAGGTGAAAATATGAGGGAAGTCAGCGACAAGCCTGCTCCAATAACTTTGATCACATTGCTGTATATGGAAAAGAATCAAATGTAATATTGCTGCTCAGCTTACATTGTCCAATTCTGACCGCAAGGAAGTTTGATTTAAAAAAACAACAACAACAACAACATAGGGTAGAATACATTTTTCTTTCACAAGAGCGTGAGTGGTTCATACGTGGTTCAATTATGACAGTGAAAAGGAAAGGAACAACATTTTTCTCCTAATTTTTTTTTTGTGTGTGTGTGTGTGTGTTCTTTTTCTTTTTTGAGGGGTGGAGGTGGTGAGGAGGGGTGGTTACGGTTGTTTGGTGAAAAGGATTTGTTTTGTTTTATTACCTTTTTTCACGGGGTAAAGGGGTAGGGATGGCGTGCTTTCGGCAGGCATGCGTGGTGTCGCAATGTTTATTTTCCTTCAGGCCAAGAAATGGAAAGAAAACGCGGAGGGCATAGGAAGGGCAGACCGCCAGGGGGTGAGCCAAAGAGGCCTGTTTGTCCAAAGGAAACCTTGTCGGAGATGCTGAGGTGGCTGATATGTGACTGGTTTGTTTAATAGCTGTCCTGAAAAACGGCAACTTGGCTTTCAAAGTAAACAAGAGGAGACGTCTTAGATAGCTTCGTCAACATGGACACCCGAGTCTCCCTGACCACGAATTTGTGGGTCAACAACATCGTGCGATATCGCAATCCCATGATTTGTCCAAAGTTTTCACAAAAATGCGGGGAGGGCCCTACGAAATGTCACCATGCGTCAAAACGTGCGGAGTTCCTCACAGGGGCCCACACCTGGTGGCTATAATGTGTGTACATGGTTCCGTGAATCGTCACAACTGCCTTAATTCATGGCGAAAATGCCAAAGTTGTCAGGTTGCTTTTCATTCTTTGAAGACAACAAAATCTATGCCTGAGCTCTCTCTCTCTCTCTCTCTCTCTCTCTCTCTCTCCCCTCTCTCTCTCCTCTCTCTCCTCTCTCTCTCTCTCTCTCTCTCTCTCTCTGGAACGCCTTGGAACTCTCTGCCTATAAACAGCAAACGAAAAGATAGCACTGGTTCTTTTAAGGCAGCATATCAAAATTCATCATTTCAAACAATGAAACATAATACATTAACAGCATCTACATAAATATTTTATCTTTATCAAGCAACATTTCTTTATTATCTTCCGATATCTAGTGTGTGTGTGTGTGTGTGTGTGTGTGTGTGTGTGTGTGTGTGTGTGTGTGTGGTGTGTGTGTGTGTGTGATTTTTTTAAAAGTTAATGTCCTTTTTTAGATATATTGTTTGCTACCTTCCCCATTCACCCCAACCTACCACTTGCCCGAATCCTTCCCTCTTTCCTACTCCTTGTACGCTATGTTCACACGTTTTTCTATTGCGTTCGTTTGTCAGTGGTGTTGACAATAGCTAATTTGTATTGAACTATACAAGAGCTTGTCATTGTTTGTTCCTTGTATATGTATTTGCATTAATTTGATCTTTAATTTGTTTTGTCCTTTTGCTCCAGGGCTGGGTGGAAACAAAGCATTTGTATTGCTTATCTGATTATTCTGATAAAATAAAATTTCGTTCGTTCGTTCATTCGTTCGTTCGTTCGTTCTCTCACGTAAGCCTACTATTGCAACTGGGAGCTCGTCATGTTTAGAAGCATTGCGATAATATGGGATTGTGACAATCCGCATTGCAACAGAGTTGGAGCTGTATTTGAGCACCGCTGCGGAAAAGCTACAAAATTCAGATAACTTCTTTGGCTTTTCAATCCAGGTTTTTGATGAGGTGTGTCTTTGATTAAGTCAGTGAGTGCCAAGATGTGTATGCACGTGCCGTGTGGCATGTTATTAGGTTTTTAATTGTATGGAACAAAGAAAACGAAACAAAATCAAACAAAACCGAACGATTCTTTATCTGTTGAACGGAACGCATTCACGCACTTTCTCCCTCTGCCTGAAGATTTCTTTTCTTTTTTTTGTACTCCCAGTTCTTATAGAACAGGGAGTACTTTACAATGGGAACGAAGAAATGCTCTGTGTGTGTGTGTGTGTGTGTGTGTGTGTGTGTGTGTGTGTGTGTGTGTGTGTGTGTGTGTGTCTGTCTGTCTGTCTGTCTGTCTGTCTGTCTGTCTGTCTGTGTGTCCGTCCGTGGTCAAAATGTGTTCCACTCGCTCCAGACCAAAGTCCTAGACCGATCTTTCTGAAAATGTGCAGGCATGTTCATTATGGGTCACGGATGATACCCGTTGTTTTATTTCACCAGAACAGCCGTTACTAAGGCTATAAATGATGATTTTGTGATGTACAGTTTAAGCAATAACGGTTTATAAACTGAAGTGTAACCAAATTCTGTAAGCTCCTCGGCAGTATAGTGATCAGTATCCCCGCCTGTCACGCGGGAGACCGGGGTTCATTTCCCCGCCGGAGAGAGCAGCATTTTTTTTCTTTTCTCTTACATACAAACTTTCTACCACCAAAACGGGAGAAAGTGCTATAGTGACTGATATATATATATATATACCCTTCTACTGTACTGTGAGTACGTTTATGTGCTTTGCGTCTTGTTTTAAACAGGCTGAGGAGCAGTTGCACTTTTACTGCATTCTCCTCTCTCTCTCTCTCTCTCTCTCTCCTCTCTCTCTCTCTCTCTCTCTGTTTGCTTGGAGAGGGTCGGGGGAGTAGGATGTCAGGATGGTGGAGGAGAGAGGGCAAAGTGTCAGGGGATATATGGGGGGGGGGGGAGGGAGAAGGATGTCTAGGTGGGTGGAGGGGAGAGGGCAGGGGATATATGGGGGGAGAGGGAGAAGGATATCTAGGTAGGTGGAGGGGAGAGGGCATGGGATATATGGGGGGGGGGAGGGGGGAGGGAGAAGGATATCTAGGTAGGTGGAGGGGAGAGGGCAGGGGATATATGTACGGGGGGGGGGGGGGGGAGAGAAGGATATCTAGGTAGGTGGAGGGGAGAGGGCATGGGATATATGGGGGGGGGAGAAGGATATCTAGGTAGGTGGAGGGGAGAGGGCATGGGATATATGGGGGGGGGGGGAGGGAGAAGGATACCTAGGTAGGTGGAGGGGAGAGGGCAGGGGATATATGGGGCGGGGGGGGGGGGAGAAGGGAGAAGGATATCTAGGTAGGTGGAGGGGAGAGGGCAGGGGATATATGGGGGGGGGGGAGAATGGAGAAGGATATCTAGATAGGTGGAGGGGAGAGGGCAGGGGATATATGGGGCGGGGGGGGGGAGAAGGGAGAAGGATATCTAGATAGGTGGAGGGGAGAGGGCAGGGGATATATGGGGGGGGGGATGGAGAAGGATATCTAGATAGGTGGAGGGGAGAGGGCAGGGGATATATGGGGGGGGGGATGGAGAAGGATATCTAGATAGGTGGAGGGGAGAGGGCAGGGGATATATGGGGCGGGGGGGGGAGAAGGGAGAAGGATATCTAGATAGGTGGAGGGGAGAGGGCAGGGGATATATGGGGGGGGGGGATGGAGAAGGATATCTAGATAGGTGGAGGGGGAGAGGGCAGGGGGGATATATGGGGCGGGGGGGGGGGGAGAAGGGAGAAGGATATCTAGATAGGTGGAGGGGAGAGGGCAGGGGATATATGGGGGGGGGGATGGAGAAGGATATCTAGATAGGTGGAGGGGAGAGGGCAGGGGATATATGGGGCGGGGGGGGGGGGAGAGAGGAGAAGGATATCTAGATAGGTGGAGGGGAGAGGGCAGGGGATATATGGGGGGGGGATGGAGAAGGATATCTAGATAGGTGGAGGGGAGAGGGCAGGGGATATATGGGGGGGGGGGGGATGGAGAAGGATATCTAGATAGGTGGAGGGGAGAGGGCAGGGGATATATGGGGGGGATGGAGAAGGATATCTAGATAGGTGGAGGGGAGAGGGCAGGGGATATATGGGGCGGGGGGGGGGGAGAAGGGAGAAGGATATCTAGATAGGTGGAGGGGAGAGGGGCAGGGGATATATGGGGGGGATGGAGAAGGATATCTAGATAGGTGGAGGGGAGAGGGCAGGGGATATATGGGGCGGGGGGGGGGGGGGAGGGAGAGGGAAGGGAGAAGGATATCTAGATAGGTGGAGGGGAGAGGGCAGGGGATATATGGGGCGGGGGGGGGGGGGGGAGGGAAGGGAAGAAGGATATCTAGATAGGTGGAGGGGAGAGGGCAGGGGATATATGGGGTGGGGGGGGGAGAAGGGAGATGGATATCTAGATAGGTGGAGGGGAGAGGGCAGGGGATATATGAATAACAGGAGAGGTCAACGGTATATGCGATGTCAAAGATAAATACGAGGTCAAAGATAAATGCGAGGTCAAAGGTAAATGCGAGGTCAAAGGTAAATGCGAGGTCAAAGGTGAAAGCGAGGTCAAAGACAAACGCAAGGTCAAAGGTATACACGAATTCAAACGCTTAGCGGCATGATCGGTTTAGCATGTGTCCGTTATTTATTTGTCTGTTTGTTCTTGTCGTTTTACTGTTTGTCACTATGGATAGCAACGCCCGAACTTCAGACGACTGTATGCCTTTTTCACGAGAATGAAGCTTTTGTTTTGCCAGGCACAAAACATTACTGGAGGTTATCATTCGCCCCCCCCCCCCCCCACCTCTATGTTTTTGCATTCTCCCTCCCCATTCCCCTTTTGCTGCCCTCCATTTCCACCTAACATACAGAGAGAGAGAGAGAGAGAAGAGAGAGAGAGAGAGAGAGGAGAGACAGAGAGAGAGAGAGACAAGAGAGGAGAGAGAGAGAGAGAGAGAGAGAGAGAGAGAGAGAGAGAAGACTCAAGATGATATATTCTTGGTTAGAGGCCAATGCCCCTCATGAAAGGCAGGGGGATGGGGGGGGGGTGTAAATTAATCATAATGATTTCAGCACTATGCAACCGCTCGCAAACATAAAAAACATACATTCAGAAAAATATTTTATAATAGACGAGATGGTCGCAATTTGAATGCTTTAAAGAAATAAATTGAAAAACAAAATGCCAACAGTTTGCTCCTGCGTACATGCCTAATGTAAACTGACTTGGGAATTCATAAAATCGGGACAGTAAATACTGAGCTCTTAACTTGTGCAAGACAGGGCAAGACAACACAAAATGCACTTCATTGTCTGCATCCTTCTTCAAAGTGGGCATGTCAGATCGGCATCGCTATGAGGTCGCCTACGGTAATAATGCTCGGCAATTTCAGAAATACCAAGCCTGAATCTAGTTCTTATATACTTTAAGTGCCTATCGAAAATTAGCAGCAGTTAGGTTTAATGTCAGGAACGGTGCAAAAGGACTAGTAAAAATACATCTTTGACCATTATTCAGATGAAAATTCCATTCCTGTCACCTGCATGAAACCAGTCTATCTTTAAACATTCTGAGAAAATCACCAGTCGAACTAACGCCTGATTCAACCTGACATAACCCAATCTGTACATATACAGTTTGCAACGTACATTTAAGACCTAGTTTCTTTTATCACGTTCGTATAAAACAAACACCATACGAAAGGTCCTATAACGCAATCTACTCTCACGCATTCTTTTTAATTTTAACCAAAACTAACCACATTTTACGACCGAATTTATGTAAATAGGGTACCTGTTCGTTTATTCCTATACAAGGTAATTAGGTGTTCGTGATTCAAATCCCAAGCATCTTTTGAGGAGAGAGAGAGGAGAGAGAGAGAGAGAGAGAGAGAGAGAGAGAGAGAGAGAGAGAGAGAGAGGAGAGAGAGAGAGAACACCGGGAATGACTATCACACTTTTTTTTTACCCAGGCCTCGATACCCAGACCCAGACGGAGTGTGTGGTCAAGGCCACTGTTACTAAGTCGCTATGGACCCTTCCCTGAGGGGATCTCTTTCTCACGCTAGCACCACGACTAAGCACTGATTGTCGTCAGCAAGGGGGGCACGGCAGATGGTGCCTGCGAATGCTGGATCAGTGCCAGCATCACTGGACACCACCTGACGGACACAGCAGCACTCACAGTACTCCAGGGCTGCCGCCTGACGACCTGACTCAGAGTCTTCCCCGTGGACTGTGGGGAAGGAGGCTGTGATGGGACGGGGCCGGCAATGGCTGTGTGTGTGGTGACAGGCGTGAGAAACCTGGGAGTCCTGCCACTAAAGGGGGCAGGGTATGTGAACAAAACAAGAAACAAAACCAAAAGGAATAAAAAAAAGGTCGCTAGGAAGACAAGCGTCCAGAT
>CM065729.1:43652432-43657432 GCA_033310375.1 Conus canariensis | reverse complement strand
CTGACTGCCTCGTCCCGTCTGCCTGTAAAATTTATCACACACCCCGAACTACCCCTCACATGATGGTAGCTAGGTACTCAGGGACAAAATAGGTCTCCGCTGTGCGTCTAAGTGGATTTGTTATAGCACGCCTTCAACGGCTCTGCGCTTCAGGAGTTCCTTCCTTGTTCGAGGTCTGCGAGATGCCTCTGTTGGACGAGAGAGACGTGGTTCGGTCTGCAGCACTGTGGGGGGGGGGGGGGGGGGGGGGGGGGGGGGGGGGGGGGGGGGGAGGAGGGGGGCTGCTGTGAATCTGGGACACAGCAGGTTGCAAACCTGTATGGAAGAGAAGGGAGAGAGCGGGGCGGGGTGGAGGAGGGGGGGGGGGGGTTGGGATTGGGGGTAGGGGAAAAAGGGAAGTAGAGGGGGCGAGGGAGGAGAGGTTAGCGAGGCTTGGTAGACCTAAATGGTATATGACTACTGATGAATCAGAACACGTTCTTACTAAAGATCGGTCGAAAACGATTCGGTTGCAGTGCACGATCTCCGCTGTCAGGTGGCCCATCGGTGATCTCATATCAAGGGTATGGTACCCAATACACTGCTGTCGACGTGACTAGCTTTGATTTGGGTGGGACAGGAAATGAGGAAAAGCCAGTGAGAGAACAAAGGGAGATGACACGAGAAAGAAACCTTACTTTTTTATTTTTTTTTTATTTTTTTTTTTTACAATAATTTAAATTCGTTCTCGCATCGCGCGTGACTTGAGAAAGCCTTTTGTCAAAACAGGTGGTGGCTGTGGTTGAAACAAGAGAGTCAACAAGTCAATTGTTGGAACACTTTTCTGTGTTCCATCCCACGTCCATTTTGCGCCTGATTTGAGGAGATAAAGTGATCGCTCGTTCTTCGTTTTCATTGCCTTGAATGTGGTTTGTCCAGCCTGAAGAAGACCAAAGAGGTCGAAACGCGCCGTGTTTTGTCTTGTGATTTGTTTGTCTGTTTTACTCGGCGGAATATCTTTTACGTTTTCTTTTCCTGTATTACGCAGTCACGTAGAGTGATACAAGGAAGACAACTCTTTGTTTTATACGTTTTGCGTCACTCCACGTCACCTGCGTCCTTTTGCCGTGTGACATGCCTGGCAACAAAACCGCATCAATACTGGAACTGCAATAATGTGTTCGGGCCCGTCTGGAGAATGTGTTCAAGCTAACTGTCCTGTCATATGACACAGGTCTTAACAACGTGTTCTCCAAAGAACACTGCGGGCACAAAAGAAGGAGGGGGGAACTAAAGAGCTGGAAAGGGGGATACGGAAAGGAATGACTGGCTTTTAACGTGCAAACATAATACTCTGTGGTCTTCTTGTTTTCAGAAAAAAGATGTCTGCTTAAAGGCTCGTGCATGTGTGTGTTGTGTGTGTGTGTGTGTGTGTGTGGTGTGTGTGTGTGTGTGTGTGTGTGTGTGTGGTGGTGCGTAGTGTGTGTGGGCTGTGTGCGCGCGTGCGTGCGCGCCTGTGTGGTGCGTGCGGCGCCTGTGTGTGGTGTGTGTGTGTGTGTGTGTGTGTGTGTGTGTGTGTGAGTGTGCGCGTGTGTGTGTGTGTGTGTGTGTGTGTGTGTGTGTGTGTGTGTGTGTGTGTGTGTGTGTGTGTGTGTGTGCGTGTGTGTGTGTGTTGGTCTTATCCTCCTACAATTCGTAGTGCCATGAAGTGTGTAAATATTTATTGACCAATCTGCCCGTTCGCAGAGAAATCGGACTCCGTGAGATGATTTCTCGCCAGTCGTGTAAATGTTTATAATTGACCCGTCTTCTTCGTGTATTACTCCCCTGATTCAACGCCGTCCGGAACAAAATGATGTTTATATTGTACTGCAATTTTGTCTGTTTAATGTCTCTGTCTGCCTCTCTTTGTCTGTCTCACCGACGACTAGTATGAAGCGCCATCAGCAGCGTGCAGAGCAGGTCTATATTTAGACGGATGTCTTGTCTGGCATTCAGGCTTGCCATTATGTTTTGAGGCAAACAACGTCCGTTTGTCTGTTTTTCGTTTTCTTGTTTGTTTGTTTGTTTGTTTAGTTTCGTTCGTCTAGTTACTTGTTTGCTTGTTTGTTGTGCAAGTATTGGCCGTGTACACTCAAAAAGTTCTGCACCATACACTTTGGGGATGATTCCTGATGTCATTAGTTTTTCGTTTTGCGGGAGGAAAACGGTGCTGAGGAAGAGCGTGTGTGTGTGTGTGGGGGGGGGGGGGAGGGGGGAGGGGACGGGGGAGGGGGACGAGGAAGTTGGAGGGAATATTGGTAACTAATTTCAGAATACTCTATAGTATTGTATTACCCCATCCACAGCTATCATGGTTTTTCGTGTTGATCTGTTTCTGGCCTCTCTCTCTCTCTCTCTCTCTCTCTCTCTCTCTCTCTCTCTCTCTCTCTCTCCTCTCTCTCTCTGCGTGCGAGTGTGTTTGTGTGTTTGTAATCAATATTGCAGGTTAATTCCGAAGGACCGACAAACTAGGCAGCTGAATAAATAAATAGATAAACAAATAATTAAACCAATAAATAAACACCAGCCGCCGTGGCGAAGTGGTTAGAGTCGCGGACTCCCGGCTGGGAAGATCGAGGGTTCAATTCCCATCAGAGTTGTGTGGGATTTTTCTGCCTCGACCGGCTCCTACCCAGAGTTCTTTGCTGCGGGCTCAGTTGGGAAGACTGGGACCACACAGCTCCAATTTCCTGACCAACATTGCAGGTGTCTGTATCTCTCGGGCCTAGTTGACGCCGGGATATATTATGAAAGTAAGCGCAGTGTACAGCCCTGTCATGAAGTCTCAGACCGGAATGAAAATCCGTAGCATCATCTTCATCATCCTCATTCTCATTGATCAGCATTAAAAAGTCTCAAATTCCGTGGCCTTTCATGCCTGCTCCCATGGTGAGCTCAGAGTCGATGTCCTCACCACGTCTGTGGCTTTGGTTTGATTCTGTCAGGATCATCGGTATTGGTGAGTCCATGGGGACTGTTGGTGGACGGACGTGGTGGCATCCTCCGGAGGGAGAGCTCACTCACGCCGGCTCCGCGAATAAGCAAGTATTGTCGTCAATAGCAGCAGCAGCAACGTCAGCAGCAATGCTGTGTCCCCTTCGGTGGGTTGCCTCTTGACGACTTGACATTGACTGCTCCCTGTGGATTGCTGGTGCCGGGGTGTGGACAGGGATGTCGGAATGCGCAGCGTGGGTGCAATGCCACTGAGGTGGCACAGAAAATGGGACAGCAAAAACAAAAACAAAAATGAATGAATAATACAAATTTAAAAAAAAAAAACGAACGAACGAACGAATACATCATAACGGATATATAATCGGCCGAACACCTGCTTTTAAAGCTCAATTTCACTCAGTCTAGGTGTACGGCCAAAATGCAATAAAAGCTAGACAAAGACAAACGCACCCACCCTCATACATTGAAATGACTTAATTTCAATTTAAAAGAAAAATAAAGCTAAAAAAAAAAAAAAAAAATAAAAAAAAGAACAGCCACAACCCCACATTTCACTCACTTGGAGCAGAAAAGAAAGTAGGAAACACAGAAACAAACAAAAACTGTCATTACTGCACTTTCACAGAAATCTAGTTAACTCCCCTGAGCCATACATCGCAGCTGAGAATAAGAATACCAGTCAAATTGTCCACCAACCAGAGGGTCTTATTCTTTATTTCACCTGCTTGTGCTGAAAAGGAAGCGAACATTAAATAAAAGAAACTGACTCAGTGACAAGGCTACAGACTGACATGCTGTCTTGTTGTCATTTCTCCATCTCTTTTTTTGCTGCTTTACTAGCATCGCAATGCTTTCAAGAGAAATGGAAAGGAAAACAAGTCAGACTGATGAGTGATATCATAACGTGTGTGTCCTGCATTCAGCACATGGGTACGAGCCATTCAGACGCTTGCAATTCGTTGACATTTGAATTATGTTCATGGTGTGTCAAACATTTGGCTTAGTAGCAGCTTATATACCGGGCAAGTTAATTGTCATTGCTGATATGAATCCAAGCATACTAACATAGACGCAGAATGGAAGCTTGGCAGCAACAGCCCCAGAGAAGCTTTCCAAGAGCTGAGCATTTTCCCTTCTAATGACTTGTTTGTTCCAAGACTAAACACACAGATGGAGAAATATGTATCATAACAAGCCTGGCCTGGCTGTTGAAGCTGTTGATGCTTTCAATGTCTCCAGGAAAAAAAAAAAAACATGTCTGTGTACATGTTTCCTCTCTTCAGTGTGGTGACACGAATTCTTCGGAAAGTCCAAGACAACGCCACGGGTGTGCTAATAGTGCCAGACTGGCCAACACCTCTCACCTGCAAATAGAGATTATCCCTATCATCTGCTGATGGAGATTGTTCCTAAGACTCGGCGACAAGGATTAGTCCAGTAACCCGCTGACAGACGCTATCATTAACCTGCTCCTGTTGTGCAAATCATTTTACATGGCAAGCACATCCACAGCTCACAGCATTATTGTAAAGATCAAATGCAAATCAAAGCAGCTTCTGAAAGGGAAGGAAAAAGTAATGGGAAAAAAGCGCGAAAGGAAAACAAACAAACAAACAAACACAAACACAAAATCCCCTCCAACCAATCTAACAAAAAGCCGAGAACATGCTAATGGAATTCTAAAATGACCCATCGTTCCAATGATTAGCTTTTCTTTCGAATTTGGGCTTTAAAACTCTCTCTCTCTCTCTCTCTCTCTCTCTCTCTCTCTCTCTCTCTCTCTCTCTCTCTCTCTCTCTCTCTCTCTCTCTCTCTCTCACACACACACACACACACACAACACATACACACACACATACACTCACACACACGCACACACACACGCACGCACACACACACACACGCACGCACACACACACATACACACACACGCGCGCGCGCGCACACACACTCACTCACTTACTTACTCACACACATGCACGTTCGCACGCACACGCACGCATGCGCGCGCGCGCGCGCACACA
>CM065729.1:43642432-43647432 GCA_033310375.1 Conus canariensis | reverse complement strand
AAGAGAGAGAGAGAGAGAGAGAGAGAGAGAGAGAGGAGAGAGAGAGAGAGAGAGAGAGTTACAGGTGCAGTCGATGGATATTCCACCTGCGAAGAGAGCCTTTCTGCAGTGATGCTAGTGTGCGCAAACGCGTTCGCGTATGTGTGTGTGTCGTCTGTGTTGCGGGGGAGAGGGGGGCGGGGGGGGGGGGGGGCGTGCGCTCACGTGCACGCTAATGTGTGTATTCTGAGGTTGTTTTGTGTATGCATATGCGCATGTTTTCGAAACACAAGACTCATGGCAGACACTCAAGCACATGCAGATATACTGGTAAGCTTAGGCACCCACATATATATATATATATATATATATATATATATATATATATATATATGCGCTCATTCATGCATTCTTGCACACACGCACACACATACACAGAGAGACACTCACGCGCGCTTATGCGCAGACACATGCACACCCACACGGGCACACATGCATGTGTACACATATACGCAGGCACACTTGCACACGCGCATGCACACGCATGCTCCTCACACACACATACGCGCACATTCACTCACACAATCAGACAGGAGCACACATGTCCACACACAGGCACAAACAGCACTAACAAATGGTTACATACAAATGCGATGTGGTTGTGCTGTTGTTGGGTATAGTCTGGAGATGTAGTCCTTTGATTTTATGTTCATACGATGTTTACAACCATGATATGTTGACACATTATAGTTTATGAATCTGTGTGTGTGTGTGTGATTGTGTGTGTGTGATTGTGTGTGTGTGTGTGTGTGTGTGTGTGTGTGTGTGTGTGTGTGTGTGTGTGTGTGTGTTTGTGTGTGTGTGTGTGTGTGTGCGTGCGTGTACATATGTGTTTGTGTGTGTGTGTGTTTGTGTGTGTGTGTGTGTGTGTGTGTGCATGTGTCTGTACGTCTGTGTGCATGCATATGTGTGTGTTCGTGTTGTGTGTGTGTGTGTGTGTGTGTGTGTGGTGTGGATAGAAGATGGATTGTAATGTGTAAATAAGTGGTGAGTGTTGATTTTAATTTGAAGCTTATTAATTTGATTTGATTCTATCGTATTCTACACTGTATTTTATGATGTGATATTGCAATGTGTCACCACAACATAATTTTCCTTCATGGACAAAATAAACAAACTGTGAACTTGTGAACTTGTGAAAGCTGAAATTGCAGCCCGCGTGAATCAAGCAACAGTAAAGAAACAGACGGGCTGTTGTCCGTTGTCTGATTTTGACCATTCAGCATGTTGGTTATCTCAGAATCAACACGCCAGGCTTGACTATCAGAAAATCCCTCAGTATGTCCACCAACCAGACGCCCTCGATGCAAAACAAAGTGCCCTCGATGAAAAACAAATATCATGCTCTCGATGAAAGTGAAACATAATGCCCTCGATGTATAATGCCCTTGACGAGACACAAAGGCAAGAACAGTAGATAAGAAGAAAAAGATGTTTTGTGATCTTTAGACCTTAGAAAGCAAAATTAGCCTGGCAATACTGAAGGAAGATTAAGTGGGTTATGAACAGCAATGAACTGCAATAAAGACTAGCTTGTTTTAAACAGGAAGGGGTGGGGCGAGAGAGAGAGAGAGAGAGAGAGAGAGAGAGAGAGAGAGAGAGAGAGAGAGAGAGAGAGAGAGAGATGCAGACACAGAGAGAGAGAGAGAGAGAGAGAGAGAGAGAGAGAGAGAGAGAGAGAGAGAGAGAGAGAGATTACTTCTGACCTGTGCTGTTAATTTTCAGTCAGAGCATGGAGTAACCACTTAAACTCTTTCCTGATCAAACAACTATGACTTTCAAGGGAAGGGCGTGTGTGAGCCCTCACGGCTACGGCAACACAGTATCCTTACAGCTGTCCACACAATGTGCTTTGCCTCTGTTTTCAGCACCGTTGTCTGTTTATCACTAACATGCGTATTGTAACCCATGCACTGAGTATGCAACCTACCATTTACATGATTTCTAAAGCGATTTTTACAATGAAAAGCGACCACAAAAAAAAAAAAAGAAAACCATAGTCGTGCACCGTCCCGACTTCAATGTTTGAGCACATAATGAATCATCTGCTTCACCCGCGCGATATCCTTGTCGATACCGCTTTCTGTATTCTCCGTGGACAAGTCCATTATTATCGTTAAAAACATGGAACGCCTTTTTCTTTAATTTCATTTTATCGCATTGTTGTTGTTGTTGTTGTTGTTGCTGCTGATGTTATTGTTTCTCAGTGCTGCTGTATGTACACCGGTTGCCAGCAGAGGGGGACGAAGAGGAATGTGCCAACAGGTACACTCATGCTGCTCAATGATAGACCGAACATGCGTGCGGCCATGATGAATACATCGCACAGAGGAGTATACGTCAGAAAGGAGTACATGTCAGAAAGGAGTACATATCAGAAAGGAGCACATGTCAGAAAGGAGTACATGTCAGAAAGGAGTACATGTACAATATATATATATATATATATATAATATATATATATATATATATATATATATACACACGTGTTTTACACACACACACACACACACACACACACACACCACACACACACACACACACAGAGACAGACACACACACACACACACACACACACACACATACACACACACACACACACACACACGTGTGTGTGTGTGTGTGTTTGTGTGCGCGTGCGTGCGTGCGTTTGTGCGTGCGTGTGCGTGTGCGTGTGTGTGTGTGTGTGTGTGTGTGTGTGTGTGTGTGTGTGTGTGTGTGTGTTGCAAACTGTGCATAGCTTCCAGAAATACAGAAGGCGGAAACATCTAAACGTAGAGTATTAAAAAATTGTGTATGACCAGTAAAACTTTACCGATGCCTTAGTGTACAGACTACACACGCGCACCAGCACATAAACGCACGCGCATCAAGATTCAGTTTCCCCGAAGATTAAAAAAAAAAAAAAAAATCTCTACGATCCGTTTTTCCTTATTCGCCCAAGATTTTATTTTCATCTATTAAGATTGAAATGGAATCCAAGTCAAACAAAACCGCACTGATCACAAAATCCCACACAGCTTGCGACGAGCAAATTGCTTTTGGAAAACAACTATCCTGCTCTTTTTCTTTAGCTCTGTCGTTGTTTTTACCCATGTTTTTGTCGCCGCTGCAGCTGCGTCTCATGAAGATAATAATGTTGAGAGTGATGATTATGATGACAACAGGGACAGTAATAATGAAGTTGCTGACGCTGTCGTTGTTATAAAGAGGATGAAAATGATGAAATCGATGACCATGATGACGATAATGATGATGATGTTCATGAGGAGGAGGAGGAGGGGGAGGGGGAGGAGAAGGAGGAGTAGGGAAAGAAAATGAACGGAAACAACTGTATTATAATGATCCCATTGATGACAACCCAGACTTTTATTAATAAGAATGATAAATGATAATGTCGATCATATATTTTTTTTTCTCAAAAATCAGAATCGGTTTCAAATATTGGTGAGAAAGTGCAAGAGACGCGGAATTGGGAGAGAGAGAGAGAGAGAGAGAGAGAGAGAGAGAGAGAGAGAGAGAGAGAGAGAGAGGAGAGAGAGAGAGAGAGTTGTCACTGGGTTTTTTTTTTCCCCTTTTCTTTTTTTTGCTTTCTTAAATTTCTTAAATTGAAGTGAGGGATGCTGTAGCAGGGTATCGATGTGATCTGTTTTTGGATCAGATACAAATAAAGGTTTCTCTGAGGAAGGCAAGATTGCCGAAATGTTAGAGAAAAAGATACAACTTTTTGTTTTGTCTTTGTTGTTGCTGTTGTTGCTGTTGTTGTTGTTGTTGTTGCTATGATCGACACACGCGCACACACACACACACACACACACACACACACACACACACACACACACACACACACACACACATATATATATATATATATATATATATATATATATATATATATACATAAGAGAGAGAGAGAGAGAGAGAGAGAGAGAGAGAGAGCGACGTGTGTGTGTGTCTGTCTGTCGTTCGGTCGGTCTATCTGTATGTCTGTCGGTCTGTCTGCATATATCTGTGCGTATTCCCATGTAAAAGCGGAACAGATTAATTTCATAACACGAAAAACTGCTTGCCCTCTTTAGGAAAAATGATAGAAGAAAACAATGCCTAACACCAGCACTCTCTGTGTGGTATGTTGTCAGTGGTCTCTTTAATATCACAAGTACCGCTCCTGATATAGTGTAGAATAGCTCGACGAATTAACCGTTAAGCAGGTCAATAAAGCGGAGGATAACAGATACACCCAGGGCAGTAATTTGCACGTTTTTCGCTTGTGATTGTACAATGCCTTTGCCGAAGAAGTCAGAAACGCTAAGTCTCTAGTTCAAATCCCGCACGGGGCAGCGTATATGATAACTCCACCCCCTCCCCCTCCCTCCTCTCCCTACCAAACCTTGATTTGTGGTCTGAGATCTAGCCTCTCAGATAACTATACAAACTGAAGTCTCATGTTAAGCACGTAAAAGAAACCACGGCATCACGAGGGTCGACTCTGGCAAAATCTGTGGGAAAACATCCACCTGGCGAAGTGAAGAAAAACATAGGCAGACAAACTTAAAAGAAAATAACAAGGCTCCAGTCATCGTTGCGGAGTGGTTAGAGTCGCGGATTCTCTGTTGGAAGATCGTAGATTCGATTCCTATCAGTCGCGTGTATTTGAGGGATTGTTCGGCCCAAGACCGGCTCTAACCTAGAGATGAGTTTGCTTTGGGCTCAGCCGAGAAGGCTGAGGTCACACAACAGATGAGTTTTATCCACTAAATGGATACGCCTCTGATAGTGTTGCTCAAGTTCGCATCGCAGGTGTCTGTGTTTTTCGGGCCTGGCTGACTTCGACTGGCTGACTTCTATTCATTACATCCAGGCCCTTGATGAGTTCATATCGAGGTCGCTGGTATTGGTGCGGTCATGGGGAATATCACTAGACGAACGTGGTGCCACCCTCCGGAGGGATAGCTCACTCA
>CM065729.1:43627432-43634932 GCA_033310375.1 Conus canariensis | reverse complement strand
CTTCAGACATATCCTCATGGATTTTCTGTTGTAATGTTTTTTTGTAAAGTTATATGTGAATGGCACTTTCTTCTCGTTTCCCTTTTCCACCATTCTGGCATCTGGAGGCCCGTTGAGAGATGGTTGGATTCTTTTATCATTTTGCCCCACCCCAAGTACACACACACACACACACACACACACACACACACACACACACACACACGCACGCACGCACGCACGCACACACGCACGCACGCACGCGCGCACGCACGCACACACACTACACGCACACACACACACACACACACACACACACACACACACACACACACACACACACACACACACTCCTCATAGGCAAGGCACACCACCACTCAAGCCTTCAAGTGAAGAGAACTTCAGGTCTCCAGCCCTGATACAGTCCCTCTTGGCTGACTGGGCTTTTAAGGAAACATGAATGAAATTGAACTGAATTTCTTATCTATGCTAAGAAAGGGAAAGAAGGAAAAAGGAAAAGCAAAAGAGCTGAAGACAAAATAAACAGACACAAGTATAGAAAGAATATCCAGGTTGGAATTCGACTCAATAAAAAAGAGCCTTTAAAAGTACAACTGTGCACTGACTTGGTAGACAGCTATGCAAAAGACCTTCACCATTTTCACATCAGCTTCCCTCCTCTATATGTAAATTCTCTTAACGGTTTCAACGGTCGTCACCTCCTATCCCCATCCACAGTCCCTACACCCCCTGCCTCTGCTGTACAGACATGTCTGAACACCAGAAATCCCTTCCACAGTTGCCGCCCATCAGACAGGCCAGACGCATTGAGCCTCTGCTGATTAACTCCCTGTGGGTACGTCTTGCACACAACCAAGATCTCAAAACCTGGCCGACGCTGATGCGACTGCAGTAGGTGTAAATTGACTACCCACCCTCTTTTCCCTCGCCACTCTCCTTGCCTTGACACCCAGCCCCTCTCTCCTCGGTCACCTCCATCAAACGCCTTCTACTCCCTCCTCTTCCTTTACTCCCCCTCTCCACTTTCTCTCCACACCTCTCGCCAGTCTGCCTACACTCTTCTCCATCCAACCACTCAATGTTTTATGTGTTGTCGTGATTGAAAGCTTCCATGACAGAATGGTTGTGTACTTGACATGTCCCAGTGTGCGGTTTGTTTGGGAAACAACGTACATTTTGCATGTGCTCGCCTTACTTCTGTTTGTTCAGCATACATGTTTTTGGTCAGCCAGTGGGGCATTCCATTTCTTTGGAAATCCAACAAAGCCTGTTTATCACAATTCCTAGCTGTTAGAACTGATGTGACTAATTATGCCTAGGTAATTAAACTTGAACTAACACCTCAGACAGTTGGCATACCATGTAAGCCTCCTTTCATAGTTTTGGGATTCTCAATCATTGGTTCTAAGATTTCCATTTACATTGATTCTCTCTCTCTCTCTCTCTCTCTCTCTCTCTCTCTCTCTCTCTCTCTCTCTCTCATATACGCACGCATGCGCAGACACACACACATACACGCACACACACACACACACACACACACACACACACACACACACACACACACACACACACACACATCTTGGAGGTGAGATAATCACAGGATTATGTGTGGCATATCCCTGTTAGATTCCATAATTGGGCAGAGATAGCCAAGCAAGTAGATTGTTTTCCTCTGAAAGGGAAATAAGGGTATCTGCGAACCACAGCTGTTTTGTCTAAATTGTTAATCAGGATTGCTACTGGCTCTTGGTTACTCGCTGGTCAGAGGCTGTTTCACATGAACAAAAAATGAAACTCTCCGAAACAGGGTAGAACCGTTTGCTCATGACACGCTTGAACTCTCGGGAAAGGAAAAGTAAGATCTTGTAGAGGAAGCAATGGACAATTTTTTTTAAAGGTGGAAATATGTAAGGCACTACCTGGCGGGTGGGGGGAGGGTTAGTACCAAGAGATTAAGGCCCAAAGGTGCGCGCGAGAGCGTGCGCGCGCACGCACACACACACACTCACACACACACACACACACACACACACACACACACACACACACACACACACACACACACACACACACATACACACACACAGATGTCTGCAATATGCAAATAACATGCTTCAATGATAAACCTGGGGTTGCAGTGACGCTTGGATATGTAAACCAACTAAACTCTTTATCGGGTAAATTTACACTTGTGTCATTCCTGTGGGCACCCGTCTCATGGACACTGACGACAGAATTGCAGAGAAGGCTAACAACCAGTGAAGCCCAATACATCAGAGCACTAATCAACATTTCTGTCGCTGAGCAGCTACTTTTTTTTAGATTGTTCAGCTGATTCTGTAGACCTAAAACAGTATCTGATAGCAAAATCACATCCCCTGCAAAAAGCAATAAGAAATAACTCTTTAGGTCATGGTACTATCTGGACTCTGTGCTTCCCTTCCCTGCTTAATTCTATGGCTACTTCATTGACAAAACATAACTGGGCTGAATACACATCCTTGTTTCACTCCTCTCGGACAATAAAAAAATTAGAATATGAATGCTTATCTCTCACACATGCAATGACCGAGTCGTAAACTCCTCGAAGTGCTTTATACAATTTTCCATCAATCCCACTTCTTAACACATGCCATAAGATATTATTGTCAACAGAATCAAATGCTTTCCTGAAATCGACAAAACCTACATAAAGCTTAGAACTTTTTGCTAACTATTTTTCATCAACAGAGTATAATGTAAAAATGTGATCAGTTGTACTATGTTCTGCTCTACACCCACCTCGTTCCTCTGCTCATTTTCCTTCAACTTCTGCCCATCGTTAAGAGTCGCTCATTCAGAATAAATGTGTACACTCTGCTCACGACACTTGTTAATGCTACACCACGGCACAATTATCGGGAATATTAGCTTCCCCTTTCATGTAAACTGGAATGATAAAGAATTTACACCATTCTTTTGGGGAAATGCCCTGTTCAGTTTTCTTGTTGAAAAGCTCCACGAAAAATGTAAAATATTGTTTTTGTAGGCATGTTCAAGCATTTCACCTAGTATCATATCAGTACCAGAACTTTTACCGGGTTTACGTTTATTAATACTAGATACAACTTCCTCTTCAGAAACAGGATCGTTAAAAAGTGGCTCGTCTGATTCGTCCATTGGTTCATCGTTTAAGATTTCCTTTCGTGCCAGCCCAGGTGTCATCATGTTCAATATCTTGTGGAAATGTTGGAACTGGCCCATAGAGATATCATTGTGCAATACATTCTTTCTGTTCACGGATCGAATGATTTTCCAGGATACCTCAGGGTTGTTGGTTGACTGTTTTAATCTAATTATCGTCTTCTTTGCCACATTCTTTTTTTTCCTGGAGATTAGAAGTTCTTTGTTTTGCATCCTTTCATCCACGCTCTTATCTCTATGCTGTGCATTGCATACCTTTCATCCACGCTCTTATCTCTATGCTGTGCATTACATTTTTGTATCTTTGGAATAGTTCTAGGCGCCGTTTGGCTGTTCTTTTCTTTTGAGCGCATTGTTTGCCATACCTTTCATCCACGCTCTTATCTCTATGCTGTGCATTACATTTTCGTATCTTTGGAATAGTTCCGGGCGCCGTTTGGCTGTTCTTTTCTTTTGAGCGCATTGTTTGCCATACCTTTCATCCACGCTCTTATCTCTATGCTGTGCATTACATTTTCGTATCTTTGGAATAGTTCTAGGCGCCGTTTGGCTGTTCTTTTCTTTTGAGCGCATTGTTTGCCATACCTTTCATCCACGCTCTTATCTCTATGCTGTGCATTACATCTTTGTATCTTTGGAATAGTTCTAGGCGCCGTTTGGCTGTTCTTTTCTTTTGAGCGCATTGTTTGTCATACCCTTCATTTACGCTCTCCTTCTTATTGCCTAGAGTTCGAATCATGGAGGCAGCATCGTCATACAAAGCCTTAACAAATATATCTAGAGAAGTGTTGATATTTTTTTGAAAGGGCTTGAGCAGTTTCTTGGTTACGGCTATTGAACACATGCAAATTTAACCCATGTTTGTATCCTAACAAATAGTCTTCAGATCACATCTTACAATATTCCTCATTCTCCACAGTTCTGAGATTGTCTATACAATCAAAACCAAATTTCCAACTAAACTTGACTTGCAAATGCCAAAAATCAACATGGTCTCCAATATGTAAATGATAAATTACTTGAAAACAGCCCTTTAGAGATTCTAAAATAACTAATCATACTATTACCATGTGGTGAAATATATGTAAACTGACAATTAAGATCACCAGCACACGCGCCGTTCAGAATAATGCAATCCAACATGAAAAACAAATTCAACAAAGACTCACCAAAGTTATTGATAAACAGATCTTTTGACTTCCGGCTAAAATTGTCAACACCATTGTCATCGATATGGCAACGTAAAAATATGTAGTTAGGCTGCTTCCATCCTGTCCTCGTAGTCAGATCCCCACAAATTACACGATGTAACTCTTCATCTTCACAGTGTTGAGAACAGCTTTTTCTAGTGAAATAATTTCATCTTCTTTTGTTTTGTTCCTGTACAAAGAACTGTTCTCCGGAGCAACGCACGTTGCAGTAATAAGCACATCTGTTTTATGTACAATATAAAAAGCAACATTTCATTGGTAGAATAATAATGTAATGAGTGTTCAAAATCTGAAAATAAGTCCAAGAAATCGATATATAATATTTCGGTTTCGCTTGAATTAAAGGTTTTAGTGTCAACATTGTTAAGACAGACTTTTAGTGTGTGTTTTTTTTTTTTCACGTGAATCAGAACGTTTTTAAAAGTATGTTTGAAAAGTCGAAAAATCCAGTTTAGCGGTCGTTGGCATGTATACTGAAAGAGCGCCCGTGCGAGCACACGCGCGCGCGCGTGTGTGTGTGTGGTGTGTGTGTGTGTGTGTGTGTGCGTGCGTGCGTGCGTGCGTGCGCGCGCGTGCGTGCGTGCGTGTGTGTGTGTGCAGATGGTGGAACAAGCACGGGAGAAAAAAGAACTCAGGAAAAAAGAAAAAGCAGTCAGCAGTCCTTGTAATCACGATTAAAAAAAATAGCCCAAAGAGTGGGCCGAAAACCAAAATAGATTCTAGGTCCTACTTGATGCACCGAAAACAAGGCTGTAAGAACATGTATAACCGTTCAACGCACACAACTTACCCGGTGTACGTGTTGTGGTGATTTCTATTTGTTCCTCTCGACTGTCATCACAATATTGTGGTGTTCGAGAGTTGTTCCCTTGTTCTACTTGCTGAGCCGTGTGTGCTCTTTAGCTTCAGCTTTCTGGCTTACAGATTACTGTGCCTGTCTTTTTATTTGTCTGCGGTGTTTGCATGTATTTATTTCTTCCTCTACCTTCTCTCTTTAACCCGTCCTTCTTTCTTTTGTTTCTTGGCGATTTCCATTTTCTTTCCGGCTTCCTTTCTGTCCTGTATTTCTTTCCTTTTGTGTGTCTGTGTCTTTCTTTCTTTCTTTCTTTCTTTCTTTCTTTTTCTTTCATAGTTTCTTCATTTCTCCCTTCTTTTTTTCCCTTTTTCCTCCATTTTCTTTCTTTCGAGCGTTTCTGTGGTTCATTTTGTTTTTCTTTCTTTTTTTTTTCAATCTATCAGTCTTAACTTTCTGTCTTCCTTTTTTTTCTTTTTATTCTTTTCAGTCATTTTAAGGGAATAGATTTCATGCAAGTGCTCTGCTTTTTTTAAACTATTTACACCTCTGACTTTATTCATAACTTTCCGGTCACACAATATTTGCATGTGTTGGATGTTGAGTCAGGTTCTGTTTCCTTTGACTGAAGTTTCTCCGGTGACTCAGGAATAACTGTAGGGAATGGTTTTGATTTTGCATTATTCCAGCTTACAGACAGCATGTTCATGGAGAAGGAAACAAATCAATACAAGCAACGCACATATATGACACAGGGAGCCAAGAAGGCAGAAATCAACGTGTGGATGAGTAGACATCACATCACATCACATCACATCACATCACACACACACACACACGCGCGCGCGCGCGCGCTCGCACGCACCCACGCACACACGCTCGCTCGCGCGCACACACTCAAACATACACACACATACACACACGCACGCACGCACACACACACACACACACGCACGCACGCACGCACGCACGCACACACACACACACACACACACACACGCACGCACGCACGCACGCACACACACACACGATTCAATATGCTTATGCTGAATCACACACACACACACACACACACACACACACACACACGCGCGCGCGCGCGATCCAATATGCTTATGCTGAATGACAGCCACACACGCACACACACACACGCGCGCGCGCGCGCGCGCACGCACGCACACCATTATTAAGCTAAATGGCAGCCATTTACATTGCAGCACAACACAACTGAAGGAGTCAGAGACACGTTTGCTATGGGAGAGGGATACGGGTGGGATACAGAGAAAGAGGGTCAGAGGCTGGAGGACGTGTACACGAGGTTTTGATGGACAACCTATTCTTCAGACGGTTTTTAACACCTAAAACAGCGGTGCGGTGTCTTTTGCCAGAAGAGAGAAGTTTGGATTGAGTAGGTATGTGTTATTGGGTGTGATGTATCTTGCTGTGCGCCTCGTGCACATTGTCCAAGTGAGCATTGCAGACTGAGGACAGGGCACTCCAGACTCAAACACCACCTGTTCACAAAATTGCAAATTGGTGAGTCTTCAGGGGGCCCGTGCGGTACATCTCCAATAACTGTGGAACGCTTCCTGCAGGACTGTCCCACACATAAAAAGCAAAGAGCAGAGACCTGGGCTGCTGACACATCGACGAGGGAGAAGCTCTATGGATCTCTGGAGGGCCTTCGCCACACAGCAGCCTTTGTCAGTGCATCCGAGGTTCCTGTCTGAGTGTACGAAGAGGAAGTGCCATTGTCACGGACCAGATTTGGTCGTGACACAAAGTTATGGTTTCCCTTGCCTGCCTGGAACAGAGTGCATGCTTTTTGTGTGACCAGACGATTTGTTTTAACTTCTTTTTTTTTTTTTTTTGGCTTGTTTTTGGGTGTGTATGGCTCGGAGGTCCCTCGCTTCACATGAAACACGTGCGTGTTGTATATTCTTTCACGCCTTTCGCCTGGGACTCGAACTTAGTTCTGAGTTCCTATCTTTGACCAGGCAGAGCTCTTTGACCTGACTGCCTCCTGTGGAATGTACCCAGGAATGTACCCGACCTTCTGCCCGTGCCGTTGCATTTCAACGGGTGGAAGAAAGTGAGTGTGAAAAAAAAACTTCACGGCGCAGAAGGAAGCAGGTCGTGTGGGGAGTCCGACACTCCCGTAGATCAACACCCATGGACTTTGTTGTTCTGTGAGGCCTTCGCTGGCTGACCTCAATCAGCACCACTTCGCTGCAGAGGCGGGGAGAGCAGGGAAAGTTCCCCATTTGCAAGAGGTTTCCCCTTCAGTGTGGGAGGAAAACCATTGGCAAA
>CM065729.1:43617432-43622432 GCA_033310375.1 Conus canariensis | reverse complement strand
TGGTGTTGATTTTGGGCGTACGTAGGTATGTAATGCAATTAGGCCTAGATAAAAAAAAAATTTAAAAAAAACCACACACACATAACTGAATCCAAACTTTGAAAGAAACACTAAATAAGCAACTAACACCAAGATGGGGAAAATAACATAGACGTTAAAGTAAATGTCCAATTGGGCTCTTAATCAGTCCTTGAACAACTTCAAAAATGTTTGATTCGTTAGAGATGACGTCTTCAAAGACTAGCATCGACGGTTCAGTGTTCAACAACCAAGCAGGTAAATAGGGTTTCATTCTATCACACACGAAAAGTAGATGGAACAGAGTGATTTGCTGGCCACAAATACAAGTCACATGTTTACAGAATTTGGTTTTAAAGGCATCAAGCCTCAATCTAAAAATCAAACTTTTTAAAACCCTGTCTTGGTAGAGATTCTTGATACCTGTTTTATTGTCTGATATCTTGTTAAATAATATTCCCTTTTTGTTTTGGGAACGTCCCACTAGTCCGAGGGTTCACTAGTCCGAGGGTTCACTAGTCCGAGGGTTCACTAGTCCGAAGGTTAGGGTTAGGGTTAGGGTTAGTGAACCCTCGGACTAGTTAACCCTACCCTTGAACGTCCCACTAGTCCGAGGGTTTACTAGTCCGAGGGTTCACTAGTCCGAGGGTTCACTAGTCCGAGGGTTAGGGTTAGGGTTAGGATTAGGGTTAGGGTTAGTGAACCCTCGGACTAGTGAACCCAACCCTCGGACTAGTGAACCCTCGGACTAGTGAACCCTCGGACTAGTGAACCCTACTAGTGAACCCTCGGACTAGTGAACCCTCGGACTAGTGAACCCTCGGACTAGTGAACCCTACCCTTTGTTTTTGGTGCCTTTTCTTTTATTTAAAATAGAGTTCCAGGCTGCGTCTTTTAAAAGGCTATAACTCTCATGTAAGGATAAAGGAATGCATATCTTTGTTAAATCAGTTTCAGTGATAGCAGCCTTTCTTGCTAATTGGTCTACCCTTTCATTCGCAAATAATCCACAGTGAGATGGAACCCAACAAAAATCGACATAAGAACCACGTAAATGCAAAAAATGAATTAAATGGTACACTTCTGATATAAGTTCTGCTCTCACACTTGTATTCGAAAATTTTAGAGCTTGTAGGACTGATTTTGAATCAACACAAAGTAGTATTTGAAATACAGGAAATCGAAAATCAAGAAGAAACTTTAATGCCATAATAATGGCAACAAGTTCCGCAGTAAATATGGAAATATTCTTACCAAGGTGGTAACCTTTCTCTATTTTTAAGATTTCTAAGGTCTGTGCGCATAGTTCTTTCGTTGTTTTGAAAAAGTAGCCGTTTACGTCATAGGCGTGACGTGTGTGTGTGTGTGTTTTTTTTAAATGATGTATTCTTTGGATTTGCGTGTGGAGGATAACGGGTGTGGCACTGTTGGGGCTTCTAGGCTAACAGTATGTCTGTAGTCTAGTTGTTAAATTGCATTGCTACAGAAATGGCCAGTACTCTATGTGGACATGCGTAGTTCTTCTATGGTTGTAAGTAGTACAGAGGAGAACTGTGTTTTGTTCTAGGTTGTTTGTTTGCTCTTCGTGGATTATTTTTCCTGCTTGTGCATCTGGACTACATTGGTACGTCGTCGGGACTTACCTGGAGTGTTTTCTGGAGTTGTGTACAAGATGAGTCATCGTTGTATTCTGCTGTTCTAAGGATAATACACGTTTGTCTGTCTGCTCTTCGTGTGCTGTTTTTCCTGCTTGTGCCTCTGGACTACATCGGTACGTCGTCGGGACTTACCTGGAGTGTTTTCTGGAGTTGTGTACAAGATGAGTCATCGTTGTATTCTGCTGTTCTAAGGATAATACACGTTTGTCTGTCTGCTCTTCGTGTGCTGTTTTTCCTGCTTGTGCCTCTGGACTACATCGGTACGTCGTCGGAGTTGAGTTCAACTTTTTGTGTCCAGCCTGGATAGCGTGCGACTCGAATCTGACTGGTTAGAAGTGTTTGCCCGTGAATTGTTTCTATTTGTATGTGACTGTGATTGCTAGATCGATTAAGCAGGGAAGGAACAGAGGTTTGTTCCACGCTGTAATTGGCTGCCGCTGATTTTTAGTGGAAGTTGGCTAATTTTAAGATGTGAGTAATTTACAGCAATTATTACTATGTTAATTTCGCTGCATAGAGTGTGATTAATGGTATTTGTAGGCTAAGGTCCATAGTGATATTAGCCGGGAGTGCATTGTTGCGTGTCGTGCGACATTGCACCCAAGGAGAATATACGGTTGGACGTATTAAGCGTGCCTATGGATTGAACTTATGAGTGCTTAATAGTGTGTGGAATTGTCGTACTGTCTGTCTGGAGAGTGTGCTGTTAAGTGTAAAATATACCCCTGTGTCGTTGGATAGATGAAGAATAAATGCGTACAAACTTCGCTTGGTATTAGGACTGCATTGTGTGTAGGAGAAAGTAGTTTAGTCAGGTCTTTGAGGCTGTCTATCACTCTGTAGGGCAGTTCAGGCCTTAGCGAGCCTGACATATGGTGGAGATGCGGGACACACAAGATGGCGGCGACAGTCAACCACTAGGTTAAAAGCTGCTGAGTTTTTAGCAAACATTTCTGAGAAGATGACTAGAGCCAGAAGCAATAACCTAATGAGGAAGACGGCTAAAGAACATTCGATTGAGAAAAACGCAACAACCAGCCCCAGAAGGACGAGGTCTTCTTCTACAAGGAAAAGTTCTTTTCCAGTCGGCAACGACCGTTTGGACGGGCCCGAAAAAACAATGCAAACAATCAGTGATGAAAAAAAAAGAAAAAAGAAAACGAGGAAGCCGTAAGTAGAATCATATTCCTTGAACGTACCATATCAACACTAAATGAAAAAGTGTCTAAGTTAGAAGACACAATTCAGTCGCAAATCGAACTGATGAAAAGATATTTTAACCAAGAGGGAAAAAAAGTATCGTTTCAGAACGCGGAAACACAGACTGAAACCGACCGACTGTCACACGCGTCTTATGCCGAAGCTGCCAAGGCTGGGACATCGTTATCGTCCGCTAAACAGCCCTCACCTTCTAACATCCTACAAAAAATGGCAGCAAAACAAAATCCAAAGAAAGATGGAAAGAAATGCGACGAAGATAGAAAGAAGACTGAAGAAAAAAGAACTGATGACGCAAAAGCAAAGACCGACCACTTACGTCATGGGGAAAATTTCAAAGAACAAAAACTTTCCAAGAAGAGCGTAAAATCAGATCTGCCACGGGTGTTGTTTCTACACGATTCCATAGCCAACAAAATCCATAGCAAGAGGTTGGGAAATTCGTACTGCTTCAGAGCAACATCCAAAAAGGCGTATGTAACAGAGGAGCTTCCAAGAATGTTCAAGGCTGAAAGTGATTCTACAAAACCCATGAAATATGACGCTCTAGTCATCCACACAGCAATAAATGACCTGCAAAAAAAGTCTCCTGAAGACTGCTGTAGAGACTTTGTTGTGAACATTAAAGCAATTATTAAGAGTCATCCTGATCTTAAAGTAGTGGTCAGCAAAGTGTGCCCTACCAGAAACAAAGATCTGAACATCAAAGCAGAACTGTTCAATGCTCTCGTCATGCAACAGCTAGCTGATTTCAACAACATCAGTTTCGTGGGGCATTCTAATCTACCAACCAGCCCTCGACATCTTCAGGATGGTCTTCATCCCACCTTCCTCGGAACCAGTAAGATGGCAGCTAACATCGGGCGCCACGTGAGAGACTTGTTCTGGAGGAAGCCCAGGAAAGCAACCAGGTTCCAGCACCACCCACCCAGACCCTTCCCCATGTACTACGACGACCTGTTGTTCGCTCCCAGTCCATGGATGAACAGATTTGCTGTGCTGAGTGATTGTTGATCCATTTTCAGGGGATTTCTTTCTGAGAGAGGGTGGAATATTTTTTGCAAAATTCCAGCACCTTTTTGACTGTTAGTTTTGTTTTGAACAAGGTGCCATCTGTGATCTCATCATTTTGTAATTAACCTCATTATCATAAGAACATCAATCCCATAAATTAATTCTTTATTACTGCGAATACCATTATATTGGTTGGCTAATTGACACAGTTTGTTATCTTTGTTATTTGCTATTTTTGATATTATAAAAAGTTGCTGTTTATTTAGGGTTTTTTTTTCTGTTTAGGACAATACATTTTTCATTCTTCAGAGAGCATGACAAAACAATCGAATTTGAAAATATTGCAATGGAACTGCAGATCAATATCAACAAATATTCACGAACTGATTCAACATCTCTTAGATCATTCGTATCAAGTGTTGATATAACAGTCTTTAAATACAACTGAACACAAAATTCCAAAATTACAAAACTTTTATTACCCTCCAATACTCCAAACTAACAACGAAACAAGAAGGGTTAGTACTGCACTATATATTCAAGAAAAGGTTGAATATTTTGAAATAGAGCCACCCTTTTCAAAGAATGTTAAAAACATTAATGCATGTGCAGCAAAACTGAAACTCAACGAATTACTTACATTAAACGTTGTTTCCATTTATTTGCCAAAAGGTCCTGACAATGAAAACACAGAATGGCTTCGCACTATACCGGACCAGCATGAAAAATGGTTAATAGCACGTGATTTTAACTCACATGCCCCGTTTTGGGATAATGAATGCGAAATAGTAACACACAATCGTTTTGTTGGAAATATAGTAGACTCTTCAATGAGTCTGTTAAATGATGGCAGTGTAACAAGAATACCTGATATTTCACACCATCGAGCAACAGCAATTGATTTAACACCTATATCTCCTGCCATAGCTCCAAGCTGTGAGTGGTCTACCTTCAAAGATCCTCTTGGTAGTGATCATTTGCCAATAATTATTACCATTAAGGGTAAACAATCCGTTCAAAACTGCGCTAAAGATAAGATCCCAAATATAATTATAATAAAGCTGTTTGGGATAAATTTGAAAACATACTCTC
>CM065729.1:43599932-43604932 GCA_033310375.1 Conus canariensis | reverse complement strand
GGAGGAAGAGGGGGAGGGAGAGAGGGAGGGAGAAAGACGACCACGGAGAGGGAGGGAGGGAGGGAGGCAGACAGAAAGAGGGAGAGAGAACGAGAGAGAGAGATGGAAAGGCGACTACGTGCAAGAAACCAGTAGCATCGCAAAGCTTTCAAATGAAGGATGGTGTCCGAATGCATGCTGAGTCATGTTTAACGACTCCTCACTATATAAAAACTACATCTTCCTTTCATCGTCAGAGATGCAGAACTTCTCATTATCCTAAGGAATACGGAATCTTGCCCTTTGCAATGAAGACTCTCCATCAGCCTAAGCAGGATATCATCTTACCTTCCCAAGAAGCGAGGAACTTATAATGCTAAGACCTACTGCGTCCTACCCTTTGTAAGAGAGGAAAAACTCCTCACTGTGCAGAATATTCCACTATCGTTTCCTTCTCAGCCATGAAGCGTCCCGCTTGTTCCTAGGAATGAGAATGATAGAGTCTTCTCAAAGATGAGGAACTCTTCATAAGCTTGCGGACCATAGCGTTGTTCCTGACTGAAGTATTTCTGGTAATCCCAGTGGTTACTGTACCTTTACCCTGAGGTCTGCACTGTTGCACCCTTGTCACAGGTGACACACTCCTGATTATAAAAGGGTGTTCAGTATCTTCATCCTAAATGTTACAGTATTGCACCCTTCTCACAGGTGAAGCGCTCCTGATTATACAAGGGTGTACAGTATCTTCATCCTAAATGTTGCAGTATTGTACCCTTCTCACACGTGCGGGCTCCTCGTTATCCATGGACTAGAGTTTCATAGCCTTTTCATACGTCAGGTTTCCTCATTAATCAAAGTGCCTTTCTTAGACATGAGGGGCTGTTCTGTATCCAAAAGGACTACAGTGCACTAGCCTTTTCAGACGGAGTGACTCCTCATTTCTCAAAGGACTACTACAATATCCTAGAATTGTAAAACATGAGGGGCTCCCCATTATTCTAAGGACTACAGTTTTCTAGCTTTCCCAGACGTGAGCTTTCCTGGCTACCCAGAAGACTACAATGTTGTCACTTTCTCAAACATGAGACGCTCCTCATTGTACAAAAACCTACGCTATCATAGCCTTCTCGGGCGTAAGGGACTCTTCGTGATTTGAAAAAAAAAAAAAAAAAAAAAAAAAACCTACAGTGTTGTGCCCTTGTCACAGAGAAGTCGTGTTCATTGTCTAAAGAACTGCAGTGTAGTGTCCTTCTGAAACGTGAGATTTCCTCATCACCCAAAGGATCACAAGTGTCGTACCTTTCTCAGGTGTGTGACTTTCTCATTATCCATCCGGCAGCAGTGTCACAGCCTTCTCACACATGCAGGGCTCTTTCGTACCTAAAGGACCACAGTGTCGCAACCTTCATAGGCATGAGGTTTCCCATTGTCCGAATGACCAGTGTCAGCCTTTTTAGACATGAGGTTTCCCATTGTCCGAATGACCAGTGTCAGCCTTTTTAGACATGAGGATTCCTCATTGTCCGAATGACCAGTGTCAGCCTTTTTAGACATGAGGATTCCTCATTGTCCGAATGACCAGTGTCAGCCTTTTTAGACATGAGGATTCCTCATTGTCCGATTGACCAGTGTCTAAGCCTTTTTAGACATGAGGTTTCCCATTGTCCGAATGACCAGTGTCAGCCTTTTTAGACATGAGGATTCCTCATTGTCCGATTGACCAGTGTCTAAGCCTTTTTAGACATGAGGATTCCTCATTGTCCGATTGACCAGTGTCTAAGCCTTTTTAGACATGAGGATTCCTCATTGTCCGAATGACCAGTGTCTTAGCCTTTTTAGACATGAGGATTCCTCATTGTCCGAATGACCAGTGTCTTAGCCTTTTTAGACATGAGGATTCCTCATTGTCCGAATGACCAGTGTCTTAGCCTTTTTAGACATGAGGATTCCTCATTGTCCGAATGACCAGTGTCTCAGCCTTTTTAGACATGAGGATTCCTCATTGTCCGAATGACCAGTGTCTTAGCCTTTTTAGACATGAGGATTCCTCATTGTCCGAATGACCAGTGTCTTAGCCTTTTTAGACATGAGGATTCCTCATTGTCCGAATGACCAGTGTCTCAGCCTTTTTAGACATGAGGTTTCCCATTGTCCGAATGACCGGTGTCTTAGCCATCTAAGATATGAAGGTTCCTCATTGTCCGACTGACCAGTGTCTTAGCCTTTTTAGACATGAGGATTCCTCATTGTCCGAATGAGCAGTGTCTTAGCCTTCTAAGATATGAGGATTCTTCATTGTCCGAGTGACCAGCGTTTCAGCCTTTTTAAAGATGAAGATTCATCATTGTTAGAATGACCAGTGTCACAGCCTTCTCATTTAAGCGGGGTTCCTCTTTATCCAAGGATTTCTGGGTCCTAGCCTTATCAGATACGCGGTACTCCTTTTGACTCAATGGACTTTAGTTTCGTAGCCTTCTTAGACGTAAGAGACTTCTCGTTATCCTGAAAATTACAGTGTTCTATCTTCCTCAGATCAGTTTTCTATGTTGTTCGTAATTTCTATATGACAGACGTCGGTGTTCACTTACCAAAAGTACCCCTCAAAATCCTAAGTGAAGTGGATTGTAGAGCATATCATGGTTCATAACTTTCCTTTCTGAATTCTCTAAATGTATTTCCGCAAAGTCTCTGCGTGAGTATGTACGCGTACACGCGCCTGGAGCTCTGCGTGTGCATGCGCTTCCATACATGACATGGTGTGGAGATCGTCCCTTCTATGCTATCGTGAAACAGAAATCAGCCTCACAAGGTTTTATGTCCCGGAGCTATAACAAAAAATCACACGTTTCCACTCTATTTTCTTCTTTTGTTTTGTTTTGCTTGTTTTGTTTTGATTTGTTTTTGACCGCTTAAGCAGCGCAGCCGAGGTCGCCTTAATGTTGCTGCTGTGCGCAGTAAAAGACCAATGCCTCCAAGCTGCTGACCAAATACAGGTTGCACACAAGGAATGTGTACGCCAAGACCGTGAATAAGTTTTCAGAACAAATGAAGAGCTACAACTGGACTGTTATCAGAACTGATATTGCGTCTGAAAAGTGACTTTTTTTCTTCATATGTAGTACAAGTTCTTTGCTAGGTGGTTGCAAACGGACCAGTTAAAATGAACGGAAAGAGACTATTGGAGGAATTCGCGCTGACGCAAAGGTAAGGTCGGGCTCGATTTTATGATCTGAAAGCAGGCGACAGCACGGACTGGTTGTGTATTTTAAGATGTGAGTGATGTCCTCGTTCGAAATGCTTGAATTAATGAAATAATTGGTAATGGTTGTGCTGTGATGACTAATATTTGGATTAATTCTGGTTTTGTTTCAGAGTCATAGCGTGCCTCACTACGCTTACATCGACTAAACTGTGTTTTCATACATATTCGTCATTGTGGCGTGTGACCACGGTAGTGACAGCAACAGAGGAGAGTGGGCAGAGACGATGGGGCCAGGCAACAATGGGGGAGGCAGTGTCGGGGAATAAAAACTTCCAACTGATCGAGGCCGGGCAAGCTGCGGACATTAAACAGAGCGTTGTGGCACAGCCGGCTGCAAAGCAACAGTGATGGGGAAGAGCATGGCAAAGAATGCTTCAGTAATGATAGCAGGGAAGGAAAGTGAAGAAAGATATGCACAGCGTGAGTACACATGACCTTCAAACGGAAAGAGATCTATACGGCCACGGATGAAAGCGCCATATTATCAGCATCGCTGTGCTGGACAACCAGAATAATTTTCTGTCGACAAGTGTATTGAGTGTGTTTAATGAAAATCCCCCTTACAAGATAACTTTCCCCATCCCCATGAGTTTATACAGTTCAGAAAAAAGGATAATTGAATAAAAAGGAGCAGAAGACGACGAAGAGAAGGAGGAGGAAGAAGACAAGGATTAAGACAGGAGGAAAGAAAGGAAGACATGAAGATGAAAAGATGGGAGAAAGACAATGACAGACGATCTATCTATCTATCTATCTATACATGAGGATCTATACATGTCTATCTATCTATCTATCTATATATGTATATATATATATATATATATGTTGTGTGTGTGTGTGTGTGTGTGTCTGTATGTATGTATGTATATGTATATACAAAAAGGAAAAAGAAGGGAAAAAGGAAAGGAAGAAGGTTCCATGTGGTCTTTGTAAGAGTGGGAAGTAGACAGTTGTCCATTTGAGGAGATGATGATGATGATGATTCTTATGATGGCGACGACGACGACGACGACGGCGACGACAACGACGACGACGACGACGACGACGATGATGATGATGATGATGATGATGTTGACGATGAAATATGGGAGAGAGAGAGAGAGAGAGGGGGGGGGGGATTCCACTGACTTAATGTCATAGCCCCATACGAGAGGGACGGAGCTTAAGACGCTTGACATCACACTGCTATTTCATCTCATCCCCCCTCCCCCCCCCCCCACCCACCAAGTATCCTTTGATAACACTGGGATAGAAAGATATAGCACATTCCTCTGTAAGCAACATTATACATTTATTCTCTAATATATGACTCGAGTAGACAACGCATCAAAAGAGTTGCGTGCAGCCGCACGATCACGAATACCATTTTAACACAACGGAGATTGAAACAAGCTGGTAGTCTTTTCCCATAGGGACAAATTGTTTTTAATCAAATTCAAGCTTTCGCCGCAAGGGGCGAAAGCTTGGATTTTATTATGTAGATTTGTCCCTCTGGGAAAAGGGTACTGACTTATTTTAATCTCTATTTCATTCTGCAGTGCCTGGTGAATTCGTTTTGTTGTGGTGCGGTGCGATCTCTGCCCGTAGGTTTTCTGCGATCCACACACACACACACACACACACACACACACACACACACACACACACACACACACACACACACACACATACACACACACACACGCGCGCGCACACACACGCATACTCGCACGCGCGCGCACGCACGCACAATTATAGAGAGAGAGGGGGGAGGAGAGGG
>CM065729.1:43569932-43587432 GCA_033310375.1 Conus canariensis | reverse complement strand
TTTAGAGAATTTTTTTTTCTGTTTGTATAGAAATGCTTCTCATTACCATGTGACCGGGATCCAGATGCAGCCTGGCGAGCTCTTCATACAGCAAAACACATATCGGTTGGTAGTCCACAGTGGAATATGTTAAAGCAAGCACAACACTATAAGAGATGAATTTCGCTTTGTGCCCCCTTCCCTTTAAATGCGGGTATTTCGCTTAAAAGTATTGCAGGAATGGTCTTTTAAGTTTGCATCGCCCCTTCCAGACAGACAGAGAGAGAGAGAGAGAGAGAGAGAGAGAGAGATTCAGTCAATCATATCCCATTTCCATTTAGTCAGAAGGTTAGAGATAAGAAAAGTCGATTAGCCTCTTCTACTCTTCTAACCTGAATGTTCTTCTGCAAGGTGGTCGACTGTATAATCGCAAAGCTTCGAATTCAGGCTGTCGGGAGAGACAGACAGACAGACAGACAGACAGACAGACAGAGAGAGAGAGAGAGAGAGAGAGAGAGAGAGAGAGAGAGAGATTCAGTCAATCATATCCCATTTCCATTTAGTCAGATGGTTAGAGTCCCATGCTGATAACGCAGTTGGGGAGGGTGGTGAAGATGGATGACGGGGGCGGAGGGAGCTGGTTAGTTTGAGTGACATGTGAACTACTGATATTTTTTTTCTTGTATTCATAATCTTATCAATAGGCAAAAACAAGCGGTTGTTTTCCCTCTTCAGTCTTATTTATTACACGTTTTCTATGTACAATCCACATGAGTGCAACAGCTTTGCACTTGTGTGATGTCTTGAACTATTTTACACTGTCAGGAGAAGATAGGTTGTGTTGAGCAGAACGGACTGCACGTGCTCTCTGTGCAGAGACATGGGTTTGGTTTCCCTAGCTTTACATTTCTGAATGCTGCTTTACGCTGTAATCCTTTCTTTCTTTCTTTCTTTCATGTCTTTCCTTTCTTTTGTTTGTTTGTTTGTTTGTTTTTTTCTGCAGCTTCCATCATGATCTGATGTACTCTTGTCCTCAGGGACAGGGATTTGGTTCATGTTTTCTGTGCAGAGCAAACGAGAAGAAGAAGATTATATGATGTTAACAATGATGATGATGATGACGATGATGATGATGACTGTTGTTGTTGTTGCTATTGTAGTTGTTATCATTGCATTTGTTGTTAACACTGTTGTCATTATTGCTGTTAGCAGTAGCTGCAGCAGCAGCAGCAGCAGTACTAGTAGTGGTAATAGAAGTGGTGGTTGTGGTGGTGGTGGGTGTAGTAGAAGTAATAGTAGTAACAGTAGAACTAGTAGCAATGGTAGCAGTGGTGGTGGTGGTGATGGAAGTGGTGGTAGTGGTGGTACTAGTAGTAGTATTAATACTAGTAGTAGTAATATTACTAATAGAAGTAGTAGTGGTGGTAAAAGTGGTAGTGGTAGTAGTAGTAGTAGTAGTAGTAGAAGTAGTAGTAGTAGGAGTAGTAGTAGTAATACCATGATTAATATCTTTTTTTTAATTTTGTTTAACTGATATTTTGGCACTCACTTTCTCTGTCTTTTCTCATCTCCTCCCCCTCTCTTCCTCTCCCACCCACCCTCCTTTCCTCCATCTTCCTCTCTTCTTGCACGTCTCCATGGTCTTTTCTTTTCAACTGCTTCTGTCCTTACCGATGAAACCATTCTGTTTTTATCTCCATCGGCAGCCGTCCCCATCACTCCCCTGCTTGCCCGCCCGCCCGCCAGTTCAGCCATTCCCGGCTTTATATCCGGAGCTGGCTCTGCTTCTTGCCATTGGAGCGTTTTTATTTTTATTCCCATAACCCCCCCCCCCCCCCCTCACTACTTCCTGGCCATATCCTGTGTTGCTCACAACCCCTACCCTCCCTTGCACCCCCCCCCCCCTTTTCCCCCACCCATCTTTTGTTTGGCCGCCATAACGGTCTTCAAGCAGCTTTGTGCCATTGCCCTTTTACTGCTGGAGGCAGTGATGGGTAAAGCTTATGTAACACTAGCCCCCCCCCCCCTCTCTGTCTCTCTCTCTCTCTCTCTCTCTCTCTGTCTCTCTCTCTCTCTGTGCCCTGCCTTACTGAGACGAGACAGGTCTCACCCACAGATAAGCGTCCACAAGAGCAGATGCTGTCCGAGTTTGAGGAAGTGAGCTCGATCAATTTTCAGGTGAATCACTCGCACAGTGAAAGTGAACATCCACTAAAAGCAACGTTTGTAAGTCGTGTGCTTTGCAATGAACCATCTCCTCAAGGTAAGACATTGCTATCGGTTTTCTTCATCTGACACAAATGCAACCAAAAATAAGAACTTGTCCCGCATCTCTCTTCGTTATTTAGTACTCTTCACTGGACCAACATCAGGACGTCCCAACGTGCATTGAATAACGCCATGGGTGAACTGCTCACAATGGGAATCAGTGCTATGTCCGAGTCATGTTATCAACATGCCAGCAAACTTGCTGGCATCACCACAGAATTAGCAAAATGAGTAAAACAACCAGAGCAGGGAAAAGCCTTGCTCTTACATGTGAGCGAAAGACATGCTTAATGTGATATGGGCTGAAGTGGACTGCATCCCAGAGAGCTAAAGTGAATGCAGAGAGCGGTAGTTTTTAAAATGACTCTACTACTTGCACAGGGGAATAAACTTTGATTCAGCCAGTTACTGTATATCGATGACGTAAGCGTAACGAACCGTATGTTTTGTTTTGTTTTTTTTTTCTTACTTTCCAAGTATTGGAAAAGACTTTTTAAACTTCAATATCAGATTATTGACACCTTTCAAGGTCCTTGCAAGATTGCACACGAAATAGTCCTAAATGGATATTTGAACCCACGCACACGTATGAATACATACATTCACAGCATTCCAGCAAGCATACACTTATGGACCATCCCAAAGATGCGTCCAGAGTAGGTTTGAGAGTTTGTCAACAACATGCTCTATAGTGCACTACACTGACCAATATTGAAGATTGATATGGTTCCTTACAAGCCTACATCAAAGTCTGCTGGCCAGATCGATCGTGTCTTTTGGAAACTGTCTAACATTGTAACTAATCAATGCCGAATACTTACATCAATAGGCCTTGGTTTCTCAAACATACGGGGAGAGAAGGAACAAGAAATTTTCATCTTTTCATTTCGACACACACAGTATTTTATTATTCTCTCTCTCTCCACCCCCCTCTCTCTCTCTCTCTCTCTCTCTCTCTATATATATATATATATATATATATATATATGTATGTATATATATATATATATATATATATATATATATATATGTATATATAATGACCTCCATTGGCTGTACGTGTTACATTACCACCCTCTAAAATCTGGACGAATTTATCTTATTGAAATCATCTTTTTTTGTTTTGTTTACATGGTGCTCTTCTTTGCTTTCAATAGACGCTTTTCATGTGTCGGCACAAGCAGCTACCTGATTTTAGAGAATTTTTTTTTCTGTTTGTATAGAAATGCTTCTCATTACCATGTGACCGGGATCCAGACGCAGCCTGGCGAGCTCTTCATACAGCAAAACACATATCGGTTGGTAGTCCACAGTGGAATATGTTAAAGCAAGCACAACACTATAAGAGATGAATTTCGCTTTGTGCCCCCTTCCCTTTAAATGCGGGTATTTCGCTTAAAAGTATTGCAGGAATGGTCTTTTAAGTTTGCATCGCCCCTTCCAGACAGACAGACAGAGAGAGAGAGAGAGAGAGAGAGAGAGAGAGAGAGAGAGAGAGAGGACAGAGAGACAGAGAGACAGAGAGAGACAGAGAGAGACAGAGACAGAGACAAAGACAGACCGACAGACAGACAGACAAACCTACAGAGACAGAGAGACTGAGAGAAGCAGGTAGTATGCACGTTTAGTCGAGAAGTGTTTTCACAGCTCATTACTTATCATGAGGTCTATAGTTGCCTGTCCCAGTAAAATGGAGGGCTTCCTGTCAGCAGTGGAAGAATTCATGCTTGAAACACACGTAGAAAGGGACAGTGAGCTTTCTTGGCCCACCTTCGTGTCCCCGTGGCTTCCCTCTCGCCCCTTCTCGGTAACAGCTTCCACTCATGTGGTGAAGGAGAAAAAGACACACTAGCAGACCTCATACCAGAATGACTGAGGCAAAGAACACATAATGAAGGATCTCTGCCAGGGCTCAGTGGATCTCGGATCCATCCTGTGATTCCGATCCGCTCCACTATGTAAGGCCAAGTGTTTACTGTAATATGGGAGACAGAAAAAAGAGTCGATAGATGCGCTTTTATTTTCCTTTCGTATTTAACATCTGCTTTCCCATTATGGGAAGTTAAAATAGGTGCGGTGTGAAAGAGTTCCGTCCCATTATTTTTTTTGTAATTGAACGTGGAAAATATTTTATCGACCTGCTAATATCTCACGAAAGTGTACGATTTCATAGACAGTCCATGATTTCCGAGCAATAGCTGAAAATTTTTAACGTGAAAGTGTACGATTTCATAGAGAGTTCGTAATTTATGAATAATAGCTGAACAGTTTTCACGTGAATGTGTACGATTTCATAGATATTTTGTGATTCCTGAATGATAGCTGAACAGTTTTCACGTGAAAGTGTACAATTTCATAGATAGTTCGTGATTTCTGAATAACAGCTGAACAGTTTTCACGTGAAAGTGTACAGTTTCATAGATATTTCGTGATTCCTGAATAATAGCTGAACAGTTTTCACGTGAAAGTGTACAATTTCATAGATAGTTCGTGATTTCTGAACAATAATTATCTGGCTGAACAGTTTTCACGTGAAAGTGTACAATTCCATAGTCGGTGATTTCTGAATAACACCTGAACAGTGTTCATGCTCTGTGGGCAGTGTGTGTCTTATCAGATCCTTATTACTTAAATTGTTTTTCGTTTACTACAAACCCCGCATCATAGACACACATCTTTATTTCTGAACTCGTGATAGGGCCACGTTCCATTTCTCCACCAAGCTCAGTTAAAGTTAGTGTAGTAAGGCGAGGCAACTGCAGGTGGAAATCCAAAGAAATCTTTAAAAGTTTTAGTAACACATCCGCCGAACATGAACGAATTTGATGAGATAAGGGATCGCTCGCTCTTCATTTTCATTGGCCTGAGTGTTGTTTAGCTTGCCTGAAGAAGACCTAATAGGTCGAAACGCGTTGTGTTTTGTTTTGTGATTCGTTTGTTCATGATTGTCGGATGTATTACTTAAAGTTTTTAAGACTGGTGTTGTAATTTTATGCATGGTCTTCCCAGCGAACAGACCCAAAACCACCAGAAGCCAGTGACGACGCGGCCCCCCATTGGGGAAGTTATAACACTGACGTACCATATGTACAGAGGAACCATCACAGACCGCCAGAGCAGAACAATGAATGCAGCGTTGAAAAGAGATCCGTTTAGGTAAACCCAATGCCGTCGATAAAGTAGACTCAGCTGAGTAGGATTGTATTGCCCCCTCGGAGATGAACACTGTAAAACGGCCGTTTCCCTTTGCCCTTTACCTACAATCGGTTTAGCTTTCCAGGCCGTGGTTCCCCTAAATGTCGCTGCTCCCTGAAGTTACCGATCAACAGCAAGTACAGGGGGGGGGGGGGGGGGGGGCTTCTTTTGTCTACCAATAGCAAAGTATTATACAGAAGTCATGGAATCACGTACCCTGCCCTCTGTTTTATGGAGTGTACATAAAATAGACATGACTGCAAACAGAGGAAGCCCACAGTCTCAGATTCAGTCACATCCTGCGTAGCATCCCTTTCGTCTTCCATGCAAACAAGATCGATGATGTCTAACGGCCAGTGGCCAGAGCAGAAATCCTTTTTAATGATTATCTACCGACATTATACCCACCCATCCACTCTTTACCCCCACCCCCACCCCTCCCCTACCCCGTCCTTTCTGCACCGTCAGTAGGGTGACATTTCTTGTTTGGAGGACAGAATTGCTGGAATTTGCGTCTTGTGCCATCAACCCCTGAACACAATAATGACGTTAACCCGCCCGCGTACTCTCTCTCTCTCTCTTTCTCTCTCTCTCTCTCTCTCTCTCTCTCTCTCTCTCTCTCTCTCAGACACACACACACACACACACACACACACACACATACACACACAACACACACACACACACACACTCACTCACTCATTCACTCATTCACTCACAGAGAGTCGGTCGCATGCATGCACTCAAAACACACACACACACACACACACACACACACACACACACACACACACACACACACACACACACACACATACACACACACACACACACGAGGGATGACATCCACCCCAACCCCCGTGGTTCCAGCATCTTGGCGGGCAACGTGGGCCGACATCTGAGGGGCATTTTCTGGGAGAGACCGCGAAGAACATCACGCCCTCCTCCTCCCATGTACCACCAGCACTGGCATTCACCCCAACAGCCTAGCCTCCGCAGATACCCTCCTTACCCACGATATGGAAGATCATGGAACATGTTCGAACTTCTTGAGCTTGAGGATTCCTCTAAAATTACATTTCCATAAGAAATTTTGTCTAGGCTTAGTACTTGTCTTAGCTTTGTATAAGCTTCAACAGTGCAATGACTGGCTATTGACTGTCTTTGGATTATATTTTTGAGACTTGTTGCCATCGCGAAATGTTGTTATCATAATCTCTCGTTTAGTTGATTGATTAACAACCACCCCCCTCCACCTCCCACTCCCCCCCCCCCCCTTTTTTTTTTATTTTTTTAATTTTATTTAAGTGTATTTCTCTGCGTTATATTTATCATTTTTACGTGAGGTTTATTCGTGTTATTTTTAAAAACAAATTTCTTCACACTTTCCTTTTTTCCTTATCATGACAAAGTCAGTTCCCATTAAGGTTTTACAATGGAACTGCAGGTCTATAAAAACAAACCTGTCTTATTTAACTCAACATCTTGTTTCTTCAAAGTACCAGGTTCTGATTTTACAATCTTTGAATGTAAACCAAAACAGCCTACCTAAACTGGTAAATTATTATTATCCACCAGTGCATGAGATAGTAAATAAAACAGAAAATATTAAGACAGCTACATACATTAATGAAAATATACAGTATACAGTGTGCGATTCCCCAGCCCCTAAGAATAATCCTAATATTCTTTCATGTGCTGCAAGTCTAAAGTTTAATGATCAACTTATAATAAATGTTGTTTCTGTCTACTTACCAAAAGGCCCAACAGAAATTAACACGGAATGGATTCGTACAACACAAAATCCAAACAAAAAGTGGCTAATTTGTGGAGACTTTAATGCACACTCCCCGTTTTGGGAGAAAAATTGCGCTTTTATCACTAGTCACAGATTTTTAGAAAACATAGTAGACTCAAATCTTTACCTTTTAAACGATGGAAGAGTGACTAGAATTCCAGACAATGCAAATCATAGAGCCACCTCCATTGATATATCTTTAATATCCCCTGCTTTGGCTCATAATTGCACATGGGAACCACTTTGTGACACGCTTGGAAGTGATCATATACCCATTGTTACCACTGTCAATGATCAACAAATATCTAGCGATAGAGATGAAGATGTCATTCCTAAATACAATTATAACTTTGCTGACTGGGAAACATTTAGAGCTTTTTTATGTGCACAAAACATAGATTGCATTAACGATGATGACATAGACATTTATTACTCAAAATTTACGGAAATAGTACTAAATGCTGCTGATTATGCCATTCCTAAATATGCAGCTCGCAAATCAGATAAACATGCAGGGAATGTATGGTGGAATGATGAATGCCAGAAAGCGGTTGACAAGAAAACAGAAGAATATAAATTATACCTACAAAATCCTGGACCAAAAACGCATGCTCCAATGAAGAAAGCAAATGTCATGAGTAATAGAACGATTGCAAAAGTCAAGCGGGAATATTGGTCTAATTTCTGCACCAATGAAACACATACCCATAAAGACTTACAGAGGGTGTGGAAAAAGTTTAATGAAATGAAAAATGGTGTTCATTTGCCACACTGTCCAATCAAATTTGATGGTAATGAATTACCAAGCAATTCAGAAAAGGCAGAATCATTTGTAGATATGTTTGCTGATATAATGAATGCAAGCAAACTACCAAAAAATCATAAATTTTTCAGGGAAAATGAAGAAAGAAATGATGACTATCAAGATCCACAGCGGAAAGATGATCTTTATGTCAATGCTCCAATTACTATACGTGAGTTGAGAGAAGCTATACTTTCCCTGACAAATAAAAAGTCATCAGTAGGCATGGACGCTATTTCTAATATCTTACTTAAACATTTGCCAGACAGTTGGGTACTGTTGCTACATGACTTATTTCAAAAGTGTTGGGAACAGGGACAAAACCCTAAAATATGGAAACATTCTATCATAATACCGATTCCTAAAGAAGGAAAAACGAAAAGTAATAAGAATAATTACAGACCTATATCATTAACTTCGCATGTAGGCAAACTTATGGAAAAGATCGTTTTAAACAGACTAATATTCTATTGTAATAAAAATAAAGTGATCCCCAAAAACCAAGCTGGTTTCCGAAAGGGTAGGTCAACCATTGATCATCTTGTCAAATTGACTACACAGGTTAAAGCATCAATTTGCTCGCAGAAAGAATATTCTAGCAACCTTTTTTGACATAAAAAGGCATATGATCGTGTTTGGCATCATAAATTACTATATAAATTGAAACAAATTGGTTTGTCTGGGAACATCTACTTTTACATAAAAGACTTATTGATGAAAAGAAGCATGCAAACAAAGGTGGGAAATTCCTATTCGACTACACGCATGCCTACAATGGGTATTCCACAAGGCTCGGTAATAGCGCCCCATCTTTTTAATATATTACTTCATGACCTACCTCAATGTTTGTCAAAAAATGTCAACTTAGTACAATATGCAGATGATATTTGCATGTGGATGAATGTGTCCATGAAAAAGAAGTCACCAAAAAGAGATATAAATTACTATAGAAAAGCCTATCAAATGGAATTAGATAAATTAAATAACTACTTGTTTGAAAATGGACTAACTCTATCAACTGAGAAAACTCATCTGGTTTTATTCAACAATGGTGCTGATCCACCCAATTTACCATCCCTCCATATTGGGTCTGATATTTTGGAATATAAACAAAGGGTAAAGTTTTGGGGGGTTCATATTACTTCTAAATTAAACTGGAATTATCACATTGAATACTTGTTATCTAAAGCAAGAAAAACTTTAAATTTTTTAAAAGTTATCAGTAAGCAATACTGGAGCCAAGATGTCAGAGTACTAAAACATCTAGCGATAAGTCTTGTTCGCTCTAGGCTTACGTATGGTCAAGAAGTTTTTTTCACCGCTCCAAAATATTTATTAAACAAATTACAAAGCGTGGATTGTAAAGCTTTTCGATTGGCCTTGGGGGTTCCTTTCCATACATCAACAATAGCAACATATAGAGAGGTAGAAGTACTTCCTTTAAATGAATGCCGTCAGCTTGCCATCGCTAAATATTTGTTAAAAGGCTCTTTAAGTGAAAACAATGTCGAAAATGAAATTGGCTTAAGATCAGATGTTGATTTCCCAAAACGAGCCAAAAACATATCATGTCTTAAAACAATAAAAACTGAAACTCTAGATACTTTTCAACAATCAGGAATAGAATTAGAAGATATGGCAAAATGTAGTAATCCATGTACTGCTATCCCTCCATGGGAATTACAAAAAGGACATTTTGACATTAATTATACCAATGCAAAGAAAAATGAGAATATAAATGTTATTGGCACAGTTGCGAATGAGCATTTATTTCTCAATTATCCAAATCATCTCAAAGTTTATACCGATGGTTCAGTTCTAGAAAATCACAAAGCTGGTGCTGCTTTCACTATCCGCCACTTAAAGGTCAAAAGAGGTTTTTATATTGGAAAGCACAGATCTATATTTACAGCTGAATTAACTGCTATTCTTATGGCTTTGCGTTATTTGCTTGATTTTCCGAAAACTGTGACTCAGATTCTTTTTTGTGTCGATTCAAAATCAGTGTTGTATGCCTTAAGCAATTCAAATTCTAGTGTGAGACAAGATTTGATTTTTGAGATTAATCATTTGGTGCATTTCCTTATTCTAAGAGGTAGTAATCTTACCTTTCTTTGGGTGCCTTCACACAGTGGAATACATTTCAATGAATCCGTAGATAAACTAGCTAAAAACTCTGCAGATTATACAAATGAAGCATATAATTTGAAAATCCCTTTATCTCTGAAAGAAGGGTATAGCCTACTGCAGAATGCTTGCTGGAAGCATTTTAGAAAGAAACAAGAAGATATTGGCCACTCATCACCTGCTGAACACCAAACGAGTTTTGAAGATGTTTTTATATCTAAGTATGGTCAATTGTCTAACTTAAGGCTTTTAACTTCCCTTGCCTATAGATTCAAACTTAATGCTTTTAAGACGAAATTCACTTCCAACATCACATGTGTTTGTGGTGGGAAAATTTCTAATGAACATATACTTTTCCACTGTAGAAAAATGAAAACATATCTGCCTACTTTTTCGGAAAAGTCCCTGAAGGAGGTTTTAGTAAAACCCCTTTTGATTTGTGACATTGTTTTAGGACTTGTTCAGAGTACCATTTTTAGATTCCTTTAATAATTCTATTTTCACGTGTAAATGTTATTATCCTTTACCTTTAGCGTTCATTTGATTTTTAAAAATGTTATTCTAGTTATGTTGTAGGTTGCAATTTTTATTCATGTTAACATTTTTTCTTCCGATTCTCATTCTGATCCTCCTTTTTCTCTTTTTCCGTTTTCCATTTATACTTCTTCATCTTTTTCTATCTCCCTGTCTCTCTATCTCTTTATCTCCTTCAGCTGCCTGTCTACCCACCCCTTCTCCCCTCCCTTCCTCCTTTTCTACCTTGTTTATTTATTTATTTTTGGTTGTCTAAAATCACTTATGTGTATAGACATTAAATTGAAGAACACACACACACACACACACACACACACACACACACACACACATACATACACACACACACACACACACGCACACGCACACGCACACACACACACACACTACGCACGCACGCACGCACACACACACGTACACACACACACACACACACACACACACACACACACACACACACACACACACACACACACATACACACATGCACGCATACGCACGCACGCACGCAAGCAAGCAAGCACACACGCGCGCGCCACACACACACACACACACACACACACACACACACACACACACTCACACACACACTCACACACACACACACACACACACGCGCGCGCGCGCGCGCGCACGCATTCAGATTTGAAGTTCGCGTGTCCTTTTCTCGTTTTATGGGGAATCACAGTCTACGCAGCTGTCGTACTAATCCTGGCGTCATTCCGCAGTACAGAGTAAAAGTACTGGACTCAGGCTTCACCGCCAAGTTCTGCAGGCCAAGCTTCAATCTCTCTCCACGTCCAAATTTTCCTTCGATGCTTTGTCCACCATGTCAGCCTGCCACGTCTTCCAAGGCATCGCTGTCAGCGGGGAAAGCAAGGAAACAGATGAAGCTCTGGAAGGAACTTGGGCAAGGCATCATTTTGTTCCCAGGGCACTGCCCACAAACCTAATAGATGGGTAAGGAAGATTTCCTCCAGTTATTTAAACTCTGCCTCTATCTGTCTCTGTCTCCGTTTCTCTCTCTCTCTCTCTCTCTCTCTCTCTCTCTCTCTCTCTCTCTCTCTCTCGCTTGCTATTTTTGTCTCAGATGAAGCGAAACACACAATGAATGAAGACAAAAATAGGAGCACATATTAAGGTGAGAGAGAGAAAGGAGAGAGGGAGACAGAGACAGAAACAGACAGACAGACAGACGGACAAGACATTCAGAAAGACAGAAACAGAAAGACCGATAGAGTTCGAGTTGGACTGGTTTAACGATTAGGCCATTTTTGCTGGTCCAGAAGGGGTAAGGCAGGTTAGGGGATCGGACATGCGCAACAGTGACGTTCGTCTCGGAAATGACCACTGTAAAACAATGTAAAGAAGACGGAGCGACCTACATAGAATAAGTACGGTGTAGTATAAACGTTCCCAGCAACACAGGAATTATTCGCGGTTTATCGAATGTATTCTGAAATCGAGAGAGAGAGGAGAGAGAGAGAGAGAGAGAGAGAGAGAGAGAGAGACTTTAGTAACTAAGCCATCTGGACCCAAAATGTCCCCTTCCCACGACTGTTTCTATGAGCAGTTCATGAAAAGAGTCGATACAGAGGACTTTCTTAAATCGCTTCCAAACATTATATTTCTTTCGCGTTGTCAACTTCTACGAAGGAAATGAAACAGCTTTGAAAAGGAATGAAATTTACAAAGAGGGTGAAGTTGGACGTAGGGAACTCTGACCGTCTTTTTTTTCTTGAATAGAATCGTATTTGGTATCTGGAATTGCTCTTAATTCCATTCTTCCATTCCATGCAGAGAAGTTTGGTTTGGAGTGGAAGGAGAGCGGAAATGCAGAATCTTGCTAAGGGTGTTGCCTGGAAAGTCCGTTGTGTTGGGTAGAGTCTGTATAACCGTGCGCATGCGTGCGTACATGCGTGTGCGCGCGCGCACGTGTGTGTTTGTGTGTGTGTGTGTGTGTGTGTGTGTGTGTGTGTGTGTGAGAGAGAGAGAGAGAGAGAGAGAGAGAGATTGAGTGTAATGCTATACATCTTGTATATCTTATTTGTAAATATGGTAAAACCTATGCGTTCATAGTCAATGTATGAGCGTGGGTGACCACGCCAGACTTCCGGCAATACACAAAGTGACATATGTCTGTGACGCATGACTAAGTTGACGTATTACGTCTGGGATCCTTATCAAATACGTCAAGCGCGACCGAACATGCTCCAACAAGGAGAGATCACCGAGGTTTCTCTCCTCGCTATTTTGGTGATGCACGTGCCAGTCGTCCATCCTCTGCAGAAGATCTCTGACGGAAACTCCGTGATAAACACTTAGACATTGACAACACGTCTGATCGGTCTGTCCCCGGACTCGGGAGACCAATGGCTGTCTGTCTAGCCATTGCTCGCTACGGCTGTGGGATTGAGAATTTGACAACCAGACCCACAGCCATCAGATTTCTGACGGAATACAACACGACCTGTGCACCTGTCAGAAGACCTGACTGTTGGTGGTGTCAGAGAGAGTTTCCGTTCAGAAGACATTTATCTGCTTGTATTGAAGATGACGTGGGGTTTAAAGGGAAAGAAGATGAATGAAGGACCCAACTGATGAAACGTTTTTGGTTTCATTTCTGTCTGTTCATTTCAGATTTTTTTACCGATTCAAGGAATAACTTTCTCGTAACCTTGTGAAAACAAACAAACAAACAAACAAAAAAGCACTGAAATACGTCTGTTGTGTTGGGCAAGGAAGAACCAGCAGCAGTGTAGGTGAGATGTTGTCAGAGCCAAACACCTGATGCGTTGTGGTCACCTGACCTTTGTTCATTGTTCACGGCACAACGGAGGTGTTCTCCTCACCCCTTCCCGGTCACTTCCTCATGTATTTTTAAACACACCCAGTTTATGCCAGGGCGGGGTTGAAAACGTGTGTCCCGTTTCTTTTAAGGAATGGAAGACCTGGAGGGCCTGGGTTTATGATGATTTCTATTCTGCATCAATTGAGTTCGTCTGCCCGGTGATAAAGTGTCCTGTCGTGTTCTTATCTATGACGACAAAGCTACCACAAAAGAGCTATAGACTGTCACTGTCAAAAAGAAAAAAAAAAAAAAACGCAAACACCAAAACGATTCTACACTTCGAAACCTCAGTCTCTCTCTGTCTCTCTCTGTCTCTCTGTCTCTCTCTCTCTCTTTGATCAACGTTTGTGCACGACCTTGTGGTGTGCGTAGTGTACAGTGTATTGTAGTGTGGTGGTGTCAAGTGTTTTCGCTTTGGATTTCTCTTCTTCAACTGCAATACAGTGTTGATGGATACCGCAACAGTAAACGTCATGTGATTTTTTGTTCCTTCAAGTCATGACGGTCCGGTGCTGTGAGTACTTTAGTGTGTGGCGTAGAATGTGTTCCTGTGTGTGTTAACATGGCCAGTTCCGTGTCTGAAAAAGACGAACAGGATGGGAATAAATTAAAGCCCACCATGGACAATTTTCAAAAACGATTTCACTGTAGCTCTAATGAACTTACCATATGGAGAAACTGCCTTCTGTTCCGCTATTCCGCGATCGACAATAACAGCGAAGTTTCTTTCCACTTCTCCGAATATGACCACCATGACTCGCCTTACGTTTCGTCGTCAGCTATTATCCCCTTCCCCCCGCCCCAAGCCCTTGCAAAATCCGTCTTCCGTATCTGCTGTGCATCAGCCAAGTCCATCACTCTGACTCTCTATTTCACTGTGCAGTCACATGGAACGCTACTCTGCCAAGGGATCGACTGCCCGGAATGGGATACTTCTGAATGCGAAATTTTAAAACAATTTATTTCCAACTTTTTGGTCAATAGCAATATTCAAAAGCTGTCTCAGTCTTTACTTGAAACACCACTAACCTTTATCGGTTCAGTTTCTTATCCTGTGCCTCTAATTCAACCTGACATTGATCTGTCTCAAATGGAAATCGTAACTCAGTGCAGCAGCAATGACTCATCTCTTCCTGTGCGTTTTCATTTACTGTTGAACTCCAGCCCTGATGAGTCAACACATGATGGTGTCGTGATCTTCCCTCCTACTCCATCAGTGATTCAATCCGAGACACAGGAACTTAAACCAAAAGCAAAAAAAGGGAAGTCTCCGGTCAGCAGACGAACTCGTCTCCAATGTCAACGTTCTCTGTATAAGACTAGCCAAGGACAATCCAGTTCCACGCCATCTACCCATTTAAAACGGAGAATGACTCAGCTGGAACAGACTGTGAACTCCATGTCCGCTGTAGACCTCTCCCCTGAAGCTATCAATTCAGTGACTGAAGATATAAAAACTGCAGCTAAAAATGAACTACGTGCTAACATATGTGACAAGTTTAATTCTATCTGTGACAAATTAGATGATCTTAAGAATAAAATAATAAATTTAGAAACAACCAACAAACAACTGCTGAAAGAAAATAATTGTATCAAAACCCACCTAGGGTCACTGCAGTCTCAAATGAAAAAAGTGAAATCATACCAGAGAGAGTTTGTTACGACCGAAACACAAACAAGTTCAAGTTTGTCAAACGTTGATACCTCTTTCCACAATGTTGGAATACAAACAGAATCAAAATCTTTCTCACAACCCCAACACACCTCTGTCCACACTGTTGGAATGCAAACTGAAGCGTTACCACTCTTACAACCTAATTACAATGCTGTTGCTGAGGTCAGCGTCCTAGGGAACACCGTAACTAAAACCAACGCAGTGCCCATCACATCTTCCGAGATGACATCAGATGTTGAGTTACAGGCTTCTGATAGCCTTTCTAATCGACATGGCGAGGCAAACATTTCCACTTGTCTCCCTCCTCATCCACCCAACAACAACAAGACAGAATCCGTGCAATACGCTGTCCAGACTAGTAATCCCTTCACTCTTTTGTCAGACACAGATAACACAGATTCTGTAAATCCCAAATCCCCATCGTCAAAAAAAGAAGAATACGTTCATGTGAACCAGCCAGATGCTGTCTCCAAGTCGTCTCCTATCGACACACTTTGTCGTATGTCCATTTCTAATGAAACGACTGTACTGCTCGTTGGTGACTCTATAATACGTTTCATTAATCCCAAACGTTTATTTCCTAGTTATGAAAGACCATTCAAGATTTGTGTTCCTGGAGCGTCCATTGAAGATATTCATTCATGGCTGTCTTCCCTGTCTGTTTGTCCAAATGTGAAAAATGTTATATTACATGTTGGCATTAATTCATGTCCATCAGGTCCAGTATCTGTCAGTGCATGGTCTAACATCATTATCTTATGCAAACACAAGTTTCCTTCTGCACGTGTGAGTCTTAGCTCCATCCTACCAGCCAGAGGCAAACATTCCTTCAACAACACCATTTTACCGTCAAATCGTAATCTAAAAGAAGCGTGTGACCAGCATGAAGTTACTTTTATTGATAATTTCCCTGCTTTTGCAGCTGATAAAACTTTGTATACTGATACAATTCACCCCAACATTCGAGGTACTGGAAGGCTTGCAAACAACTTGAAAAGCCTGTGGCGAAATGGACATCATGCTGAACATTTTCCTCCTGATCAGGTCAGTCATCCAAAAGCCTCTGCAAGAACTTCACAACGAAGGCAATTAAATTATACCCCATTGTCACTCTCCAACTCATCGTCATTCGATCACTCTAATTTTTCAAATGTCCCAAGCAGTCAGGAACGCACCAACTATCATTTAGCCTCTGAAGATTTTCCGCCAGCCTCTTCCCTTCAACATTTCCCCCCTTTACCTCAACGATCAGTTTCCAAGGGATTTCAAAGTGACCCCTTACCACCCAATCATATCCACTATCAACCCTTCCCAACACTTTCTACCCATGACCCCCGACCAGCCCATGATGTCCGCAACCCTCTCCCAATGCAAGCTGTCCATAGTAACCCCCTCCCTGCAGATAATGTTCACAACATTCCTTCACATTCTTTCTGTCATCAAAACCCCGCACGTAATCATCCACTCTCCCAACCAAACAGATCGCCTGGAATGACCAATTTCAGCACTCCAAACCCTGTTCACCCTTATGCTGAACAATTATTGAAAATGGCATCGCATCTTTTGTCTCAACAGCACTCTTTCTCTTCTTATCCTAATTAATCTGTAAAGTACATTATTTCAATGTCATCATGTTTTCTCATAACTTTTGCTGTAATGATGACTTAAAAATGTGTCATGAACTGTATATTTGTCGTTGAATGTTTTCTTTTTATTTCCCTGATGATTGTGATGTGACGAATTGTGTGCATATTCTTGTCCCTAAGTATAATGGGTAAGCGTACTTTAATAAGTGGCCACGCGCGAGTGTGTATATTTGTTAAGGGATGGGGGTTGGTGAGGGATTAGGTCCGTAATCGATGCTAGAATGAGCATGAATTGAATGGAGCACCCACAGACTTGCCGGACCAAGATGACTGTTCTTGGCTTTGTCATTGTAATTCGTACGATTGCTCCTGCTGATACGACAGTTGTCAGTTGTTGTTTTTTGTTTGTTTTGTTTTTGTTTGTTTGTTTGTTTGTTTTTTGACTGCTCTCGGGATTTCTCTCTCTCTCTCTCTCTCTCTCTCTCTCTCTCTCTCTCTCTCTCTCTCTCTCTCTCTCTCTCTCTCTCTGTGTGTGTGTGTGTGTGTGTGTGTGTGTGTGTGTGTGTGTTTCTGTTGCTTACTTAACTGTAGACAGCTATTAGCCTTCATTGATCTTTTAATTTAAATAACTTCGCACATAATATACGTTCCATTTTCTTTTGTATTTTTGATTACGTGTCTGTTG